>JAJEKV010000270.1:0-461741 GCA_021234155.1 Isoetes taiwanensis | reverse complement strand
GGTGGCTCCAGCATACCAAGGTGGCTCCAACATGCACGCGCTGGGGCTCTAATACCATCACGAGGGGCTCAATATGCCAACATGGCATAAAACCATGTGGGCTCCACCATGCCACCTAGGCTTTTAACATGCCAAGTGGCTCACAACATGTCACCTAGGCCCAAATATGCGAGTTGGCTCCAAACATGCCACCTAGGCGTGTTTGAATACTACTGTAACATATAAGAGCCTAGGTGGCATGTTGGAGCCACGTGGCATGTTTGATTAATGTTAAAGCCCTGGGTGGCATGTTGGAAAGACTTATTGAGGCCTGTTGGCATCTGGTAGACCCCTGCTGTTTATCGTTAAACCTAGGTGGCATGTTGGGCCGCGGTGGCATGTTTGCACCACCTTGGCATGTTAGGCGTGGGTGGCACATTGGAATACCACGTGGCATGTTTGAGCCTAGGTGGCATGTTGGAACCACATGGCATGTTTGAGCCACCTTGGCATGTTGGGGCCTGGGTGGCATGTTGGAGCCACCTTGGCATGTTAGGGCCTAGGTGGCATGTTGAAGCCCACGTGGCATGTTTGAGCCACCTTGGCATGTTGGAGCCTAGGTGGCATGTTTGAGCCACCTTGGCATGTTAGAGACCTAGGTGGCATGTTGGAAACAGCCGTGGTATGGTTGAGGAGTCACCTTGGCATGTTTGAGCCACCTTGGCATCTTAGAGCCTGGGTGGCATGTTGGAGTCACCTTGGCATGTTAGGGCCTGGGTGGCATGTTGGAAACCCATGTGGCATGTGCGGGCCACCTTGGCATGTTAGATCTTAGGTGGCATGTTGGAGCCACCTTGGCATGTTCGAGCCTAGGCGGGCATGTTGGAGCCCATGTGGCATGTTTGAGCCACCTTGGCATGTTGGAGCCACCTTGGCATGTCGGAGCGTTATACGTGGCATGTTGGAGTCCATGTGGAATATTTGAGCCACCTTTGCAAATACTTAGGTTGCAAATATTCTCTTAAACAACCCACCATATGTTCATCCTCCATAATATTCATTCAGAGAACTTTCGAGAGGCCTTGTTATAGAAAGTATTCAATATCTTGCATTGCTATACACAGAATCGATGGTAGTCTGGTGGAAGTTAAGAATGCCCTCCTCCTCACAATAGTAATGCATGTTCCATATTCAATTTAGAAGAATGTTTGTGTGAAACAATTATGTGATACACTTGCTTAAAATTACTGTATATTTCTGTACATTTTAAATGAATAATATGCCTAAGCTATCTATGGCGGCGTTAAGCCATGCTTGGTTTCTCTTAGCCGAAAGGGAGGAGATGGAGGCCACTATGATGAAGTGTCTAGAATAGCCATGCGGATTCAGGAGTCCATCATTCAAATGCTCTGCGATTCTTGAGCCCTGCATTCGGATGCCCACTTCAAACCAATGGCTTGAAGAAGCGAGTAGTCCACTGTCTTTCCCTTTGTCAATTTCTTTTTTGCTTGCAAAGGCAAATCAAATTGGATTATTGGGCCACAACCCGAGCAATTCATCCTATAGCTGAATAGGGAAGTACTACCCCACCATAGCCGAACTCTATTTTCTAAATATGTGCAGGTATGGATTGGGATGACAAAGGGGCGATTGTTTTTACATTTAATATTTTACGAAAAGTATGAGAAGGCATGGCTCCAGAGCTTGCATCGCCTCCTTCTCACGAAAGAAAAGAATCGGCGAGTGATATCCATAGCCATAGCGCTCCTGCTCGCCCGTTTCGTAATTTCAGCAAGTGTATATAGCGTAAGGAAAGTTCCGCGTCTCAAAATATTGGGAATATTCCCTGGGCGGTGCTGCGGCTTCGTCGCTTGGGTGCCACCCGTCTTGGCGCCGCCTCAAGAAATTCGCTGGTGGATTTTCTAGAATTGGAACTTTCCCTAGTACATTGGATTTGTGGGAAAAAAGCCACAACTATATTATATTATATTTTTATAAAAATGCTCTTATCAACGACCCAGATGGGCCAAGATGAGCAGTGCGGATTTCGATCCGGGTCCTCTCCCTCCTATTGAGTGCAGTGTTTTCCCTTTGAATTGACGGTAAGACCATTACGCCTTGGCGGCCTCTGCTATGGCGTTCCGGCTATGGCGCACGACGTCTGCTTCCACTTCAGCTATGGCGCTCCGGCTATCCAGGCTCCTTCCATGCATGCCCACGGCCTCTGCTTCCCCTGCTTCCGGCTATGGCGGCTAATAGCCACAGGCATTTTTGGGGCGATCCGCAGTTTGAAATCCCTTAGCATCTACCGAAGCTTTGTAACATTTGGCGGGGATGTGGTTCTACTTCTTTAAACAATTTAGGCCTATGTAAAAGCGGACCGAGAGATGCCCTCATGAAACTTTGTAGGCGATGTTAGTCTTCTAGAGAAGGTATTCATGGATTGTGTTTCTTTGGGAGCGCAAGTAAAAGTAGATGTATACGACGGTTCTTTTCTTCTTTGTGTTTTTGGCAGCGGCCGGAGGAAGTCGATAGAAGCCTTACAGGCCGTGAAACAAATGCTTGCTTGGTGATGGTGAATCGAGAGGTATGCTGCATGAATAATTTGTCCTTTAGATATAATCGACCTCATGAACTAGATCTTTGAATCTTTTTTCGATATTCTTTGGATGAGGCACCTCGCTTTGCATCAATAATGTGCTCCGCGATCCACGGATGGCGACCTTCATTTTGAAGAATATTAAAAAGCAAAGGTAAGTTTGAGGTTTTCCTTAAAATTTGATGTTAATTCAGAAATTCAATGCAAGTATTTTGATGTTGTTTGTTGTGCATCGGGGCCCTCTGAGAATCAAAAAAGAAATTTTTTTCTTTGGAGGATTGATTTGTGAACCCAAACATGTCCATCTAATATTATACATTGCCACAAGCATGTGTTTTGGTACAAAACCCGCCCAAGCCGGACTTTCTACGCATTTGGGACATGGATCTTTCAATGCAAATGTAGATCCTTTAATTTTTATTCAAGGAAGCTTCCCTTCTTATTTTGTAGACAAGGTTAAACTCTGAAAACAGATAGCATGAACAAGGAAACGAGCTTTGGAGCATCGTTGTGATCTCATTTAATTTATTTGTTATTGTTTCTCAAACTTGATTAATAAAACAACTTGTCTTCTTGTATTTTTTATTCGATGGTGAAACTTAGATTCATAAACAGCCTTGTTAAAATATGTAATGCCTTCAATGCTATGAAACAAACACCTTGTTTCTTTGTGTTATATTAATGGTTTGTTTATTTAAAAGCATGCCACGTGACAACATTTTATTAGTTAAAAATGCATATTAGTATGCCACGTGTTAAAAATTCATTGGTTAAAAGTATGCCACGTGTTAAAACTTCATTGGTTAGAAGACACATTACAAACAACACCATTTTTTTTCTATGTGTTATAATATTTTTTTACATGTCCTTATTTAAGGAAAACAATAGTTAGTAGCATAAAAAAACAATGGAGGAAAAAATATCAACACATAGAAAGGTGGAAAACATTTGAAAACAACAACTATTTTAAACTAATACATGTGGGTTTCTTGAATATTATATATCCTTTTTTGGGAAAACAATATCAACTTAAAAAACTACAAGTAGAGAAGAAAAAAATAATACACATTGAAAAAGGAAAAAAAGAACGTGTTTTTGAGTTTTCCACATGTACTAGTATTGAAACTAATATTGGACTAATGTTGTAATTTAGCTTTTCACATGTGGTATTATCCAGAGACCCTCATGTAATTACGAAGATAAACAATGCATGGTTCCACTAAAAAATACCGTTGACAAACAAATCACAAAAACTATGTCAACTTTTTCTCACAGCGTGAAATTTTACGCCAAAAGACCAGCGTAGGAAATTTCTACCAAAACCACCGTCTCTTTGTGCAAATCGGATAAGCAGGCCCGCGTGGACTTTTGGGGCCATTTGGTGTTGTTTTTGGCATAAAACAATGCTTAGTACAACTAAAAACAAATGTGGACCAAAAATCGAGGTCGGTGTGTAGGTAATTTGTCTGCGAGGCATGCTTTCGGGTCGTATCACATCGCCGCAAAAGGGTACCGTGTCGATAACGTTGGAGTGCATCGGGGTTGCCCCTCTCCCCACACTCTTTGGCCTATACATTGATCGGTTGGAAGATTGGCTCTCACGAGCATGGAGGCGGCGGGCGACATCTCATGCATCACACAATCCGGCAACTCATATATCTTGTCGATGTGTCAACCTCATGGCCTATACTCGGAGGACATGCGGCGTCACCTGGATGCTCTTGACACTTTTTGCCAATTCAGCGGCATGCGAAAGTTAACTTGGCCAAAACTAGGGTGCTTTGCTAGTTGCATCGTCCCGTCGGCCAAGGCTTCCCACCTTCACTTACGGGGGCAAGAGGTAGAGGTGGCACCGACCTACAAGTACTTGGGGCTCAACTACCACCCATTGGGATGCGGCTGCTCGGGTTGCGGGTCACGCGGCGGGTTGAAAGCGAGGCTTTGCGGTGTTGCCACCGGGGTGCGATTGAGGATGAATGTCATGCCCTCCGGATCTGCGCGGCATTTGCCCATATCCGGTGAGAGGTATGTTGACTACTAGTGCACGGCCAGCCGTTGCATCGATTATTGACTACTGGCGTCGGTGGGTTTGTTGGGGTCATACCTCCGGGGAGATTATGGATGCACGGACTTCGTCATGTCCCTGAGGAGGCGGTCTTGAACTGTCCCTATGCAATTATGCGATGTGCCCGGCATGCTTATTTATCGCTAAGGTTTTTTCCTCGAAAACCTTCCGGTGAGGGTTTTTAATCATGTCATTAATTCTCTTTTTGTTTGGGTCCCATAGGCCAATTGGTCTTCGTGGACGCTAAAAAACCTATTCTATTCTTTAAATTGATTTCATGCTTCTTCTCTCTTTCTTTGGGTACCTGCGCTCCGACCCACTAGCTCTGCCCCGCTTGTCTCTATACATACATTCTACATCCCTAAGACTTAGCGCAGATGGCTTCCCAAAGAGGTATAATCGCCTGGTACTCGATGGTCCGCTCCGCTTCTCGCCAAAACTTCAAGAACACATATAACGACTTGGCGAGATGATTTTACATGGGAACTAGAAGTGACAATATTCCATTGCGTCCCAATCTTGATACTTTGCATATGGGCGTTTCACGATTGATGTTTCTGGGACAAGCACTTTGTCGAGAAACTTCTATAAACATCTCACTATCACGGCCTCCTTTTGTCTTCTTCCCCCTCATTGGCGTGTAGTTCCAAATGTCAATCATCGAGTTTGGCGGGATTTTGGACAAGAACATTCCTTCAAAGCACTCTGTTCTTTCCTCGGCAGGTTGTGCATAGGGCACATAGGGCCAGCGAGAATTAACGTCGAGTCTACTCTTTCAAGCCAATTTTGTCAACCCTCTTTGTCCAATGTGGAAAGCGGCTCCAGAGTCGATAGGGGCATTCTCTTGTCCTATGTGATCATCTTAGTCCCATTTGGGCAGCTCTTAGCACTTTGTTACGCACCGTCTTGCAAGCCCGGGGAAATTCATCTCGGCCTTCTTCCTCGTCAGCGGCCACGTTTCAAGAAGGGGGCATTCAACATTTATAGGGCTCTAATCTGCTGGGTGATATGATATAGAAGCACAGATGCCAAGTCGTTTCTAGAGGAAAATGTACTCCTGCTACTACTGCTATAGGTCTCTATCACGAAATTAAATCTCGTTTGCATGATCAATATTTGACATCTAAGTTATTAGGATATCTAAGTTACATCCTGATGTTAAGGAGGAGGAGGGGTATGATATTGAAGCACAGATGCCAAGTCGTTTTCAGGGGAAAATGTACTCTTGTTACTGCTATAGGTCTCTATCACGAGATTAAATCTCATTTGCATGATCAATATTTGACATCTAAATTACATCCTAATGTTTAGCAGGAGGCTTGGGGTTATATCCACCTCCCTTAGCAATTCTATGTAATTACATTTTAATTTCAATATAGTTTCTTCGTCTTTTAACAAAAAAAAAAATGATTATTCAATCTGTAGGGGCAGAAAGATATTGTCTCAAGTTTGGATGATAAAAGGGTGTCTTGGTAGTTACAAACTTAAATTGAACTCATCTGAGATTCTGCTGAGGTTCACATGCTTTGGAATGGAGGGCTTCTAGTCCAAGTTACTGTTGCTACTAGAAATTTTCTGCGCGTCTCTTTCATAGCCATAGCTTGGTTTTATCATCTAGTAAAGCATACATTGATAAAATACAAATATGAAAAGTTGGTGAATTCCCTATTGCATAACGATCATGACCCATCACACCTTACTGCTGAAACACCATGCAAGTTGCTTAGGTTCTTGGTTGTTGAGGGCAGCAATGTGGAGACAGATTCTCCATATGGAGAAGTGGAAGCAATAAAAATGTGCATGCCTCTTTTGGCTCCTGCATCTGGTACAATTCGCTTCAAGTTGACAGAGGGTCAGGCTATGGTGGTAAGTGGTTAGACCTTTCATGTTGCAAAGTGATAGAATGTAATTAAAAGCTTATTTTCTTTGCAGACTTCTGATTTGATTGGGTTGCTGGACTTGGACGATCCTTCTGTTATAAGGAAAGTAGTACCCTTGGCAGCCGTACACCAGTTCCCAACAAAGTATATCAACGTTGTACAACAAGTATTAATGCAGCACATATGGTGCTAATGAGATATGAACATGATATTGATGAGGTGGTACTTCTGGGCTACACATATTTGCAAGTGTTTGCCATGCTTACAATGTAATGGTTCTATTGAACATTGGTTGAGAAATCATATTGCAATGATGTTTTCTAAAGCATGTTGTTCAAACACTTTTAAATTGTCTGGATGATCCACAATTGCCGCCCAAAGGTGATTTATCTTCTTGTGTAATGCTTTTTTATGTTTCTGTATGAACCAACTTTTCTTACAATCTTGACAATAACTGCAGCTTGATACTATATTCAAAGATTAAGAGACCTCGTCTAACAAAAGACAGGGAGATGTGGATTTTCCAGCAAATTCTCTCTATGCAGCACTAAAGGTAATGCTGTTATCCCCTAAAAACATTCCAAGGTATTGTTATACAAGTTAATTAATTATATATTGATTTATTTTTCTCAGAATGGATCGACTCCAATCCAAAGGAATAATTGACTGTAGTAAGACTAGTGAAACCATTAGCAATACTAGCAAAATTTTTATGATGGTGGTCGTGAGGGTCATGCCTTCAGTATTGTTAAGTCACTTTTCGATGAAACATTTTAGTCAATCAGAATGCATAGGTCAGAAGACTTCCCACACGCTAATGTATGGTGCTCACCATGAGCACAAATGCATGTTAAAAGTGATCATTTCAATACATGTTCAGTAGACACGCAAAACGATGTTTCGGCGTAAAGAGGAGGTGCAAGAGATCTATACTAGTAGATACATTTATCCTTTGCTCTCTCTTTTTATTGTTTGGCTATTTGAAGCATATGGACCTATTGGCAGACCTGAATGCTTGGATATTCATCTATCTGCAAACCAAACAATTTCATTGGGTAGAAAGTATGTGACGTTGGTAATCTCAACACGTATGAGTGATACTGTGACCATGTGGATGTTTTGGTTAAAAATGAATGATATGAGTGATATTGTGACCATGTGGATGTTTTGGTTAAAAATGAATGATTTACTTTAGTCCTATGGGAGTTTTCATTTAACTGCTCTAGCTCAAAAAATATTTTTGTTTCTACACGATAAAATATGATCAAGAAAATAAAAAAATGTTGAAATAAAATTCATTTCTAGCTATAAACTAGAACTTCCATGAGTCAAATGTATTTCATTTATTAGAAGGGATCTAATAGTTCATCTGCACATTGTACTTGGGGAATACTTGGAGCACGTTGGGATTCTTCACAAGTACTTTGCATGCAAAATATGGAATGGTTCAGCTCAAACTGGTAAACCTAGTGGCAATTTCTTAAAGGAATTTGTTGTTCCTAGTGTAGGGATTAAAGTGCTCACCATGAGCACAAATGCATGTTAAAAGTGATTATTTCAATACATGTTCAGTAGACACGCAAAATGACATTTCGGCGTAAAGAGGAGGTTCAAGAGCTCTATACTAGTAGATATATTATCTTTTGCTCTCTCTTTTTGTTGTTTGGCTATTTGAAGCATATGGACCTGTTTGCAGACCTGAATGCTTGGATATTCATATATCTGCAAACCAAACAATTTCATTGGGTAGGAAGTTTGTGACGTTGGTAATCTCAAAATGTATGAGTGATATTGTGACATGTGTGGATGTTTTGGTTAAAAATGAATGGTTTACTTTAGTCCTATAGGAGTTTTCATTTCTGTAGTAATGATTGTACTAGCCCATTGTAAAAATATGATCAAAAAAATTAAAAAGAGCTAAAATAGAATTCATTTCTAGCTATAAACTTGAACTTCCATGAGTCAAATGTATTTCATTTATTAGAAGGGATCTAATAGTTCATCTGCACATTGTACTTCAGGAATACTTGGAGCACGTTGGAACTCTTCAAAAGTACTTTGCATGCAAAATATGGAATGCTTCAGCTCAAACTGGTAAACCTAGTGGCAATTTCTTAAAGGAATTTGTTGTTCCTAGTGTAGGTGTTAAAATAATACCAAGACATTCTAGATGGTGCATGGTAAAAGTTTTAGTTTTGGCATCATATACCAAGACATTCTAGATAGTGCATGGTAATATTTTTAGTTTTGGCGTCATTGGATTGAGCAGT
This sequence comes from Isoetes taiwanensis, assembly GCA_021234155.1. NCBI lineage: Eukaryota > Viridiplantae > Streptophyta > Lycopodiopsida > Isoetales > Isoetaceae > Isoetes > Isoetes taiwanensis. The sequence goes on along the minus strand of JAJEKV010000270.1, from coordinate 452,948 downwards.
TGCATTATTGGATTTTGGTTTCCAGTAAGGTCAAGTGTTGATTGATGTACAAGCTCTTTGTATAATGGTTTATTAGGATCTCTTGTTGTGTATTATGATAGTGAACTTAAATGTAGAAAATATAACATACATATGCACGAGATTAAAAAATATTGATATGTTGCATTGGTGGATTGCATGTATTCATGAACAGGAACACGAATCTCAGGAAGCGAAAGTATTGTATTCTTCAGTTACAGCCTCAGGTACTCCTTATATTTACACCTTATTTGATAAAAGTGGGCAAATGTTTGTTTACTACTTTAGGGCTATAACGTGAGAGAGGTTCCAATTTGATGAGCAAAGAAGCATAATGCTTTAAACTGCACTTGATCTAATGGGGGGTGAATCCTTTTCTTTAGCCTTTGTAGTGCAAGAGCCCATTTATTGATTAAAAGTTAATGCCACATGGCAAAAGAATCAATCTTTAAAAATCCTCATGTAATTATCTCTTAAGATTCGGGGATAGTTGTTATTCATAGGATCGAAAATATTTGCTAGAGGAAATCACTTTATCATGACAAGGGGGGAATGCACGACCTGAATGAATATGGTCATCGTTCATAAAATCATAAGAATCTCATTGCCAATCCCTAATATTTGGTCCATGACTTAAGAGTGTTAAAGTTTCTTGCATTTTTATTACGTATTCTGCTTCAAATATATTCAAAAGTTTTTGCTGTCTTTTTTCATAGTCGAACTTGGCCCTATAGCCCATTTCATTTCAAGAATGCTCAGACCAGACAACTATCACATCCACTTCCAGTCTTAAGAGCTCAAGAGATTGATCTATGGCCAAGGGCAGAGGAATATAATGACCTTCTAGTTGGAAGGAAGGAAGGAAGGAAGGTTATTTTATCGTCCGCGGAGGCCAATCGGCCTATGGGACCCAAATTACACGGGTGCAGCAAGCCCGTCAGCAAGCCCGTTTTACCCGGATTAAAAAATCCCCTTACGAGGGAAAAACCGTCGCAGCTGTACAAATATACATATACACATGAATTCCGGCACCTCGGGTGGCCGAGGGACAGAAGGTGAGTCCAGAGATCCAAAACCTCACGGAGGTAGGAGCCAAGGGGATCGAACTGGACGGTGTCTTGAGTAGCTTCGTGCGATGGCGAACCGGTCGCACCAAGAGGGCGTAGCGAGCCCCGAATCGATTATAAGTCGGGCAGCTCTGGAAGGCATGGCTTCATCCTCAACAACCCCAAATGTGGGCAACACCGACAAAGCACATCTGGCGGCCCTCAATCCATAACCCATCTCAAGCGAAGATGGTGGGCCCCTCATTCAAATGGGCCGCGATGATCCTCACGCTTCTTCATGGGCAGTGAGAACGCGGTAGAGGAGCTGTGGGCCTCGAACGAGTGGAATTTATGTCTTTGTTTGTAGTGTGCCATCTTTACCTGTTCGAGCATTGTGGTCCCGAGCTTCCCTAGGAAACAAGAGTCCAAGTACCCTCTCGGCCTATCTATCGTGCGTATTGCACTGGGCGCACCTTATGTGCCTCACGTTCCGGTAGCCGGATTGGGCTCTCTTGTCCTTCCAACAAGCCACGAGTCATTGCGGGCTCATGCCCACCAGTAAGCCAAGTCTTGAGGGAGCGTGTGCTATCTTTGGCCACCTTACGGAAATAAACAATGTGTGTCTATCGAGGGTTTGCATCTTTGCGGGGCATGAATCATATCTCACACAACAAGATGCGATATGGGCGGGGGCTTGACCCCAAGTGCCCTGCGTCAAAAATGCATTACGGACCTACTCCAAATCGTTCCAAGTCGTCAAAGACACCACCTTTGGGCCCCACACCTCGACCCCATACAAAAAAGAACCTGGCTCCACCCGGTTACGAAACAAATGTGGCCCGGTGGCCCCGATCATACTGACTCCACCACTGTAACTATTGTTTTGCATTGTGTATAGCGCCTTCCAACCTGCGGTCACCCGAAGGCGAATGGATGCATTCCAATACATTGAGGACGGAAATTCCACCCCCAGGTACTTGTAGCTGGGTGTGACCTCTACCGTCTCAGGAATGGATGATATTTAGTTCTTCTGGTTCTCTGGATCTTCGAGTCTCTAAAATTCTTTTTGTTTTAAGCTGCACTTTCCAGATGTCTATTTTCTAGTCTTATTTATTTTGTTATTGCATTTGTTGTTGTATTTTGTGTTATCAATGGCAAGGCTGTGTTTTATGAAAATCTACCTTTCTTTCTCAATCCAAGTGCCATTTACATTGTTGCTTATTACTTTTAAGATTCTGATTTATAGCTTGGTAGTTATTTTTTGAGGATCTCATGACATTTTTCCTAGTTAACCCACATTCATCTAATCAATAAAACATTCAATGAATGAGGCGTGCAATATTAATTTCCATCTAAACTCCTTCTTTGAAATGAAAAGAAGTTTCTAATGACTCAGATGTCATCTTGGCCTATAAAAATAGAGGTAGCACTTTCTGACTAAAGAGCAAAATTTGGCATGACCATTTTTGTTCTGTTTTAGACCCCATTGACTTCATTGAACCTCTTTATATTCTCACCACATAAGCCCATCCAATATATTTCTATACTTCTACAAGAACATGTAAAGTGGCCAGAGAAAGAGTAGCCAGTGCAAACTTTTGTAAGTTTAGACCATCTTCAAATAAAAAAATGTTTTCAAAACAATTAAATTCCTATGCAAAGTAATCAAAAGTGCTTTGATCTAGTTGTAAAAATATGGAAGGCCACCCATGCAATTAAAAGCCAGGCACAACTTATGTTGTAAAAACTTACATTATCGCAGCCTTATATTTTAGACATGGTACTTACTGCAAAACATGGGTTTACGTGGTCATCCTTTAACAGCCCAACGAATCAAAATAAGTTCTCTGGGCATGAAGGCTGTTGAAATTATCCAAAGACTCGGAAACAAAGTGACTAAATCCGCCAAGCAAATGGAATAAGGGTGAGATTCCATTAGAGTGTGCGTCTTTTATTGACGTGGCACTAAAATTCTCCATATTAAAATGGAGTGTTTGCGCATAAGATTCCACGCTCATGCATGTTCTTGGGAAAAAAAAAAAAAGCAGATCAAGAACAGGATGTTAACCTTTCCTCCCACGTGGCGATAAGAGATAGGTGAATATGTAGCACAATAACAGGGGGTTACTTTTAGATTTTTGTACGTTTTTTCACATGGTTTTTCTATGATTTCATTGTTGTATTCGTTGAGGTATACTAAATAGTATTTCTAGAGTGCACCCTTTATGGGCCGTTGATTTTCGTTAGTTGGAACAATCCGAGGGTTGTTGTCTTTCTCTGCATGTGTTTGTGCATGAACATTTGGCATGCGTGCATGTGCGTGTGCATGTGCATGTGCGATGCATGCATAGGCATATGTGTCTTGTGCATGTGCAAGTGTAAGTGCATGTGTGTGCATGTGTGCATGTGCATGTGTGCATGTGCATGTGTACTTGCCCTCTTGGATTCTTGTTGTCAGAGTGGATTTTTACTACCACGAGGTGGATTTTTTTGCTCATACTTGCAAAGGTATTTGTTTTTTAATGTTTCTTCAGTTAACATAATGGTTTTTTTTTACAAGGTATTAGTTTCCTGGTTCTACAATTTAGTCTTTGAAAAACCATGCTTTTTTCCTTCCTTTGATCCGCTCTAAAATTTCTTATAGATTCAAAAGAATATAGAGTTTAGGCCCTCTGTTTTCTTCTAACTCTTGGATATTCCTGGCCTGCCGTATTGTTCATAGTAGCCATCCTTTAGCTTCAATCAACAAATGAATTCTTATGCACACGACAGGCAGATTATTCCACGCCCTTTTTTGAGTCATGCAGATCAGTCAAACAATGGCCACAAGAATGCATTTATATTGTAGGTTTGGAACTTTAATCGAACCACAAGGTGAATCATGCATTACCTTTAAGCTAGAGATGGAACATCCAAAATCATATGGATTGATAAACAATGGTTTAATTGTAAAAGAGAAATAGCTGTAGCTGAATAACAACACGTGGAATGCTAACAGAGCAAGCTTGCTTCAAAACCTCTACCCTTGATCTCGCTTCACCAACCATTACAGGAAACCTACTCCATAACACCAAACTGGCTGATTCTCTTCACCTGTTAAACCAAAGCCAGGCAACCAGTGAGAAAGTGTCAATGGTTCTTTATGAACCTCACCAATTGCTACTGCAGAGTAACATTGATGTTCATGCAATGGTTTATGAATAAAAGGGCATAAGCACACTACGGTGTACCACATAAGTTACTAGTTAGGGAGTTCCAAACTACCCAAAAAAATACCCAACCTAGGGTAATTTTGGAAATTTCAAATGGGTTTTTCGAGCGGGCGAAATTTGAAAGACTGCATCTCGAGCAGGCGCGCGATCTATTCCTCGGCGCTCAATCTGTTATATGCGCATTGTGTGAAGCCTGTGATCCGATCTGCTCAACTAGCACAGGTAAGAAGCTGATCATCTAGCACAGGTAAGAAGCTGATGATGATGTGATTTGAAGATAATTTTGATACGATACTGATATCTTAAATGGGCTCTTCAACTTGCGAGGTATACACAGCCTGATTGCTTCTCGACATCCTTGGCGTCAGTTTTAGCTATAAGCATGAGTATGACCATGAAGCCTTTGTACAATCGAAAGAGGCAGCTTACCAAAATTGTTCTTGTTTGACGAGTCCATCTGTTCTTGTTTAAGGTAAATATACTTTTCCATGAATAAATAGATAAGTTAGTGATGCTCTATTTCATTTGAAGATGTAATGCTACCAACGAGTTGAATTCTATAGTTATAGAATCGTTTCCCTCAAATTTTTAGATTTTAGCATGAAATAGCATCAATTAGTTCTGCTTGTACCTAACTGCTTTTTCAGTGGAAATATATCATCTTTACTCTAGAATCTGAAGCTCCAAGATGGTGGGCAATAACTCCTCACTGCCAGTTTAGTAGATGCTTTGTTTCATCCAAAATAATAGCAGCATAATTATCGTATCTTAATATGTGCTGAAGCTGAATCCTTGCTTTGAAATTTTTTTGACTTAATATAGAACAAGCATGTGTCAAACATCCCCGATGTTGCAGATGAAATACTCCTTTGTCATTCTTGATGCCATTCATTTTCTGAAGCAAGTCCAGTTTTGCTCGTGAGATCACATCTTTCTTGTGGATTTTGCATCAATTTTGCCATAGGTTTTGAGAGATCTTGCAAGATTCATGGCTTAACCCTAGGGACGAACATGCCTTCACTTCAGACTTAAGACTATGAAGACCATCACCCAACAGACGTTGCTCCAATTTGGTCATAAAAGAGCTCTAATAAGCATGTCAACAACCATTTGAGCAGAATTGCAATACCTGAGCATGAGCTGATTCTTGTTAACCATATCAATATCAATATGCCACCATGTGATGGAAGGAACGTTTGATCAATGCCATGGCACTTTGAGATTATCACTAAGAAGAATAACTGAGAAGATCTAAAGTAGGTTGTTCAAGACACAAGAGTTATTTGGCAGCATGATCAGTGGCTACAGAATATAGTCTTTCCAGTGGATATGGAGGTGCAACCTTGCTTGTTGCTGATCCAATTAATGGTCTCATTAGCATACATGAACAGGAAAGTAGATATACATTTTCTGATTTTCAGTCAGAACGATTGCTGGCCCAATCTGCATTGCAATAACTGAGTCCTCATTTGAATTCAAAAGTGAACGTGCCAACCACATTAGCATAAATGGATATCTTTGGAATCAACAATGAACTCTGATAATTTACAGACATGATAATTTGCAGACGGAGAAAGATATATTAAGTTTGGTGCAGACGACAACATAATCTAGCATTCCAATTATGTTTTGATAGTGGAAAAGAATGGAGCTGGAAACCGGAGAGCATGGTAGATTAGCAGTATAGAGATGAACATAGTGAAGTGGCCACATATTTATTTATCATGGCGGGTTCTCTACATTGTACTGCATAACTTCTAGTAGTCTTTAGCACGTCAAATGGCTTGAATAGACCGCTTCTCTTGAAATTTTGAGCTAGTGTTCTAGAACTACTTTGTTTGGGTTCCTCTAATAAGATTTGGAATTAGCTTCCTTTGTTAGAGCACATTTCTTCTGAGTTCGATGAGTTCATACATGTATAAAGCAAGACATTTATGGTCTGCAAATGGAGCCAACAACTTGGGAAGAAGAGAGAAGCATTCTCTGAAATAGATAGTGAATTCTTACTGTAATCTATAGATTACACGTCTATTTTTACAATGTTATAATATGTTCCATTGTATTGTTACTACTTTGCATTGCATTCAAGATGCAGAGATTTTTAGGTCAAGTTGCATGCTCATTCTCATGCTCAAGGACTTGCAATCCATAGATTTATTCCTTTCCATGGCGAGTCCTAATTCCATTGACCCTAGAACTGTCCACATTAGGACTGCCTATTTTGGGCGCCTACATTGGCAAGGTGATTGTTAAGAGGGCGTATTATGTCTTGAAATTGCACTTTGGCTTCTATGTTTAGGGTAAGGAACTAGTATAAGTCATAAGAACAGTTGCAGTTAAATCACTAGATTTTCAACTTTAAATGGAGCAGACAATTGATTTGTAAAAAATATTGAAAAGAAGCCATGATGCCAGTTGGAGAATGGTTCAGGGTTTTCTAAGCAGTTACATGACTTCGTTTCTAGGATACTTATACATTGTGAACAACTCATCTCAATGGACATAGGCTGACTTTTGTCATGTTGTGCAGGTGAGAAAATTACTCTACTAATGGGAAAGGCAAGGTGCCGCCAATATATCAATCGTCTAGTAAAGGACATGGTGGAGTATTTTCATCAACAAACATGTCATCTGGACGAAGAAGAGCAACAAGAAATCTTATGCAAATTTGTTCATCATCCATCTATGTCAGCAGCGTATAATCCTCAGATCCTTCTTGGTGGTGAAAGCTTATTTGAAGTGATGACAAATCTGAGAAGCTCCTTGCAAGTTGTGAAGGGTAGCCGCAGTTCTGATCATCTTGCTGCTAAGAATGCCGTATTATCTATGGTAGTGTCAGATTCTGATGCAGTAGGAAAGAAGATGAAAAATAAACAAGCCATGGCAAAATTACTAGGTGTCCATAAGAGGAATCTGAAAAGGGCATCTGAGAGAAAGAAAAAGATTATTAATGAGGATGGACTGTGGGCAGATGGCTCAAGACAACCACGTACTGATAGGTTGTCCAAAGAAGTTATAGACATCATTCAGGTGTTTTGGTCCGAGAAGACTAGAGTGTCACCAAACAAGAAGGATGTGTGCAGGAAAAAACTCGGGAAAGGCAAAGAAAATTTTATAATACATCCAACACACTACCTTGAAATTCCTCAAGTAAGTAATTTTCATATGTTTGATTTATAATTTGCTGAATGCATCTGTAGCTCCCCATTTAACTTCTCTTGCCCTAATATGTGAGAGAATGTGGAAACAGTAAATAGTAAATAACTTAGTTATTTAGCCATTGAAAGTGATGTAAAATACGTGTTATGGAGTTTTGAAATGACATTCAAGTCTCGAAACTCCAAAGTGCTACTTTGAAGCTCACATGGAGTTAAGGTACATAAAGTCTCCAAAAGTCTTCAAAGTGGTTTCTTGATGCTGACAAGGAGCTAAAGTACATAAAGTCTCTGAAGTGCTTTCTTGGGAGTACACCAACGAACCTTTGGCTACTACATGTACAAACCTAAAACTTAACGAGTAATTTGAGAAATAAAGTACATAAGTTACTTTTGATTTCAAAGTGTCATTCAAGATATGCAAGGAAATTCGAAGGGACCAAAGTAGATAAAGTACTTTGACACATGAATGTCCTTTGGGGACAAAACGTACTTCTTTGTTTATATAGCTGAACAAATCTAAATTTGGAAGTTTACTATTAGAGTGCTATATGTAGAATGCTGCTATGATTGCATTATATTTTAGACTTCATTGTTATCTTTAAACTTCATGCATGCATAATTTATCATAACCTGGTGTGGATCTAGATTAGTGAATAAGGCTCTACAAAATCATATGTAGTTGTCTTTATGCTGCTCTACAGCAAGCATTATTTGCAAGATTAATCATCCCAGCCTCATTTGTAGGCATTGAGTCTATTGCCTCTTTCTGTCATAGGATAATGAACCTTACCAAAATGGCATACAATGATAAAGATTGTGGTTATACAATTTTGGGGAATTTTATACACACTTTAAGTGTTTCTTCTGTAGAATTAGACACATGTAGTTCAAATCTAGTTTGCAGCATATAGTTCAAATCTAGTTTGTCGTTCTTTTTGCAGGTTGAAATGTTTTTGCTTTTCAAGGAGGCATATCCTTATGTACGTGTTGGACAAAGATTGTTTGAAAGATGGAAGCCCTATTATGTGAAGAAACTAAAGGAGCGGAATACTTGTTGTTGTGTACGTCACGTACAATTGGACCTATTGAGAGCAGCTTTGAATGCAATGAGGACTTCAGAAATGCATAAGGATTGCATATGCAATTGTTCTATTTGTGAATGGAAGGAAGGCATGCAGACTTGTATAGCAGCCGAAAAGACATTCTCTAGGCTTCATGAAATTTGGGAGATGGCTGTATGTCCAAGAGATGAGGGCGCTGAATGGCATAAACTAACTTGCTTGCTTGGAGAATGTTCTCAATGTGGAGCAAAAAAAGTTAAGTTTTGTCCTAGAGAGTTAGCAGAATCTGGCCCACTTGTCGAATGGAAAGTATATGAGGATGTGAAGAGTGGCAAAGATAAACAGGGTCGTCCAAAAACAAGAAAGCAACTTGTTTCAAGAAGGACACCACCAGCACAATTGATAAGCTTCTTCCACCGACATGTTCAAGATTTTGTTGCCCACAACTTCACAGCATGTTGGGAAGACAAACAATTTAGAGAATGTGTGAAAAACTTTCCTCCTGGGGTTATTGTTTCTGTAGTCGATTTTGCTGAAAATTACACGTTTAAACCACAGAATGAAATTCAAAGTGAGTATTTTCATAGCCAACAAGTTACGATACTAGTTCACATTACCTACAGGCGCATATCAGAGTCTGATGAACCCATAAAAGAATACCACTTTTATCTTTCAGATGATAAAGAACATGATACGTTATTTGTGCAACACTGCTTTAGGCTGTATCACGAGTGGGCCCAGAAGCAAGGGTATGAAATGAATGAACATTGGGTTTGGTCGGATGGAGCAGCAGCACATTTCAAGGCCTCTCGCCCATTTTATTTCGTTTCCAGATATTTTACTAGTACAGAGGTTCCCATGCAATGGAATTTCTTTTGTTCTGGCCATGGGAAAGGAGAACACGATGGGGCAGGGGCTAAGGCTAAGTATAAGATGGAACAAGAACAATTAAAGGTTGATAGCAGTATTGAACCTAATGCTCACGTTGCAACTTCTTGGCTGACTGAAAACTTCTCTACTGGTGCAGCAGCAACCTGTTCTAGTCATACAAGGGACGTGAAAAGGTATTTTTGGGAAGTCAAAATCGATGATGTCAATCGTAGAGAAGCTTGGGATTGCAAAACAGTGGAAGGCACACGGAAGATACATAGTATCCGTGGCATAAACAAGGAGGATTCAACTAAGGTGATGACTCGTCAATTTGCATGCTTTTGTACATTCTGTATGTATGGTGAGATCCACCAATGCGAGAATATAAAACAAATAGGTGCTTGGAAGGCACGTATTTTGGAACCCTTGCGGGGAAGAGATGGTTACAATCTGCGTACGCACATTGATGATATTGATGACCATACGTCCCTTGCTGATCTTATAGAAGTTGGAACAATATTTGCGGTTGAGGCTCCAGTTGATAATGAAGATGATGATATGTTCTGGCTGGTGCTATGCTCAGTCCCAAAGCACACTCTTCAAGTAGATATGGTCGACGAGCATGGGAATAGATTTTTAAAAGGGGAAGAGGTGCTTGAGGGCAGGTACTATAAAAAATATGAGGGCAATCGAAATACTCATTCAATGACAAGTAGTTACATCTTTGGTGGAAAGGGTAGCAACGCTGTTGTGTATGCAGAACAAGTTATCCACATTGTTGTGGATATGCCCCAAGGTCATACAGTTAAAGGTAACAAAACAGTGCACTTGCTTGGAGCGGCGGATGAAGAGAAAATCTTGGAGAAGCTTTTTTGAAATGTTATCATATTTTGCGCATGCATAAAGCATGGTAATACATCCAGAATGAAATCTGGATATATGTACAGAGCCCCAATTTCTACTAAATACAAGTTTGATTGTAGTCTATGTTCACGCATATCTCATCTTTAAATTTTGCATATTTGACGTCTAATTTGTTATCCATTGGGGATGGAATGTGACCAGATTTGCGCATTAGGTGAGCAGTCTATGTAACTTCAGGTAAGTATGTGCTAGTGGTTAGTATTTGATGATATATTGGCAAATGTGCAGGCCAAGAATCACTTTAGGACTGAAAATGAATTTCATTTATATATATCCAGGTCAAGACTAAAAATATCCAGGTTCTTTTGCATTTCTCGAGGTTAATGATGGTTTGTGTCCTTTGGATCTTCAGATAATATGCCTGCTTCTAGTTTCTTGTATGCAAACTAGGATATAGTTTCGGGTTTAGCAAACATGCAAATTGTTCTAGAATTTGTTTTCTTTTCCCTTTGCCAATGTGTATTTCAATATTATATCCTTGCAGTAGTTGGAATCTGAGTCAGCTTGTAGCTACAAGAACATGTGCGACTGACTGTTGAGGGAGAACTGAAGCAACCTCCTGAATCTGTCAAGAAACAGAAGGTGGACAAAACCATAGCAGTGGAAAATGGTTCTTAGACTATTGTTTTGATGACATGATGGCAAGTTAGTCTTAATTGTTCGTTTTAGTACGAAATCATGTGATGGCTTTGAGGCAACGATGTGAAGGACAAGGGGTTTGAAAACCATGCATCCTATGAGTTCCATCATGCAAGTGAAGGACAAGGTGTTTGAAAATGCCGTGGAGTGGGGAACCGATTTGGCATCTGGGCATCTGCGCCTTGAGCATGCCATATGATGTCAGTTAACAGATTAGAGGCCAGCTAACAGATTAGAGGGCAGGACATGTCAATGCAGTTATTGCAGCTATTCTTTAGAAGTTTGTATTTTCTATTATATATGAATTGTAATTGTCCGTATCATTCCAGAGCAGCCCTTTGACAATGATCCTTGTTTTTTACCTAGACTTAAGTGCAAAGAACCAACAGATGCTTATCTGCACCAGGAGAAGAAGATATTGGGTTGAATTTGTTTGGATAAGTTGAAATAAGCTCACAACGCAAGCAAATTTGTTCAAATATGGATACAAAGGAGATTGACAACTCAATGTTATCTTTATTAGATTCTGGAAAAAGCTGCAGGCTCAGATATGTATGAAAGAATTATATGAAGCTTATAAGCCTGTGAGATGCAATAAAGACGATACAGGTTCTATTTTAAAATGGCATTTTTAAATGCCACCATTTGCAGACAGATTTAGGCTCTGCTATTGTTGCTCATGCATGCTAACCTTGCTTAAAATATGTAGGGTTATCGAATGCATGATGCGAAAGCTTAATATCTAAGAGGATGTTGAATATGTGAAAAAAGTGCTTTTGGACCAGGTGGAAACATCAATCGGCTGCATCGATCATTGTAAGGCGATTCAAGATTTGAAGATACAATCATCAGATAGAGGAGCAATAAAACTATGTATTGCAAGGGGATCCACATACTACAGTAGCTAGTGTAGATTGTAGATCGATGATAAAATTCATCTGTTTGTGTATGAAATAATCACTGTTCACTGTTACTATTCATCTATATTTGATATTTAAAAGTTGGAATATGGACTAATGAATTTCAATTGATATTTTATGATGCTATCTCCATAATATGCTCCTTCTTTGTCTTAGAAAAGTAGTTTTAGAAAATGCAATTTGGATGCCTTTTCATAGTCTAGTTTTCATTCTGCTATCACAGTAACACCAGTTCTTGAAGTGCACATGTCACCCTCCACATCATTATCAGATGCAAAATGCATCTCATTCTCAGGCTCCCTAGCTGCACCATTATTATTTATGAGAGTCTTTGTTTCTTCATCTAACTGATTTGAAGCACTTTTGGATACGGAAATGGCAGATGTTGGAACCTCAAATTTTGAACCAAAATTTTCTATGTTATCCTTCTTCAAGTCCTTGTCAACTTCAATTGGTTTGAGATTTTCATTCAACTGAGAGTTGAGGTTACTAACTATTGATCCTTGGACTCAAAGAATAAAACCATTGCCCACCTTGGTCCCTTTATATTTGATTGCACGGGAGTTTTATATGTCATTGATCTCCACTTAAGGCCCTTGGAAAAACTAGCTGGGATAGTTTTTCTCCGCTGGAAAAATTGTGACATGTGCTTCCTTGAAAATACATTTGGACCAGGTTTTTGTGCATCAAAAGGTTTCATGAATTTTGTGCACCAGGTCTTGCCTTTGTTTTCAGCTACAATTTTCGTGAATTCTCTAACTTGTTCCACAGAAGGAGGAGTACCAATTTTTACTGGAAGTTTTATAAGCCTTAATTTCCCTGAGCTTTATTCAATGCAACATCAAGAAGTACGTCATTGACATCCTCTTCCCGGTTTCTATTCACAGGCAGGAAACACTGTACTGCATTTGGGGCTGCTCATGCTGCAAAGAGAATCCATGACAACTGCATGAAGCTGGTCAGCAAGCCTTTGTATACGACAGAATTTAATCTATGCAACATTTGGTATCCAGCTTAATTTAAGTAAGCAGCCAATTGCATTATACTATCAGTCAATGAGGTCTTCGAAGAAGTTACTTGGGCTTTATTTACTCGTTAAATAGCACATCCATGTGATAAAGATACTGCTGCAATAAATACCATACACTAAAATAATTCACAATTACAAGCTCTATCTACAAGCTCTATCTATCAGAGCTTCTGATGGCTGATTTTTAACACCTTTTAACTGGGACTCTTAAACAAACAAAAGACAAGACAAATCATCACAAGAAAGGATATAAATTCATCTCATAATAGCATAAGAAGGTACAGATGTTTAGAAGCTATTTCTTCAGCACACATTAACAAAAGTTGCCAATGGCAATAACTAAAGGTCTTACAAAGTCTTCCTAGTTTTTAACAAAATTTGCCATTGGAAATAAGTGGATGTATCACAAAACCTTCTTAGTTTTGAGTAGCTTCTTTACATCTGATGTCTCTTTGGCTGAACCCTTGATCATAGGAAATCGCATTACATGAGTACAAATGTTTGTTGCAGCAGCAACTCTCTTAAGATAAGGAAGCAGGTCATCGATCAAGTACATTCCACTTCCAGCCTCAGACTGACAACTATAGGAGTGTGGTACAATGTATGAACCTCTAGGATTCCTTAGACACTTGTACTCAGAATCCTCTATTAGCAGACTATTTGAGGAATTGTACGGCATTTTTGACCACACTGTTTGAAGCTCTTTGAGGAATATTTTCCTGCCCGGAGTGTGAGGATGATCAACGTTTGTGGGCTCACATTGTTCTTGGTCCCAAATAAATTTAAATTTGCTGCATAAATCTTCAGAAAATAAGGTCTCGAGCATTGTAGCTAAATTTTGTTTGCTCAATGTTGACCAAATTGCAACCGTGAAGTGTTTCATGCATTCTTTAATAAACTCCACATAGCCTGGTCTTGTTATGACATTAAACCTGCCAATCTGATGGACCATTGAATTTGGGTGCCGCCTAGGTAGTCTCTCACCAGCGTCGAATCTCTTCACAAAGATTCGATTCACATCTATTATTAAAAGCCTGTTTTCTAGCCTGTAATGTTGGATAATATTTAGCATAAAATGATGTATATACCAGAAGTATATCAAGAATATATTTACCTTGCAGATGAAGTAGGTTTGGCAGGACTGCATATGACTTTAATTGGGGAAGTCATCGACCTGCAACCATTTGACAAATAATTAATTCCTGTAGTATGAAACAAAAGGGCATTTGGAGGTATGTTCTCACTTTGAATTGATTTTCCTGCAGCGTTACGACCGTAAAGCACAGTCAGAAACCTTGACATCTGATGAACAAATGTAAAACTGAAAATGATACATACATTTGGCCTTTCTGGCTAACTTGTTTAGCTCTTCCTGATATCATGTGGTTGCCACTGCATCCAGAAGTTACGATCCTTTTAGTTCTATTTTCAATTTGATAAGGCATAAAAAGCACAACGTTAAACGAGCTAGAAACATCAAAATTCTTTCAGTACCTCTGTACTCCTAATAGTATATTGCATGTCCCATATGAAGCTTAACGGTAAAGGAAATCACATCTAACATGCTGCTTACATCATCTTATTCTCCATTCGTGAAGGTTTCTTGCCATCTTTACAATAATTCTCCCAAGGAAAATCACATCATAGCATGCTACTTACATTGTCTTATTCTCCTTTGGTGAAGCTTGCTTTCCGCCTTTGCACATCCGCTTTTGAATTTTAGTATTGCACAGGGCGTCATCTATCATGCGGTCATTTATCATGGAGTGATTCCTTTAAATAAACTTTCTCAAAGCAGACGTCAAGTATGCAATTTTTAAAGCACATACCTGTATTTTGACATTCGTAAGTGTTTCTTCTTGGTGTTCCAATATCACCGTCCCCTGTTTCAGCATCTGCAACAGCATTGACATTATTATCAAAACGTAGACTTGCAACATTCAAAATTGATACACTAACCTGAAATTTCATGTAGCACTAAACTTCTTGCTGCCTTTGTCTTAGGTGGCCCATGTTTATCTATTCCACTTCCTTTGACTACCGGGGATCTTTCATAAGATCGTCGTATTTGCAAATTCAAATCCTTCGGCGTGGTATCACAACTCGTAAGTCCATTGTATGGCCGATCATTCTCAAACAACAAATTGGGGGACATACAAAGGTGTTTGACCTGCTGCTCATCTTCATGATCAGATCTAAGTGGTATGGTGCATGTTTGTATAGAGTCATTTTTTAGAAAGACCCCATTATTTCCATCCAATTTTTCAGAAATTTCATGCTCTTGGTTACAATCTAGCAAATGGTCTTCCATGTTGTCACATGTATGCTTGAATTGGGTCATAGCTTTTGGACTGTTCTGCGGGCTTTTAGACAACTCAGTGCTATTTAAGACTTCCTTTTGCTGTTCTAACTTGCTCATCCAATCATCCTCAGACTCAACAACCCATGTAATCCTTTCCTTTATAGGTGATGACTTTTTTGTTACCAAGCTTGAAATCGCACTTCCTGCATCATCCAACAGCAGTTGTACATGGACTCTTGAGGATGAGAGGGTACAGATCTTGTCAATAATCATGCTCAAGACAATGCCAAAGGAAGTTAATAAGCAAGGGTATATTCAAAGTACCTTGTAAATGCCAAAGGCACCTATTGACATGAGAGTAAATACAAAGTATATAAAGTACTTTACCAAGGCAAAGTACCTGCAATATCTAAAGTGCTACCAGAATTATATTTAATGTACTAAAAAGGTACTTAGATACTATTTCATAATAAGATATAGTGCTAACATATCTAAAGTTCCCCACAAGGAACCATATAGTATTTAAAGTGCCTATAGTGTCTAGAGTACTCATGGAATCTTATCAAAGTACTAAAAACAAGGTATTTAAGAATGAGTAATACTTTTTGTAACAATAGATACTTCATGATCAAGCCAGCTAACATTCTCCACAACTACTCATTCACAACTAACTAATTCCAGCCACTAAACACAAGCATTAACATCTTATTTCTAAAGAAAGAAGCATGCATCCAAGCAGCCACATTTCAAAATAATTTAAGGCATGTCGTTTAAGACAAAGAGTCGGAGAGGAGATGTACCTGTATCATGAGTTGTAATCCCAATACTTTGAAGCCAATCCCCACTGACCTCTTGAATACAAACACAACAAAGATTTGAAACTTTAAAGGTATACACTGCACAGGCCAAATGAAAGGAATGCATGCATGGAGTGATTATAGCAGCATATAGGAGGCCTTTATAGCCAAATCCACAAAACCCACATGTTGCTATCTCAACTTTCATTGTTATAACATCTTCACTAGGACATGATGGCTGTGGAATGATCAGCATGCTCCCTCCCTCTTGTATTGCACGAATGAATGATTCTAATCTAATTTTCCTGCAGGTCATATCCTCATTAACGTTCTTCTGTTTTTTATGGAGCTCCTCCTTCAACTTTACTCCATGTTCCATTCCTTCTATCTTTTCCTCATTGGTAATTAAGCTTCTCATATTTGCACTTACCATGTAATTCATTCCAAGCTGATCCATGTGTAGCTTTTCCACTTCAGCCTCTGCTTTCTTTTTTCCATCAACTTCTTCATGATATTGAAGCTTGAGCTCCACACTATCTCGAGATCCAAGGCTCAATTTCTCAACGAGTTTTGACTGCATATCAAGCTCCTTTCTCTTTGCTTCAAGTTCTACCTTCACACTCTCAAGCTTTAAATTCAAACTAGCAACCTGCTCGTTTATATACTTAGAATTTGCTTTAGCGCTTTCTAATTCCATCAAGGCAGCTCGCCAACTCTCATAATTGACACGTACCTCTTCATTTGCGGCTGTATTTTTTAGAATATTCACATGCTCTTCAAGCACTTGGATGAATCTAGTAGCAAGAGTTAACGACAAATCCAGGTCATGTTGTTGTGGGTTCTCATCCTTTTTCTGCTCATTCTTTTGTTGAGGCTGCTCATCTTGTTTTTTTTTCTTAGACCAGTCCTGAGCATATTCACGTACACTATCCCAATCAATGTTAATGCCATGTTTCCATGCTGCAAAACATCGAGCCATATACATTGGAGCACGGTACAATTCAGTTTTAGTCTGAAATATTTGTTTGTAGATCCTCAAGAACTCAATCTTTAATGGCCTCTTAAGACGTGACAGATTGAATCCTTGTTTGCCATCTTTCTTACCAATGCCCCAAATATCAATAAACATATCCTCTGTCAAGTACATCTTCACCTGGGAGCATGAAACAAGGGTGTCTTCTTGAGTTATCCACTCTTCCTTCTCGTTTGATGTTATGGGATCTTCTAAAATATAAGAGCGATGACTCGCTTTTACAGGACTGCGTGAAAGTTTCTCCAAGCTACACGAGACTCTTTGTTTCTTCGGTTGTCGGGGAGACGCCGTGACTCTATGGATTTTCTTCATGCTGCACCTGCACCTGTGAAATGGATCCCAAGATAAACGTTAGTAAAATTTAGAACCTCAAGATGCACAAAGGAGTCTATGTACCAAAACAAATACTCTTTTGAGAGATTTGGGATAGTTATGGAGGAAAAATGCAGCCATGTGGTAGAGATCTAGCATGCAGCAAACTTGTAAACTTTAGCTACTAAACGCTGATCTGCAAACATCCTACAAATGCCATGGGTTTGCTGAATGCATTCAAAATTGGAAGATGCTAGCATATCTTGTCAAATATCACATGCTTGGCATGATCTTCAATTCAAGCTGCAAATGAATACTTATATAAGGAAGAAAATAGCAATATAACATTTCTAGTAACCAGATATGGAATACAGGTTAATCTTATTGAATAATATTCTAGTAGTAGTTAGATACATAGTACAATCTTACCGTTAAATTTGCCTAGAGCACAGATTAATCTAGAGGCATATGCAATAAGATAATCACAATGCTAATTAATTAAATAGTCTATTAGAAGACCACAATGCTAAAAATAAGAAGCCACCATAATGTACAATTTATTTGGTTATGTCTATGTATCATGCAGATGATTGTGAGGCATTTTGAAAGTAGCCAAGTAGGTGAAAAATGAGGATTCTCTAGTTATGTCTGCTTTTCATGCTCTAAACATTTAGAGTAGATCAGAAAACTATCACTGCCATTTGCTTTGCCACTATTGTACTCCTCTTAGGAGTATAACAATTAGTGAAAGAGGTTAATAAGAAACCTCCGATGCTTTAAAAGTCAAGGTTTTGCTCCAATTTGAAATAAGCTCCTACAAACTGCATGGTTTTGCTTTTCAAGTGAAGTCGGTCGCTACAAATCTCAGTGCTTAATCTCAGTGCTTGTTGTTGCTTCAGTGAACCTGAATACAGAAAAGGAAGTTAGATACATGATGAAAGCAAAGATTGCTTCTAAAATAACAGGCTTACGATGATGCCTCTATCGAAATCAAGCACAAGATTGCCGTGATTGGAGACAGAAGAACAAAATAGAAGCAATTTGTGGTATTCTAAATTTTGCCCATTTGAGATGAGGCGCTTTCAGACAAGAGGGAATGTTTTGGTAAAATCGAGAGAGAGATCCCTTCATTTCGAGGTAGCCGGTCGTCATTAATTTTGCCTCCATCCTTTATGGCTTCAATCTATTTTCAAATTTCGTCGACCTAGTAGAGAAAGTGCGTTTTAAAAAATTACCCACGGTGTGTACTTTTGAGGGTTCCAAAAGTGGCACACCGTAGTGTGCTTATGCCCAAAACATTATTGTAGAGCATATATCAATGTCAAAAGCTTTTATTTGATTCAATTTTATAATTTTGCTACTAAAGGTTTGTGAATAAAATATTATTGTAGAGCATATCAGTGTCAAAAGCTTTTATTTGATTCAATTTTATTTCGCTATTAAAGTTCTATTTTCTAAATTAATATCAATCTAACCAATTTCTTTCCTTTATGTTAACGCAGACTATAGAATCTCCCAATCCATCAATTCCACATGACATTCCTCCCACACCTGAAGTCAACACTATGTTGATCTAAACATTATTACTGTACCAAAGAACCCTATAAATGAAGATCGAGTTCAATTAGTCCCGCCACCATCAGCGCAACCACCATCTGCACATGGCGAAGACCCTATTGATGTGTTGTCATTATGGTTGGTTGAATATATCAACTTTCTTCATCAATCTCTAGACCATCCCCAAGGCCCCGAAGGGGCCAAAAAATTTGTTAGTTAACACAAACCATTACATCCAACACTTTAAATTAAATTCCCCCTAAAACCCCCTTTGGTTTTGGTGCATATTCACACGGGGGGTTGACTCCGGGCAGCGAGAGCTGTTAGATAGGCATATTCACGACTTATTCTTTGACAATTAAAAAATAGTTAAAATAATGACACCTTGGCATATGCACATAAAGACTAGGCAAAGTGGAATATGTCAAGCCTCTTAATTTTCAGACGTGTCGAAACTTTATTTGCTTGTAATTAAAAGTTAGTTTTTTTTTTTTTTTGAGAGATAAAAGATAGACTTTATTTACTTTAAAGGAATGGTACAAAGCTACATGGCAGGGGTGTACTCATATGCAAATCTGAGATGAGGATAGCTACATGGCACCTTCTTGCACTATTCTTTTGTGTGTCCTAGTGTAAGCTTAGGTAGGTTCCCCATATTTCAACCTTTACTTCTTCTTCACCCTCGAAGGCTAGCCTGAATTTTTTCAGCCTTTCGAGTACTATATGTAGAAGCTGATGTGGTGATATGTCTTCTTGATTTTCATCGAAGACCAAGGTGTTTCTCCTTTTCCATATTGACCAAATTGTCCAGGCCCTAGCTATATGAAAGGCCACCTTCTTCATGGTGCACCATTCTAGGGGAAGGATCCCCAGTTCCTTGGTACCTAACGGGTATTCAAAGCTATCCAGACTCCATGCCCATACTACTTGCAGCTTCTCACATTCCACCAGACAATGTTCTATGGATTCCTGTTCGGCCAGAGGAAAGCATCTATCCGTGGGGGAAGATATTTCTGCCACGCATCTCTCCAGATGTTTTTAAGGTTTTCCTCCGTGATTACTAGTTCCCATTTGGTTGGTATTGGAAGTAAACCCTTAGTCCTCAAGCTTCTATAACTTGATTTCACAAACTTATTTTGCAAAATCGCGTGGTGCAAAACCCATGGATTTTGATCTCCTGTAGTTATTGTGTTTGGAAGTTCTGTGGCCACGCATTCCCATATTATTTTGTCTGCGTCCTTTAAGGCAAAATGTACTTGAAATTCTGCCCAACTGACTAATTGCTCTCCCTTGTACCATTGAGCACAAGAATCTATTCCACAATTTTTCCACCTCTTTACGATCCTTGCATCAGCCACCATACCCAAGGGGCCATGTTTGTTGTGCAGTGCCACTGATACCCACCATGGAGGGGAAGTCTTTGCCGTAAGGAAGATAATATATTCCTACATCCCAAAGAGCTACAAAACCTAGAGTGCACTCATGACATGGAGTTCCACGTTCACTACCTATATCTGAGCAGTTTTACACTATGGATGCAACACTTGAGCCATCATTCCAGCCGGCTGTTAGCCTAAATTTACATACTGGCTAGGTAGCCTTTTGTCTCATCCAATGATCAATGCAGCTTGGACGGACAGGAAAAGTAAAATTAGTACATGCGCTGAGCACAAGTCAACCTTAATATAGCCAAAAACTCTAATCATTTTTCTCTAATCTGGTGCAAGCATGGCAAGTTTCGAACCAATTCTCCATCTAGAACCTGCTCTAGGTACACGCTGGAAGTCAATTCTTCATCTCTGTTATTGTTCCCATTGGAACATTATACAACATTCTTCTGCATAAACTCAGAGAGGGAAAAGATTATTCATTGCACAAACTTGCCAGCATTCAAAGTGCTTAGATTTACACCTATATATCCAAACCCTCTTTGCTTCGCACCACTATCAACAACAACCACATTGACATAAAAAAACGTGAATTTCATCTCATGCCTAATGCTCCTCCTCAACAATGCTTCATATTTCTAGAGATAATACTATGGAATAAATGGTTCCTTATTTACTCTGTATAACTACAACAAAGGAGAATACCATGACTGTTCACCTGCTCCACTGCACAAAATAGTGAAATTGCCACCAGGATCGGTGATAGAAGAAACATGTTGCGTAAACTAGCAGCCACAATACTTACTTGGATTGCTTAGACTGCATTCCATAATGGGATGAAGATTTGTATTTGTGTACTGGAAATGAGTTGATACTTCACACATGGATGGAATGCCAGGAAGGTTGTCTGGATCCAGAGCTCTCAATGCATCATAGTCTACAGTTTATACGAAAAGAACAGTGAATTCTCCATCCAGTGTTGCCACTCTCCTAAAACATAAGAAGCATTAACTAATTGTAGAGCAAGAAAACATTCAGGAAATAGAGATGATAAAAGATAACCAAGATCGACGAATTCTCTGTCAAGTAAGGGAGCTGTCTCCTAGTAGTAAATGCAATTGGAGGCATTTGCCTGAGCTTGGAATTGCCGACACAACGAATCTAATCGGAGGCTTGACGCCATAAAAAATATTTCCCAGAACTGCACAAGGGCACAATTCAACAAAGACTTACAGAAATATAGCAAACAGAAACTTTCAATTGCATAGGTGTCTACAGCTCTGTATTTGTACACATGCACGTTGTATCTTTGAGATGCCCCAAAACTCCATGTAATAGATACCCGCATTTAAGTATATTGCTTAAGTTTGGTGCATATTGGGAAAGAGAACATGATAATCACCTAATAAACCAACTGAAACTTGATATATTTGCCAGCCCAGCATTGCTGAAAGTCATGGGTCCTTATTTGCTAGGCAACATGTTGCCATGCCCAGTTATACAAAAGGTCAGCTCATTGAAATATTCAATTATAAGACATTTAGAATCTTACCTAGATTAAGAAACTTGAACCTAGATATTCTGTGCATTTTTTGGCCTTTGAAGCATGTCTCTCTATCATTTCATTTGTGAGCAAGTCAGAGACAAATCTTAGAGATACAATCCACATTGCTTGAGATATTTCTTGAATCACGTACTTGGTATCCTTATTTTACTCTCCATACATTTGCCATATGTAGGCCTTTGTTAAAGACCAAAATCTGGTCATGGAGGTTAAAAAATCAAAGCATCTGCTTCAAGCAGTTTTATCATAGTTCGATAGATGCGCGCATCTAAAAAATTTTAAGATAAAAACGCCCCCATTTGGTTTTCCCTTTCCCCGTTTGGGTTAAAAATCGAAAAAAAAAAAATGCCCCCATTTGGTTTTTCCTTCCCCGTTAGGTTTTCCCTTTGGCGCCAAGCCAAAAATCCTGTTCCTCTTTGCCGAAATCCATTCTCTGCTACCGATTAGCTCTGGTAATCCTTCTCTGCTGCCGATTAGCTCTGTCTTTGAAGGAGAAATCCCTTCTCTGATGCCGACTATCTGTATTTGAAGAAGCTCATATCACTGGTACGTTTTTGTGAGCATTTACTAAACAGAGCATTCAGTCAGTTGTTTAGAAACAAGGGAAGGAAGGATCCATCAGCAGTTACAGGCAGTTATAGTAGAAATACAGTAGCAGATTAGCTCCTATTATATTACATTCTATCTGCTGATCTTCATTGAATTTATTATTTAAAATTTTATGTGCCGCATCGAACGCATCTTAAAAATCGATAGATTTTTTAGATGCTTAGATGCTTTAGATGCTCGCATCTCCCGCATCTATCTTTAGATGCTTTTGAACTATGTCAAAATAATTCTTATTTCCTTGTTATAAAAATAATAATCCGGCATGGTTGAATTAAGAGTATGGCTGCATGAAAATAATAGAGAAATTTTAGTCAGATGCATTGCCACCTTATCTGTACTTTAAGAAACAGGAAGTTAATCAGCTTATATGATGCAAGGTTGAGCAGCTTCATGCTAGAAAGAAAAGATCCAGTAGCCAACATTATTTTTATACCTTGAATTTAGTGCATTTCCCAGCTGTAGCCACACTTGTGAGTTTTACCATGGCCATGATAATGAGCTACAG
The DNA here is from genome assembly GCA_021234155.1 of Isoetes taiwanensis. Taxonomy (NCBI): domain Eukaryota; kingdom Viridiplantae; phylum Streptophyta; class Lycopodiopsida; order Isoetales; family Isoetaceae; genus Isoetes; species Isoetes taiwanensis. The sequence continues at coordinate 430,003 of JAJEKV010000270.1, read as the reverse complement.
AAGCAGCCTTCCATGCAACTTGAGATATAAACTATGTAGCTCTGCACATTCAGGTGATAAGAGATCTCTTTCAGCTCTGGGACACAAGAAGAATGTGCTTTTCTATAATGTGCATGTCCACAACCTTCTGATGTCGTCTTTTTTTTGTAAGAGAAGCTATCAGTGTCCCTATTGAGCTTCTCACTCAGTATTTTAAGTTAGACATGGTATTTACCACAATGAGTGCCACTACTGCTCGCAATGATGATCAAAACCTCAAAATCTATTATCCAGAGGAGCTACGTCATTGTATGTGAGTATTGTAAATTCTTCTCCTCATTGATGACTGACAATTTAAATGTGTAAGAACCCTGTGTACTATATCAGAGAATCTAAGCTCTCTAACCCATAGACACCAAGGAGATAAACCAGTTCAAGTCCTATGAGAGCAGAGCTGCAACATATCGCTACCACTGCCGCTGGCAATGATGATTAAATGTACGAGCTTTAATGACTTATTTTGCTTGTTATTATACCTTCCCCCCTTGCTTTGGCAGCCATGCCCAGAACCACGCTCAAGAAAAAATCTGGCAACAGAAATGACACTAAAACAGAGGTATGCAGCTTCCTTTTTGTCGACCTCTAGCACGGCTTGTAACGTAGAGACATGTTTTCTCAGATCCGGAACGAGGATTATCGTGCAGTTTTATTGCGAAATGGAAAAGTGGAGCTGCGTTGCCTGGTCGAAGGAAAATGCCGTGACCAGGGAATTATAGTTTTCCCTGAGAAAGATGGTCCTGCACATGAGATTTCGTGTGTGGAGCTGACTCCGGAGTTCTTCATCTTTGGCACCAAGAGCGGTAGCATCTTATATTATCACCTCAATTATCTTGGTCCCAACTTTGTCGGCGAACATAAGCATGGTACTGGTGAAATAAGAAGGTGCCTTTAGCTCCTTTCACTTGTATTGTGAATTATGTTTTGCTTGTGGAGGTAATCACATTTTTGCTTCTAACTTTTAAAAGGATACCATAGAGCAATTAATGACATTTGTAACTTCTCTCATCTTGCAAATTCACATATGGTACTAGCTTACATGATGATAATGGCATAGATGGTGTAGCTCCATTGATGAATTAACGAGGTATCTTTATATCTAGATAATGATTCTTTCATCTTTAAGCCATCATTACAGGAGATACTTGATGCATGTGTCAACACAACAATACGATCCTATGCATTTAATTATAATACTGCATTTGTTAAACGTTCCACAAAAAATCTTCTGTTAGGCACCATGGATTCTTATGATTTGGATATGGCAAATTTATAGTACTCTCACGTTTCATTTCCTAATGCCATCTTTATCAGGTTATGGCCCAATAAGTTGGGAACACGTTTGCTGTTTGAGGATGGAAATCATGCACTTTATTTGCATAATCCTCTGAATGACCAGGTAGTACTTATTTAACTGTGCCAGTTGTAGTAGTTTTGGATAGATGCAGTGTTATTTTTCTTATTAGTTGCATGCAGGACATTCAGTCTCTGATATATACATGCAATTACCCTTGAATTGATGATTTAGCCCAGAAATTCATCGTTTTCATCAGTCAATAAGAATTTCTGAACATCTATATTTTCCAATCTAGTGCTGAAGTGGCAACTGCGAATATGAATAGATTCCCTCTAAAGGATAGGTAGGAAGGATTATGGCCGTAAGATCTTGGGGAAGTCAGAGTGCATGTACTTCAGAGAGTATATCGACGTCTTCCCCACTATGTGCGACCAATTCCATAGACACAATTGTGCTCAACTAAAAAGCTCTTCCAACTCAACTTCTCTATATTTGGGAAGACCCAATTTCCAGGTGAACCTGCCTTATGTACATGGAATTGGAAGCATTAAATAAGCAGCGAGGGCTTGAGGATGTATTCCAGGCATTTTTGGAACTTTGCGGGCCTGTTTTAAAGGACAAAATGTTAATCAATACTTTGGGAATCAATACTTGGGGTTGCTAGATTGGTAAACCGAGCATGTTATGTTAGCCTAGAGTTGAGGTGTTAAGTGCTATAAAGAGTGCTATAAAGGAAAGGTGGCGGAGTGGCTGAAAGCACATCCCTGCTAAGGATGCATATCATGTGGGTATCGGGTTCAAATCCCGCCTTTCAATGCCCATCCCCGGGGCCCCCTTTCTCCTTCAAAGGGTAATTTCCATGTGGGCAAATGGGGCTTACATTGACATTGAAACCTTTTTTTACTTCTACTCTGGTCAATAAACGTTGGCTTGTTCCTAGCTACTTATTGTATATGCTTTGTGCAGATCATTAATATACCAGATTTGTCTGGGACTTTGGAAACTGTGCTATGGGATACTTATGACAATCAAGTTTTAATACTGTCTGAAGCTGTTCATGACCACGTGTACTTATACTCTTCTAGAAGGATATGTTGCCCATCTATTCTTTTCCTGGGTTCATCGTCAAGGCCAACTGGTTCATATCCATTGGTCCTGCACAATGGCGTTGTTACATGCCAGGTGTGTCACAATGGATGTTCTAGGCTGATTTCATTTAGAAATTAGGAAACTGAATTATACTTTTCCAGATGGAGAATGGTGCATTGGAGGATTTTACCCTGGATACACACGTATGGTTGAAGGTATATTAGCATTTATTTTGTAGCTAACATCAGTTCCTTTTCAGGGTAAGAATTACATATTCTCTTGTAGAAATCATTGGCAGAAGAAAGTGAATTGAACTGTAGATTTAATCAAAATATCTCTCTGCTGCGGTTCAAAGAAGCATGGGGTGATGCTCTGCTCATAAAGACTGAGAAGGTTTGTTTATTTGTCATTTTCTAAAAAAGTTTTCTTCCCTTCGAAATTGATAGCAGGTTAACAGAGTGAATATTTGCTGAGCAGGTTTGGACATGTCTGGTTCAAAATGCACTTAGGCAAATGGAATTAGAGATAGCAATCAAGGCCTGTCTCCAAACTAAGAATGTGAAGTTGCTAATGTCTCTTCGTCAATTAGAAGAGGTGGAGGATTTTGACCTGCTTAGTGGATATATCTTGGTACTTCTTGAAGACTATGATGCTGCACAGGTATGGACTTTAACCTTGTTTATAATGTGGATACTGCAGTCTCCATTTCTATAATTTTGTGTTAGTATACTTGCAAAGTATACAGGAATGCTTTTTGAAGTCGAGCAACCCAGGAGCTGCACTTGATATGCGCAGAGGTTTACAACAATGGGATCAGGCAAGGAATGTGAACCTTTGGAAACTACATCATTTACTTCATGCATGCGGTATTTTGATCCTTAACATTCTTACCTTCAGGCACTTGCCTTAGCAGTACAGTTAAATTCTTCTTCAACATCAGATATTAAATGGGGATATGCCCAATTGCTAGAAAGACGTGGAGAATACAGGCATTCTCTTCTTCATTATCAAGAATTCCTGAGCACTTGTGCTGCGGAATCAAATAAGTACTTCCAAGCTAAGGTTAGTATGTCAGCATCTCAAATTCATACTTCTAGGCAGGGCGATGAAGCTTTTTATCTTCTTATAACATGACATTGGCATGAACCTAATCAGCAAAATCACTGTCACTAATTCAATTAAATTTCACTTTTTAAAGTTTGTGTCCTAGGGAATTATTGTAATAGTGTAAAATGTTCCATGCTGACGATCTTAGCTCACCCTGCTGCATTCATGGAAAAGCAATGTTCTATATCTTGGGGCAATCAAAATGCTGGAGGATTTTGATCTGAGCAATTGGGCACCTTTGGAGATGATAATGTAATTGATGTCCAAAATGTTGCAACATGGGGACATTATGGCCTATAAAAGTACCTTTATAATTTGATTTGACACACGTTGAGGTGGTGATCTAGATACTTGGGTTGAGGTTTCTGAAGTTTAACAAGCTTATTGGCGTAGGTACAACTGAATCATCACAATTTTAACCATTTTAAACAAGCTATCTATCCAAAACAATTTGATTGGCAGGGCCTTCTGTTGCATAGAGAATTTTTGCATATGGGCGTTTATATATTACATGAAAAAAGTGCACATTAAGTATATATCAAGAAGGAGAAGACCTCTTGCTTAACATCAACCTCACCACCTCACCAACAACTGCCCATTTACTTTATTTGGCTTATTATCTTCTCCTGCAGAGTCTATGCGTATAGCTCACGAGTTTTAACCTTTGAGACTATGTCAAATAATGAAGATCATTGATCTGTTGGATTCGTCAACAACCAGCATGCCATATTGGCCTTCATATAAGCTGACCTTCTCAAATTGCTTAGTTTGAATGGTATGTAACAGGCTTCACTGCTGCAAAAGCATCATATATTAGTATGAGGATATTTTCTCACTCAACATGTTAGAAAGCCTGTGATTGTACACAAACCATGGTTTAGTCCTTTTATATTTGTGTATGTCCTGAAAGATGCCACTATGCTGTGGCCTGTGTTTCCAGCTTTAGCATTTAGCACTGATTTATCTCTTAATTGGCAAACTTTTGCGCTTTTGGCTGAACCACGGAGCTTGTACCAAGAGGTTTGTACCATCTTGTATCAAAGCTGCAAACGTTGAGTATATTGATGCAGAAGAAATGCATTAGTAGTTTGTTTTTAGTCCGTATAGTATTTTTCCATATATCTGACTCTAGCCACCTTAGGCAATGGCCAATACCATGACTCAAGCATTGCAGTAAACTAAATAGCGTAAAAGGGAAGCAGCTGAAGTGCTAGTTTGTTCAATCAGAAAAGAAACCTGCACAATAATGCTTTGATTGTTCTCATAGGCAGGAATAGCCCGAACATCTATCCAGCTTGGTGATATTTGGAAGGGAAAGCATATAGCAATGGAATGCAGTAACTCCTACCTGTATAACGAGTGTGCAAAGCTTCTGGAGGCCTTGAGCCTTCCACAGGTTGGTGCATGTTCTTCTGTAGTTTCCTATTTGGAGAGAGTCATAATGATGTCATGTCGGAAATGAAATACAGGATGCAGCTGAGTTGTATGAGAAGGCTGGACAGCCAGAGAAGGCAGCGCGCATTTTTATTTTGTTTAAGAATTATGCCAAGGCATGGGCGCTATTAAAAGAGCTACAGGATGACAAACTTTATGCTGAGGTACATCTTTCATCCTTTCTCTATGTTCTCAACTATTGTTTGTAAGAAGTCTCAGATGAGCTAATTTGCTTGTATAAGAATGAGGTTTGCGCATCGCCCCTGGTTTATTTAAACAGTGAGAAGCTTTATCCTTAGAAGGACTATGAAACACTCAAGTTCTTTTGCATGAAGAGCAGGAGGTGGACTCTCATTACCTCTTGCCAGCTATGCGTGGAAATTGTCTCATGCTTGTAGAAAGAGAAATTTGTCTAGAGGCACTCACATGATGTTAAAAGAAATTAAACAGAGTTATTAGGCACTGCAGATTCATATGGAATAGTAAGACTTGAGAGAGATATGAGCTAGTGGACAATGTATGTCCTATCCAGCGTGGAGCAATCATGAGCCAATTCATTGTGGTTCATGTATGCATAAGCTATATATTTTCTGACACAACACGGAAGCAAGAGACAGGGCATGCAAAAGCTGCCAGTTGTCAATGACTTCAAACATGCGTTCGACCTGTGAAAATATGCATGGTGCAATTGCTCTTGTGCCAGATTTCTTACCTTCAGATTTGGGATCACAACTATTGTTTAACCTGCATGCTTTCTTAGGACCATCTTAATAGTGTTCCTTGTCTCTGTATTTAGATGGATAAATAGTTCCATTACGATCAAACTGATCTTTCTAGTTGGCAGGTCGAAAGGCCTCAGAAAGCAAGTTTATTTTGTTTTCCACTTGTTTTAGTTACAGCAGTAGAGCACTTGCCCTGCAAGTAGTAGTTCCTGCGTTTGCAGCCAGTCTATTCCCAGTTTCTGACATGGTATCAGAGTGAAGGTTGGCTGGCCCACTTTACCACAAGTTTCTTGAAAGCTTACAGAGATATAGTGGGCACTTTATGGCTGTAGTTATTTGATATGAAGCAGGACCAGTAGCTTAGAGTAAAACATTTCCTCCATTATCATAGGCCAGTTTGGCCTCAGTGGAGATTCAGTTCAATTCAATTCTCTTAGAAACATCTATCTCATGAGACCTTTCTCGTCCAGATGTTTGCAAGCAGCTTTAGGCACCGAATCAGGTGATTTTAATATGGAAAGAAAAGCAAAGGCAACCATCTGTACTATGTTCATCCAGACGATTATAGTTATCATAGCTTTTTAATTCCAAGCTCAAGCCATGTTCGTGTGAAGGTATTGCATCTTTTTCCGTCACAATTACCATAGGCTGGTCGTGCCTGAACGAATATTGATTTTTTATGGTGTGTGACCTCTTTATTTTACATATACTACCTTTGTATAGATTAGAATGTCTAATACAAGTCTTTCTTGTGTAGTATGCAAAAGCAATGGAGGCTGACAAGCAGTTTGATAATGCGTCTGCAGCATATGAGGCAGCAGATGTAATACTTGAGCTAAGCCATAAAGTAAGAAAGATGACGCTCTTTTATCTTCTGACCAAATTCTGTATGAAACAGGATATTGAAAATGTTATAAGGCTGCAGTTGGGGCCCCTGAAGAATCCCTTTAAAGCCTTTACAATATTGCACAAGGTATGCATAAGTTTTGTTTGTTTTGTTTGGCATTCTTGGTTTCGTAGCTTTTGTTCTAGCTATTGCATCATTAGCATATATTTTTTGCCTAACAGTAGTGTTGCGGAATCGTGAACACAAAAATACAAAACAAACAAATGGATTTGGATGGATGTTCTCGTTCAAAACGTACTGATTAATATACTGAACTATATTTCCTACGCGACCCTATTGCCTACATGGCATTACAATGAGCTGTCAGCTCCACACACATAAACAAATGCCATTTATCATATTCCAACCAGTTGTTGCATGTGAGTTGCCACAATTATAAACGACAAAACTAAGCCCCTTGCAGATGTATAGATTGTGATTCAGTTCAGTTTAATTTTTGTGTCATTAATTATAGTTCAGTTTCACGTCCCATTTTCTTGTTTCCACTTTAGTTCTGTATAAAGCAGATGTTTCTAGGCGCTCTTTTGCTTTCTTTTCAGCTTGCTAACACTTCAAGATAGTGTCAGTGCAATTGCTGGTTGGTATGGCTAGGGATTAGCAAAGTAATCAACCAAGCCTCATGAATGAAGTTGATACTTGGAATGGAGAGAATGAATTGCTCGTTAATCACTGCAATCAAATCCTAAATAATGCTGACCTGTCCTAAAGCAGGCAGTTGAAAGGAAGGAAGAAATATTTAATATTTATTAGTGCCCACATCTCAATTTAACAGCGTCTTAAGAGACAGATGTACAAAGAGGGCAACATCAATATGGCTTTTCCTAGGAGTGAACAGGAAGGGTACAACTATTTGTTGGATTGCGAAAAGATGTGCTGCATTTCACAGTCTTTGTTATAATGCCAATATAAAATGTATATGACAACCTTTCAGCTGGGACATGAAATTGTGTGAAAAGCGATCTACCTTATATCAGGTTCCCATGCATCTTTTGTAGGCAAGGTCCATTGAGGGTGCGCTGATGGCTGTCAAATACTGCAAGACTAGTGGCGATTATGGGAAGGCTATTGAGTTTCTTATTATGGCAGGAAGGTACTTCAATTGACTCGCATGTTTTTATTGTTTCTGTAATTTAGAGAATGTTTATGTTTCAATTTGAAAGAGGATAATTTCAGGACACATGAAGCTCTGGAACTTGCCCAGCAGCACCAGATGATGGATATCTATACAGAACTTGTGGTTGGTGTTGCAACAAAGGATGAGCTTCTTGAACTTGCAAGGTAAGATTAATCATGTTGGATTTCCTTATTCTTACTTCCAACAAGTTGGGGAAATAAAACATGTTTTCTAAGTCCTGATAGTGTTACAGGTATTATGAGTCAACGTGTAAGTATGCAAAGGCTGCTACACTATTTGAGCATTGTGGTGAAGCTAACCAGGCACTTCAGTTATGCATACATTGGGGAACTTCCGAAGCTATTGAGCAGGTATCATTGTGGCATATTGTGGTACTTGATATTTTCCTGTTTCGTTCTAAATGTGGGAAAATTAGTGGCCATGAAGTTTTACATAACACAATATGAGAATTTTTTGATTATTATTGAATTCACATATTATTTGTCTATCAAAGATGGAATTATTCTCTGTTAAGAAGTTCTCTAATGCGTAGAAGCTAATACTTGATGCGAAGTATACAGCTGAAAGCATGTAAGAAAGTGCAATAATAATCATGGCAAAATGAAAGCGTCTATAGAAACCAAATTATAGTTTGAAATTTGATACTTGTCTAGGATTCAGATAGCCTCCATATCTCGAAGAGGGAAGGCTATCATGCTTGTTTTGAGCTAGTTAACGCTCTTTGTATAATGGATATTACTTGAGACATGTGATTACTTCTAAGTTACTGTTGTAGATAGTACCTTCTGTCATACCATGTCTTGTGGGACAGGTTCTATGAGAGAATTGCAGGCCGATGTTTCCACCAATAAAATGATGGTTAAATTAGATAATATGAGGGGCTACAAATGGGATGGCGTTGATTTGAAGGCTAGTTTTCATCTGCTAAACCGTAGGGTCTCTATGAGATAGTGAATACAATTTTCATTTTCATTTCTGTTTTTGTTTCAACGTTCATTTGAATGAGTTATTTTACTTTTAAATTGGGCTTCTTTTAGTAACAAATGGACTTTTTTATGATTGTATAAGAATTTTCTGGCCTTCAGGCAATAAACATGGTTGGAAAACTAAGGTCTGAGACTCTTACTGCCGAACTTTTCAACTATTTAATGGATGACACAAGAAGAGAGGAGTGCCAGAAATATCTCTTTCACTTTCATTTAGTTCTTGGAAACTATGAAGAAGCCACTAAGTCTGCCATGGTTATCTCATACCAAGAGCAGGTAAATGTTTGATGGTTCTTGTTATATGAATAGATTCCTCCATTATAAAGTCATGTTCTGCAGGAAGCAGGTAATTACAAATCTGCTCATCAGCTCTTATTTCAATGCTGGAAAGCTCTGAAGCAACAAGACTTGCGGGTCCCATTGGAATTGTCAACACAGCTTATGCTTTTGCATTCTTACATTCTTGTGAAGATCTTGATTCGCCTTGATGACCACAGGTCCCTCCTTATAATCTTCTTTGGATCCCTCAACTTTCATGGGATTTGCTAATGTACTTTTGGCCATGACAGAGCAAGTGCTAGAATGTTAATACGCATTTCTCGACACATCTCGAAATTCCCGTCTCATGTTGTTCAGATATTGACATCAACTGTAATCGAGTGTCAACGTTCAGGGCTTAAGAAGGCTGCATTTGAATTTGCTTCCATGCTAATGCATCCAGAATACAGGTGAGACTCATCTGGAAGCCTCACTTCCCAATAGGTTACAGATAAAATATGACATTGTTTGTATGAAATCAGATCATCAATTGCCGCTGCATACAAACGCAAGATTGAGAAAATTGTTCGGAAGCCTGAAAGGACGGAAGATGAAGAACCACTTTCACCGTGTCCATTTTGTTCGCTTTCAATACCCGAGACACAGCTTGATTGTCCTGCTTGCAGAAGCAATATACCGGTAAGCAAACTACCAATAGAATAGTCTTAGAAAGCAGATGTTGTTTAAATGCAATCATTAAAAAGGGAAATTGTTCTCCGGCCAATACTCAAAATCTGACAAGAACCGTTCAGGATGTCTAGGAACATATCCAGCATTCTCACCAAACCATGAGGTCAACCAAGAGAGGCAGCAAAATACTTAAGGCTCCCACTGGGATACACTAAAATTGTTACTGAATGGGAGCGTCCTACTATGATACAGTAGCATTGTTATTCTAGGACATCGTGGATAGTCGTAAACAATAAATAACATCTGACCAAAGGCATTAGAATTGTATATGGTACCTGGTTTTGTATTGCTTTAGGACTTCCTCATGTGTCATCGTTTGATATAAATGCCTTGCAGCCAAAACTGTAGAGATCCTAGCCAATGTCAAAATCCTTAATGTAGTGTACAAGAAAATCGATATGTAATAAGTACTCTTGATGGTTCACCTTAAGCAAACCTTATTATTTTGTCGACTAGACAAATAGTTTAAAGCTGACGTGTTTGCTCATAGTAAATGTTTAACCACTTGAGGATCTAGGTGTGCGGTTCTCTTTAGTTTTCATCTCAAAAGGACAGCAAAAGATGTCAAATTCATATATTCTAGTATGGAATGGCTAAGCCCAGTTGCAGATTCAATTCTTGAGCAAAATCGTGAACTAAATTGGACGGGCACTCAATATTCAATATGACTCTGTAGCATCTCTAAATTGCATATTCTACATCAACCTTTAAGCTTTTCTCTTTTAACTGCCCATGGTTTCAGTTCTGTATTGTGTCTGGGAGACATATGGTATTGGATGACTGGACTGCTTGCCCGAAGTGTCAATTTCCAGCTTTAATGTCTCAATTTGTGAAGGTAATTCCTTTCTTATGCATTTGGAGTTTTTTGTGTCTTCTTTTGTCTCACGTTTACCGGCTTGCAGGCTTTGGATGCTGAGAATACATGTCCCATGTGCTTAGAAGTTGTGTCTATTGAAGAGCTCAAAATGATGGATCATCTCAAGGATGAATAATTTTCAACATAATAAGCTTTTCCAAGGTAGCGCTCTAATCTTCTGGGTAAAGAAATTCCAGTTTGCTCACCTTTGGTGCTTGTTAAAGCTATTCCATATTGCAAATAACCAACATTTGAAGTCTCTCTTCACTAGATGGAAGTCTAGCAAATAAAAAAAACTAGTCAAAGCACGTTTGATTACTTTGGATAAAACAAGTTTGGATAATGCTCTTGTGCCTCTGTCATCAAAAGGAGTGCTACTTTCAAATTATAAATAAAAATGTGTTTTCTCTCCTCATGCTTTGCCAAAGAAATTGGAAGATCCTAACAAGAACATAGCCAATTTATTTACACATTTTATAGCCCATTAAATGCGAGAGACAACGTTATGAATTGTGACATTCATTCAATAAATACATTTCCACCAAAAAATACTAGTCGAATATGCTTTGGTTTTGTTGGTAACATTTTCTAAAACATGTTACGATGACAATATGGTCAGATTTGATAAGCATATACAATAAGCAGCCAAAGTGCGGGTCCCATATTATTTATTGACGTATCCACCTTTTCAAGAAAACCCGTCTTCGGTTATCTAGACATTCAACGATCTAGGGAATATGGGGAAGAAATTATGTGTTCGCCAAACTAACGTTCCATCCATTTGCAAAGAAGTTATGCATGTGAAAGACATGGATAAGAAAATCTCATATAGTAGCCCCACTTTGATAGAAGCAAAACAAAAGGAAAAAACTGTAGGAATACGTGGAAAACAATTTGGCTTGCTTTCTCATATAGTAGCCCCACTTTGATAGAAGCAAAACAAAAGAAAAAAATTGTAGGAATACGTGGAGAACAATTTGGCTTGCTTTGGAAAAAAATGAGTTCAAAGTGGATCAAAGTTTTCGCCAAAAAACAGTAAGCTAATTTTTTCAAATAAAGCAAAACACAACTTTTGTCACTTCTGACACCTGGTATTATCTTTGACAGACCTGCAAGAAAGATGCATCAGATGATTTCAACAAAAAAATGCAAATGTGCTCAGAAGAATATTTTTTCATGTCAAATTATTAAGAGACTAACACAATTTGAAAAGCAGGATTTCTATGTCTTTTGACGATACTTTTTGGATGTTTCTTGAAGAATAGATTATAATGTATATGCTGGACAAGTGCTAAGATATTATGTGCAAGAAATTCTCAAATTTGTCCCTAACTTTCCAAACTAGTGACTAATAACACTCTAATGATTATTAACTTTTGCAATTCTTTGGATCTTTATATGTTCCAACACTCTCACACAATCATGTCTGCAAGATGGAATGGTCTGCAGCTCTGTCTTAACAATATTCTTTCCAATACCTTGATATTACCTTAGTTTTGTCACTTTTAATTGCAGAAGCACAAGATAAATCTCATCCAAGTTCGGATTTTCATTGATAGGAACATCACATATTAGGACTTTTTCAAAGCAATCCCAAGCTCTGTAAGTCTTGGGCACATGATCAATACCACAAAACAGAAATATTTTTACAATATTACTACAAGAAAGCTAATTTCTTGAAGTAAGGAGGGCAAATTAGAGCTTTAAATGATCATTCCGGCCAGTACCAATGGTAAATAGAGTGATTTTCACGTTGTAGCCTTCGAAATCTCTGATAGCAAAACTTTTTTATCTTTTTGTTTGGGCACGATTCCTAATAAATGGATTTTGGGAGTAAAAGATGGTGAATTTGAGAAATTTCAAAGCCCAGGCATAATCTTTTTTGTGCTCTATCGGATGGAAAATTAATTTTGAGAAAAAAGCACTTTTATTTTTTGGGGTAAAAATGTTCTAAAATGGATGATGTGGCAAAAGTGGGTGGTGATTTGGCAACAAATGTGATGACATGGCACTAATAGGATGATGATGTGGTTAGTGGAGTGGCAAACCACTTTTTTCCTAGTCAAAAGCTTTTGTGACATGGCGATGAGGTGCATGACATGTGGATGGTGAGGTGAATGTCTTTTGGTGATGATGTGAACTTATTTGATGATGAGCTGGATGATTTCATATGGAATTTGACATTTGTGCACAAAAGCATTTGACTTTTAGTATTACCTTAGCCAATTCTTGCCTTTTCAAGATGTATGATAATAAAAATGTGCACTTTCTCTCTCTAGTTTTTGTTTTTAAAGAGAGAGAATGTGGTCTTAGACCTTAGGAATGACCAAATTTGATGGAATTTTGGCATTTTCTCATGAATGATGAATGAATGATGGATGTGACATGTTTTAACTAGCTTTGGGAAATGGTAATGGTGCATGGAAGGAGGAAGAACGAGATGGTTTTTTGAGTGGAATCAAGATGGTAGAGCCTAGGGAATTGTGAATCATACCTTGGGAAGTGAAATACATGCCAAAAACTTGGATTTAGCAAAATACCATTGTAGCTTGAGTCGTCTTCCAAACCTTGACAAAGGGTCTTCATAACTCAACTCCTATTCTTCATAGATGCTCTAGTTGATCCAAATCCATTCTTGCAATGCCTATATGATGTCCATTCAATGTGCTCCCTTGGTTCTTCATCACAAATGTCTTCTACAAGTCTTTAAAGATGGATGTCTTGTTGGTTGACTCAGCTTGGCCATTTCCTTGAGGGTAATAGACTGAACTCAGTATGCTTGACTTTGCGAGTAGAAAGTCATGTGGCTATGATTTCATTCAAGAACTGAGATCCCTTATCAGGTATGAGCTTGAATGGGGTGTCAAAACTTACACAATGTTCTCGTAGAGGAATCTAGCAGTGGTTAATGCTTTTGCTTGTTCAAGTGGGACAGTTTTAGCCCATTATGGAGGGCCTATTGAACCTAAGAAATCAAGTCCCCATACTTGGAATGGTGCTGAAGATTTTATGGCATTGAGGGGAGCTAGATGCAAGGTTCTTTTATCAAAGATTTGGCACTTATGACAACACTTTATTATAGTCTTTGAAAAGAGTAGGCCAATAGTAACCTGATTTTAGGATCTTCTTGGCTGTTGTGTTTGCAACAAAATGGCCTTTACATACACCTTCATGGTAGGCTTCTCTGACCACTTGGCTTCAACGAGGTCTACACATCTCAGTAGCACCTCTTCCTTGTCAATTCTACACAAAACATCCTCTATTAACTTGAACTTGCTACATTTCTTTTTGAATCTTCTTTCTTGGCTATTATTCAAGTCTTTTGGCAGCTCATTATACTCCAAATATCTTTTGATATCATGCTGCCAATCTATTTCTCTCACATGAGACACCACAAGGTTAGTATCAATGCTAGAATCAATCTTTTCCAATCCTTCTTGATCTTCATATTCAAATAGCATGTGAGGAAAGTAAGAACTTGGATTATTGACTAAGTGGACCACTTTCACAATGATATTATAGGATTGAACCTTACATGCCCACTTACATAGCTTGGCTCTTGGCTGACTTTTTAAAAAGTAGAGATATGGGGTTTTGTTTCATAAAGACTTGAATGTGACTTTTTTGGAAGAGAGGTCCTTGTCTATTAATCAAAAGCATAAGGGTTGCTGCACTCTTCTCAAGCATTGAGTACCTAAGTCTAGTTTCAGACCAAATATTTCTTGCAAATTAAACAATCCTATCTTCTTATTAATGTTTTGGAAGGGCTTCTTAAGCTCAGGGGGTTTCAGCAAAGTGGAATGAGATATTGCATTCAATGACCTTCTCAAATGCATCTTGGCCAACTTCATTTCAATATACTAGTATGTCTTTGTTCTCTTTCTTTATGAATTTGCCTACCTTGATGAGGCTTGAAATGGGACTTATGGTGCACTCACAGTACGAGCAAATTATAACTAATGCAAAAAACATTGTATAGAAGTAGTGAATGCAACATCTACAAATGAATCTTAAAACTGCAACCTCATGACATGAATGTAACTGAAAAGATGGAACATTACAAAATGAACATGCATCACAACCATTAACACAGCTAATGCATACATGTTCATACAATATGCAAGATATGTCATGCAATCTAAGCAAAGAAATGTACCATGCATGCATATAAAAAATGTTATCTTGGAGTCCTAATGCACTTCCTAATTTGCGAGGCTATCTGCAACCATGTATGCAGTCTGATTTATTTGCAAAATATAGGTGAGACAACAAAGATAGTATCCATGAAGACATGGAGCTAAGTGCGCCATGTCTAATCCAATAACAAAATGATGTTCACAAAACAAGCAGTTGTCTATTAATGCTACCGTGGTAGTCTTATTATGCTTCTGAACATGCCTAATAGGAGGTCTTGTATCAAGATATAAAGATGAATGGGATTCTATAAATTGCGGCAATTCATCCACTCTTTTCATCTTACCATCCTCATGGACTTTTTATAGAATCTTTCCAATCTCTCCTTTAGCTAGAGTAAATTTAACTTCCATATTACAAATAGTCTCCATTGTAGATTTCTTATTAGCAATACAAGAAATTTATCGCGGCGGCCAAGGCCGCCGCGAACATTTCTCTTTACTGGCTTAGTGTTAGTTCCAGAACCAAGCATTATGAAAGGCATTTCGAAATAAAAATTTTCGAATAAACAACCCATTGATCAGTCGAGTTAACTAGTATAATAGTTAAAAGGCAAGAACACTTGAGATCCATTCCCTTGAATGGGATGGTAAATTGGGGTTTTAAGAGCTTTAAAAATAACCCTAAAGACGTAATAATCAGGCCTCGAATTTAGATTTCACACTAATCAGCAAAAATGCTGCCCTGCATTTATACTTATCGGATTTTTGAGAAAAATACCTCAAATTTGCCTCGGATTTTACACTATTCTCACAAATTTTTGATCAAAAATTTGCCCGCATCTGCTTTATCAAATCGGATATTTCTAACTTTAATCGAAAATTCTGGGGAGGAACCCCCCTAATTTCGACCCTTGGTACTAATAGTGCATGGTCATTATGAACCGTGAGGATTGTTGCCACATCATCCACTATCATCCACTATGTCTATTTTTTGCATTAAGTTAGCTATGGATGTTAATATTTGTTAAACGGACACGTGGCACTAAGTTATTGGATGGGTTCATTGAACTGTTATAAAACAGAAGGGAACGAGCTCGTATCAGATCCGGCTGCCAGATCGATGAGTTGAGCAATAGGAAATGGATTTGGATCGGGTAAAAGCATGAGCTGGCCGGTTTTGGTCCTAGGGGACTGCCAGTGAACTTCAGAAGGCAGATTATAAAGCCAGAAGGAGGAATTGGGCTGGACACGAAATTGGATCAGAAGAATAGGAGGCCCGATTCTGCTATCAGACTTAGCTATTTGAATCAAGACTCAAGCCTTGAGCTCGGATTTGCAGCCCGAGGCTGCGATTGTAGTCCCAAGGCAGGTTGATTACTGCCAGGGGTCGGATTAAGCTTGGCCAGCCGGTAAACATTCATCCATTAAACATTTTTACAGGTTGGATCGGCAGCGCAAAGATCTCCAGGGTCTCGGAATGACATAGATGCAAAGAAAAGAGATTTGCAGGGTGCCGAAAACGGCGAAGGATCTGGCAAAGAGGACCAGATAGAGCTGCAGCTCGAATTCGAAGAACTTCGAGTTGATGAATCCGAGAAATGTGACGAAACGTGCCTGCTAGTGCGGTGTCCAAGTTTTGTCTGCTTGTCTGCATCACTGCGCGTCCAAGTCTCGTCAATAATTCAGGGCTTGCTTACAGCCTAAGAAATCGAAAACAAAAAATTATCCACACGTGTCGGCAAAGCCTGAGGCAGAACCCAGAAAAATTAGGTAGGGGAAAAAAAAAATTCAAATATGGATGTATCTTTATATATGGTTTGATAAGATTCAAATTTCTCTTCTTTATTACATCCCAGCTCATGATGTCTTTCTCGGATGCAAGCCTTTTTTTGCTCATGTTCTAAAAGCATTTTCTGCAATTCACTTTTCATGTTTAATATACAATGACCTGCATCTCTCATCCTTTGCAGTTGGTCATTACTAGATGGCAAAACTGCATTATCATACCTCGAATATTGGAAGATCTTATGGTCACTAAATCTGCATTAGCCTCTGAACCCTTCTTCAAAAATTCCTTAGCAAGGTTTCTCAAGTCCATCCAGTCTAGCTTCTTTCCAATTTTGTGGAAAGCAAAAGGCTTAAAAGTAATCTGGAATAATGTGATTGTTCATTGTTTCTCTAACAAACACTGACCTATACAAATCTTTAAACTCTGACTTAAATTTTGGCCGAACAAGATACTCTGAACAACCCCTTCTTAGCTTTTCTATTTTTTTCCAGACTACTTCCATCTTATCCAAATCTTTGAAGAACAATTCAGCCTATTTTCTCCTCACAAATCTGACTTGATTTCTTCAGGTTCATCATAAACCTTCGTGCGCTTGGATTTTGTAGCAGGTGGGGATGCCAATCTCCTTTTCTTTTTTTGCAGATGGTGGGGATGGCAACCTCTTCTTTGCAATGGAAAATTATGGGAATGAACAATTCTTTACACTCAGTTTTGAAGATTTTTCGAAAGCAGGAGAATTGGCAGCTTTCGATTTTCCCATATTCTTGATCACGGCTCAATAAAACCAACTAAAACTCGAAGACAAGGAACTCAAAGAAGGGACCCAAAAAATGTCTTCCACAGAATCAAGAAAGTTAACATATTATACATTCTAATAATGCAAAAACAAAGGCCCAAAAAGGGAGCCCTTTCATGCTTCTACTCAGTGGCTCTATTTCTTAGGGTTTGACAACCATTGTTAATACCTCCAATACACCATTGACTCTATAAGAGAATAATATTAAACTTAGCATCCAATCCCTTAAGGATAGTCCACACCATAGACAACCATGCATTCTATATAGCCATGCATTATACATCGTACAGCTTCTGCCATAAGATTAGACCCTATTAGTATTTCTAACAGTCGTTTACAATGCCTGATGCATGCTTCCTTGTTCTGCAAGTGTTCTTATCTTAGTTGCAATGGACAGCATGAGAAGAGCTCCATCTAACCTGCAAACACGAAGCTCAGATAAAATAGGCTTGGGGATTTGAACCCCCATGTGCAAAGCACATTTCCAAAATGTCCTGACCCCATACATCAAATTCCTTATCAGGCCTATTGTGGAGCCTTTGTAATAAGGTCTTAGACCTCGTATGATAAAATTATAAGTCTAGGAAATGAGTCCTTCTCTCCTATAGTATCCTATGGAGAAGAAGTTGAGATAGGCTCTAAGTCCTTCCAACAAGCCCTGAGTCGTTGCGGGCTCATCGCCACAGCGTAAGCCAAGTGCGGGAGCCGAGTGTCGCCCATGCTGGCCACCTTCTAGAAATAAACAATGTGTCTATCGAGGGCCGCATGCTGCAGGGGCATGAATCATGTTTCCTGCAACAAGATCTGATATGGAACTGAGGGCTTGACCCCAAGTGCCCGCGTCAAAAATGCCTTCTAGACCTGCTCTAAGTCGTTCCAAGTCGCCAAAGACACCACTGGGCCCCACACCTCGACCCCATATAGAAGAACTGGCTCCACCAGTGCCCGGAATAAATGTGGCTGGTGGCCCCAGTCATACTGACTACGTCTCACGTGACCATTGTTTTGCATTATGCACAATCTGCGGTCACCCGGCGAATGGATGCATCCCAATACATTGAGGGCGGAAATTCCACCCCCCTGTGTACTTGTAGCCGGGTGTGACCTCTACTATCTCCCCCTCAAGTGGCCGGAGGTGCTTTGAATGGCGTGAGGAGGATATGAGGATCACCTTAGTCTTGGCCGAGTTGACATGCATGTTAGTCACCTAGCGAGAATGTGTCCGGGGCATCTAGGTGTGCACTGCTGCATGCCCTCAGTGTGTATGGGCCAAAGAGGTCCACATCATCCGCATAGATGAGCTGCCGGATGACTGGTGCAAGAGTCAGATCACGAGTCCCCCATTGGCGGCAAGCCGGGCTTCCAAGCTGGTCAATGTAAAGTCAAAAAGTGTGGGTGAGAGGACAACCTTGCCTAACTCCAATGTCTGGCGGCAAATGACTGTCCTTCGGGTTGCATCTCGGCTGTGCGGCTCTCGTGCGATGCGCCTGCTTTGCGTTCTGCAGATCCACGAGGGAGCCCGGATGGTGCAATCTAAGCCCAACCCCCCGGTACCATGTCGAAAGCTTTTGCAAAGTCCACAAACCACGATGTGGGTCCTCCCGACGGTTCACCTATCCTCGACCCGGGCCCACAGTGTGAAGATGTGATCAATGGTCGAATGTCGAATTGAAGCTTTGCACGGGTAAGTGCCACGATTTACCCTGCTCTGCCTACGGTGGTTACTGCAGCGTTGAGAATGCCCTCCAACAACTGGCAAAACACCGCTGACCATGATGGTTCGATGGTGGCTGGACAGTGTGGGTCCCTTGCCTTGTAGATCGGAACAACCCCACCGTGGTCCATGGCCCAGGAAAAACCCTCTTGCGGTGCCACGTTGAACAATGCGGCAAGGGGCGGGCACCATGGGCTGTCACCCCCACTTGAGCAACTCCGCTGCGGGCCGTCTAAGTCTTTGCCTTCCCATTAGCCGGGCCTGCAGCCCTCTTCGACATCTTCTTACGTGATCACCAGCGGTAGGCCATATTGGGGCACATCATGCGCTCCCCATTGCTCCGCCGTGATGTGCCCCGTGGGTTGTGCTGGCCTTTGGGTACCACGCGCGAGAAAGTTCTCGGGTGGGTGTCTAGTAGACCGAACATTTCTCCTTGGTGCCTTGCCGGTACACCTTGCCTTTGTTTCCTTGAGGAAGGTGGTAATAGCTGGTGGCGGGAGCTCGCGTGTCACGATCCACGATGAGATGGAGTGCGTTTGTGTTCCTTACACTCAAAGATAAACCATACATTGCAGCGGAAGGTTAGGCCTCGATCTCCGGCGTGGGGAAGGTCTCCCCAAAGCGGGCTGTCTGCCCTGTTAGGGGAGCTCAACCCGTTGGTCAGTCTTTGCTCGATTAATTATTGGGCCCCTTGTCGAGAAAACTGCCGAAAAGCATGTCGGGTCGTAACCCTCCGCGCTCATAATCCAAGCATAACCGAAGTCGGCAAAGTTTTACTGCGGGGGCCGTAGCAGCTGGCCGGGCCAGCCTCACATAAGTGGGAGGTGATTCAGTCAACCTCCCTCGTTTCCATTGTCGTGCTCACGTGAAAATGGCTGATAAGGTGTACATCCTGCGACCACTATGACATAATCCGCGCGGTAGTTCCGCGCCGTGATTGTCCTGTCTACAAGTGTACCCGTGGGAAGAGGGCCATTGTGGTAGGCCATTGCATATGAGCAGGTCAAAGATACCACACATCAGGAGCAATTGTCTGCCGAAGCGGGTGACCTGACTGTCATCATCGAGTAAATTGGGCAAAGCCGCCTCTCTGGACACAAGCTACGCACCGACGTCATCCGCGAG
Source organism: Isoetes taiwanensis (assembly GCA_021234155.1). Lineage (NCBI taxonomy): Eukaryota > Viridiplantae > Streptophyta > Lycopodiopsida > Isoetales > Isoetaceae > Isoetes > Isoetes taiwanensis. Next base: position 409,866 of record JAJEKV010000270.1, on the reverse strand, counting down.
GGGGTCCAGCCGCATGGCCTGTTCCACCCATGTCGGCGCATTGAAGTCTCCAAGGAGCATGAATCTTCCCATCCGCTTGTGCTGCTGTATGTCATCATATAGATCGACATACGGGTCCATCCTGTCCACCTCTGGGTGGCTGTGATAGAAGGGATTCTCTGCATGGGGAAAGTAGCAACCAACTAGGAAGAGAGGATCGCCGCCAGGGTGGTGCACTCGGACCCACAAGTAGAGGTTATGTCTATCGGTCTTCTGGAGGGAAACCAAATGTGCCAAGGCTACCCGGTAGTAGCCCGGGGGATGCACTTATACAAAAGGGGATATGCCATGTGCATGCAGAGGGTGACCAAAAACACCCCCGTATACGGTTTTTTGAAAGGCAAAGTTGACCCCTTCCATACAAAAACTACTCCAAGTAGTGGTCAAAAACCCCCCTAACTCCGCCGTATACGTGTGGAAATAGGTCCAAAAAACCCCCCTACAAGTCACTCAGGCACATTGTATGGCACTCAAAAGTGAACCCCCCTTGGGTAGTAGCGACAACCCCCACGTGCCCCCGTCTCCACAACAACCATTGAAGACCCGAAAAATCTTTGGTACCACCGGCGGTCGGGGCGCGTGGCACAGGTGTTCCCATGTCTCCATGAGGAAGATGAGGTCCATGTCCACAACTATTTGGAATTGAGGCTATCGCCCCTTACGCCTGAAAACCCCGACAGTTCCAGACCACCACCCGGAGGCACAATTCCTATTGAGCGATCGGAGATGCTTGTGTAGTGTGTGTCACGGAAGGACCCGGCCAGGGAGCCGGCCGAGTTCTGGGGCAGGACTTGGGACAAAAAAGCGAAGTGGAGGAGGCAAAGCAGGGACATCATTTGGCTGAGCTGGATGCATACCGAGTTGTAGGGGCAGACAAGGAGGAGCAGAGCGGGAGGCAGGAAACCCCACCTGGCGAACTCCCACCTGCGGGCCTCCTGTTGCACTGGAGTAAGATCCCGGCTCACATACAGAGATGTTCCCTTCAGTAACTTGCCCTGTCGTAGTATGGCCTCTCAACTTGCATCCACAATCGTGGAACACCACGACTCTGGCTGCGGGCCCAGGGCGCCGACCCCGATGCCGGGCTGGTCACAGACCCGTGTCCTCGACCAGGAAAACGCCATGCACCCAAGGACTGTGGTGTGTATCTTCCTACAGATTCTTCCCCAGCCTCTTCCGACAGTTCCGGAACTACTGTGTCAGGCCTATCGCCAAGGCCACGAGTCGCCAAAGACCTGCGGAGGGCACCGCCCACTCGCCCGGGTGGCGATACGCTGATGATGATGGTGCGTGGCTGGCCAAGTACGGCCGACGTTCGTTGGTTGACGGTGGCTTGATTGGCGTCTTGCGGTTGTTGGGCTGGCGATGCTGGTGTGTCGTAATGGCTGCGGCCCGTTCACTCGAAGTGCGGGCTTCGGCTCTTGCAAGGCTTGGTCTATCTTGCCATCACCCGCGTCGCGATTCACCATTGTTCATGCGCCTGCATGAAGGCCCTTGCCAACTGGCGGGCAGCAACCCAGTCCAAGCTCCGCATTTCACCGGTCCCGTGCCGTCAGCAACTTCTCGAAAGAGCGCTCGATCTTTACTGGTTAACTTCAATGCGGCCTGCAACCTCATCTTTGCAACGGTAGCCCCTTCTCAACCAAGCGGGTGCGGCCTGTGCTCGCCGTGCCATGGCATTGGCCTCATCGACCTCGATGCGGAGCTGAGACGTGATTGCAAGTGTCTCTCGCTCTGCCCGGTCCCTGTCCTGTCTTGCAGCGTCCAGGGTATCCACGCGAGCCTGCATGTCTGCGGACACCTGCCGGTCTTGCTGTTTCTCAAAGTGCACCAAGCGAATGCTGTCATCCACCTTGCGTGCTTGGGTCTCCAACTCAGTGATCTGTTGTTTTTGCTATCATCAACTATCTGCGTAACACACGGGATGCCGGAGACTCCATCTCCGTCTCGGGCCCGCAATGCGGCACTGCTGGTTAACCTCAACCCGGCTTGGATGCGGCCCAAGGTTCTGCCAGCGGGAGGGGGCCCCCAGGCCTGGCGAAATTCCGTCTGTCGAGCCGGCACGGTTGTGTGGGTCTTGGCCCTGGCCTCCTTCTTCATGGAGGATGTCTCCCTTGCCCATTGCATGCGCGAGGCGGCTTCCTTGGTGGCCCTTGTTGGTTTTCGAGCATGCTTTCGGCTGCGTGAAAATTCGGCTTGGTGTCTTTGGGGGTTTGCGGGGTGGGAATCTTGTGATGCAGTGGAAGCTCACACGCTAGGGGTGAGCGGACACTGGTCGCGGGATGCGCGGCCATGACTCGAGCTATGGCCCGCCAAGCAAGGTTTAGGTAGGCTATGGCGGGGGCTTGTCGTCCTGGCGGGGCTAGGCAGGCCCGTGGGCTGGCGGGCCGTTAGGCAATGCCAAGAGGCATTGGTTGGGCTATGGCAATGTCAAAGCAAATGTTGGAGCCTAGCTCAACATTATTCTCAATATTGTCTTCCAAAGCGCAAAGGTCTCAGACATACAAAATTGCGCTCGGAATCCAATTTGGGGCCAAAAACGTAGAGTCGAAAGCACCTTTTAGGGTCAGAGGCGCTTGGGTTTCTGGTTGTCAAAATTGCGCTCGAATCCAATTTGGGGGCCAAAACGCCGCCGGAAAGCACTTTTGAGGGTTTGGGGTTATGAGGCTAGAGAGAGACTGTAAATCCTAGAGAGAGAGAACTCAGAGGCAGTGGGGTCTCTGGCATACAAAATTGCGCTCAGAATCCAATTTGGGGACCAAATCCAAAATCTAAGCCCCCTGTTATGCCCACTCCATATGATATGTTATGCATACCATATGCCAGGCCAAATCCCATCTTTTTTTCATTCCATTCCCTCAAAAATTCGAGCCTCTGTGCAGGAATCGCCTTTCTTAATGGCACACTTTTGGCCTTACCATATATGATAGGAATCTCAGAGAGACAGAAAACTTACTGCATTTATGGACGGATGCATCTGAAACGCATACACGCATTCATATGAAGTGGTTAGTATGGTATGGATACTTTCCAAGTCGTGCAAAAAGAAGAAAAATTCAAGGGTTTATTGTGATGTCTCAACCCTGAGCTTCTCACAAAAAATAGCTGAGTGATAGTAATCGGCGTCACTGAGGTAGCCCAGGTCAGTGCGATTTTATTGCCGCTGGGCACCACTATTGGGCACCAAGACTATGCACTATAATTGTAGAACAAGGAAAGGAGCTAAGTGTTGGGACAGTGAGGAACCTCCGATCGACCACCACCTTGTGATTGGAGTCCTGCTGTCTCAACATGGCAGCCAGAAGGCTCTCCTCTCTCAAACATTGGCCTGTACAATTGGCTGCCCCCTTCATGTTCGAGCTGAGCTATGGAATTCACTTCAGCAATCAAACCCTCCATAATGTCCTGGAAACCAGGTGCATTGGGGACACTGGGAGCGAGATTTGATCACATTTGATCAAAAAAATTCTAAGGGCGCAAGAGCCATTGCATCTCTTTGTTATCATTTACATCAAAATTTACACTGTTATCAGACCCAGTCACCATTTACATCAAAATTTACACTGTTCCAGTCACATATACAGCTCCATCTAAGATGTAAACTTACCAAATATATCCATCCTAGCTATCAACTAGGCCACAGTTTATAGGAACTGCCCAAAATATTAGTCCAATACGCTAACCATTAAATACTTTTTCAATTGACATCTCAACTTGAGGTAGCACCTTGCTTCTAATCTTTTCTTTTCAATTTTGGCATATATTATCTATTAGTTACAGCACATTTAGCTTTGAACCTTTTTTACACAACCATTTAAACTTTACATTTTGCTTGATATTTCAATATGTATCCACATAGATAGTTCATTTGACACCTAACATCTTCAATCTCAAGTAAGACATTTTATAAACAATTTTTCTTAATTTTCATAACTTCATAGCTTGTATTAACAGGAATAATATCTTGTATTCTTCAAAATCCTTCAAGTTCATTCAAGCATAATCAGCTTATTGATCCATGACATTACACATACAAATACAAGGATCTCATACCCATCATAGAGTATATCCAACAAACCATGTTTTATCAGATAACAATATTCCCAAAGAATGTATAAGAATATGTGAACGATCTCACCGTATCATGAAACCATTACAAATAGTAACCATAGCAGATATCTTTCCTTTATCGTCGTTTAACGGAGATGATGTTTACGTTACCTGCACCCTTCATCTAAGTTCATTAGAGCAATATTTTAGACACCCTATGAGGCAGATTGTAACCATATGAAGTCTCATGCAATCATCTAGCTGTTATGATGCTTACCACAGCAATAAACACCTCAATCGAGTTTTTTCTCTTATACATAGGCACAGATTAGCCATATCTACAGTTCAATATAGGCATGAATATCCCAAATATGGCTGCCAATGACAGTAAACAGTCTAATAAATGAGCCTATACGAGTTAAATCTATACATTTTCTATAGGGCTGCTCCATCATTATAAGCTACAGCATTATATCTTCCTCATAAGACAATTCATTGAGCATTCCTAATAATAGAAGTGAACCAAGTCTGCATATTTTAGACATCTACAGAAATATGCTGCTTATTCCTAACAATCTTATGGCCAGGCATACTCTAAGTTCCGCCATCAGCCATACTACAGCAATTATAATAGCATATTAAATGGCATTTCTGTAAGAAAACCAATCCGCCATATAACTAAGCTGTCCACCACTTATTTCTACTTATGAACTTCAAACCATATTGCTGCACTATGCGTGGTCCATTCACCTACTAGATATCTGCTCTGAAGTCAGCACTTATGCCTTAACTATCATAAATTCCCCTTTTTTAAAAAAAAAAAACTTCAGCATAAGGAAAGTGCTTCCAAACCTTGTAATTTTAGATTTAAGCCAGCACTCTTAATCTATACAAGCATACTGACCCATCATTGTGAAATCTAAATGATCATTAGAAAGGCCTTATGTAATCTGCAATTATGAACAAACAGTAGCCAGTCAATAAAAGATATGCTATCATGTATGCAGCCATGTTATCAGCGGCCTCATGCTCCTATATCTCAGAGGGCTATACATCTCCTCAAGGCTTTACCACCATAAACCAGAAGTTCTAAAAAGCAATCCTCTGTCATTCTATTATATCCATTATCTCAGCCATATTATAAGCTCAATCATCTTATTAACGGCTAAGCAGGAACCTAATTTAGCAACTGAATCTATCTTTAGACAATCAATACGAAACTCATATTTAGACCAAAATCTTGCTGGCCCATAGACGAAAAGGAACTAAGATTAGAATAGACTCCATTAGACCTGTTTTTGTTCGCTCCTTTCCCCAGCTCCAGGTTGTGTTGTCTTTTGAACAGAGGCACCTCTCCCACCATTGTTAGGCCTCTGAAAACGTGGGATCAAATGAAGAAATCTAATGAAGGCAGACAACAAAGATTTTTCTGATTGAATCGGAAGTAAGAAGTAGAAGATTTCTTACCTGTTACCTTCTGAAGCCGAACTCCAGAAATCGAACTCCAGAAACCGTGTTATCAGAGCGGTTGATAGTTTTTATTTGATATTTGCTACTTGTTGTGTATTCTTCTAGATAAGCTTGATCCTGAGCTCCATCTTCCAAACGGTAAGCCACAGCTGCTGATATCCGTTTGCCATTTCTTTGTTTGCAGAGTCAATTCCGGAAACGCTCAGATTTAATCAGTGTGATCAAAAGGAGCTAAGATAAAAGAGCTGATCAAAGGCTAAGATAACTCACGAGGCCATTCAACTATTGCTCTGATTTATCTTAGCTTCAAACAAAACATTTTCTCCCCTTTGTCCCCAGAAATCCAGAAATCTTTGCCGAAATCTTTGCCGAAATCCAGAAATCTTTGCCGAAATCCAGAAATCTTTGCCGAAATCTTTGCCGAAATCGAACGCTGGTATCGCCACAAATCCTCAAGTTTTTTGTTAGTAATCTTCCACAAATCGCCAGAAATCGAATCCTGAATCGCCAAAAACACTTTCTTAATCCTTGCCTCAGAAACGCTTCTTGAATCCTTGCCGGTGAGGTGAACCCTTGAATCGACAATTGCAGCCGGAGAAGAGGGAGAAGAAATTGTTTTTAAAAAGCCTCTTCTAAAATACTATACTTCAACGTAAAAACAACTTTGAGAAGCATTCTGCCCTCTCCGCCAATGGCGCCTTGCCACGTGGCACACTTTCATTTCCGGAACATAAGGTCTGTTTTGTCTTTTGTGCATTTACGGCACGTTCTTCTTATTTACCTTGCGTTCTTCCTATTTACCTTACATTCTGTGTTTTTCAGCATCGTTTACCTCGCATTCAGCTTCATTTACCTCACATTCAGCTCCTCACATTCAGCTCCGTTTACCTTACATTCTGATTTGCAGAATGCATCTCAAGTTATTTTCACGTTTTAGGAATGCTTGTTTTGCCCAGATTCCGGGCATGTCAAATGCCTCCGCGCTGCCGCGCGTCGGCATTTTCCATGCCCAGAATCTGGGCAAAACAAGCATTCCTATATACGGAAAAGTTCCATTTTTAGTGGAAACCCTTCCGGGGTTCTAATATGGAAACCCTTCTGGATTTCCGAAACCCGGAAGGGTTTCCATATTAGAACCCCTTTCAGCATTCCTATATACGGAAAAGTTCCATTTTTAGTGGAAACCCTTCCGGGGTTCTAATATGGAAACCCTTCTGGATTTCCGAAACCCGGAAGGGTTTCCATATTAGAACCCCGAAAGGGTTTCCACTGATTTAAATAATAACCCCAATGGGGAGATAGTGTGGCCGGGGCCAAACTGCTTGAAAAGGGAGGTTCTTGGTGCCTCCGTTCCACTATTGTTTGATCGTCAGACCCTTGGTCAGACCTTTGATTTAACCCCCCTTTTTTAAAAAAAGGTGGAAAATGGGGATACAAAATAATAAAAAAGCCCAAAATGGGGAGTAAAAAGGGGTAGCAAATCCGTTCCGTTCTGTGAATACTCCAGCAATCTCCCATAGCCAGACCTTGGATATTGGGTCCAACGCCTTTGGATTAAGGTTGTTGGAGACCCCTGTGCACACCTCTTTTATTTCTTATACAAAAAAAGGTATCAATTTCAAGCTTAGAACATGAAGATTAAACAGTACCAGGCTGCCGAATCCTGCTTCCAATCCTTGCCACAGCTCTTAAATCAAAGCCTTGACTATGGCATAGCATGATCGACTGAAAAGCCCCTTTTCAAGCCCTACAAAGAATCAAATAGATGGGGGCTTCAGAGTTTAAAGCTTTCGATTTCAATTTCGAGGGCCTTGCATTTGTTGCGACTTGGCGAGGGCCCTGGTCAGATTGGGCTTTAATAAATGGCGGCTATGGTGCCAAAGACCTAAGGAAATGCTCCGCTATCAGCAACGAAATCTATAAAGTTATGACTATTTTTATTTCACGTTAACAAGTTCACACAATATTCCCTAAGATAAACTCATCGAATACAAGACATACTCCCAAAAAAACCAGCAAAAAAGCCATTGAGCTGCAGGATAGGGTTATAGAAAAGGTGATTTTGGAATAGTTCAAGAGAAGCTTTTGTTTTCTTCTTAAATCATATGATTGCATAGTGCACACGAGAATGCATGAATAATTTGGTCATTAATCAGTACTGGAGCTGAAAATTTAGCGCATCTACTTATTTGCTTAGCACGTTCATTTTCTTGAAATTGGATTAACAATTCATATTTTCGCTTCAACTAAAATGGGAGATAGAAGAAAGAAAAAGGATAAACATTTCATATCGAAGTAAAATGTGTCATCCTCCTCTTGGCTCGGCGAAAGTGTGCCGAGCTCAATCGTCTCGACTGTCCGCTGGGTATCTCCCGACGAGCTGCTGCTGGGCGCCAACTCATGGAAGGTGTGGAAGGTTTCGTCCGTGGAGCTGGACGAAAAATCCTGCTCCTCCTCCTCCCTCCCGGGCTTGAGGTGATCCGGGATCTTTTTGCCGCTACCTACTACCGCTTGCGCAATGGAAGGAGTATGCCTTGGGCTGAACTTCCTTGTTGTGCACTTGGTTCTAGCCATATCTTATGGTTAAGAAAATGGATTAGCTTAAGCTGGAGATCAAGAAAGAGGTGCTTAGGGTGAGTTAGGGAGAGTGGGGCCAAGAATGGTATTTAAAAAAGGAAAGATGCTCCTAGGGCTAGGAATATTCTCTCACCATTAATAGCCCTCTTAATTAGCCTCCCCTTATTAAATATCTGAACTATACATATACTTATCTTTAAAATTCGAATTTCTGCTAATGGTTTGATGTGTTAATTTTGGATTTGCGCCATTTTTCACCCGGGTCTTTGGGATGACCCTTCGACCCATTTTGGGTGAAATTTGGTGCTCATGCATAATTTCCACTTCAATCTTACTAGAATGTTAATTTGACTCATTCTTTTTCCCTACATCTATAATTTAGCCTAACTTTATGACCCTACTACTTTAGAGGAAAATTTTTCCCCCATTTTCGAGGTTCTATGATAGAACTTTCTACACCATACTCTATTGGGCTCTGATACCATTGTGACGCTCCCTACTAAATATACGGCACTCCGCCGTACAGCTCGTAATCCAGCCCTCTGGCCGCATGGGCCCTCCGTCTATCCTGCACTCCAAGATGTCCTTGGTGCGGGAAGGGGACACGACGGTGCCTTGATGCCCCTCCCCTATGAGCTCCTATAACAGTGGAAGCATAAACAATATCAGCACTAACAATAACAATACATCTAGCTACCTCGAAGGGCAGCACATCCGTACATCCATAGATACAACTGAGGTATCAATACACCATAAAACATAAGAGCTCCTACCCAGGCTCAAACCCGTAAGGAAGTAGACTGACGGTTGGACTACAAGATAGAGCAGACCGAGATATAACAATGGCAGGGCTGACTATAGACAATGGCTAGGGTTGACCACTCCATCCGTCCCTCCTGTGCATACTATGCAGATGGGTTAAATCGGGCTTTGGCGTGACTATAGCCTGCTGGATACGCAATCTCATGGCATCACCCATCGAGACTACTCTGGGTTGCATCTCCCTGGCCCGATGAGATAGGAAAGGTTGCATCTCCCTTCTCGAGGTCTAGTGGCTCCACGGATGGCTAGAGAATCATGGCGACACACGATCCTTACCCGACTTAACCCCCCAAAACAAGAGCCAGGCCGACACCTGCAACTCTTGAGAGGCAGGGCGATACCATTGCCCCAGGAGGCGTCGAACCCATACCCGGCCCACTCGAAGTGACCGAGGGCCTAGCCCGCTATGGGTTCTCAGTAGCCGCGCTCAGCAGAGACCTCCCTCCACTTTGCCACTAGCCCCATTGTATGGTGTTAAGTCACATCATAGCCCCCGTAGCCAGGTGGGTTCCTATGCACATGCCACATATAATAGGAACTAAGGGGTCTAAACTAGGAGCATCATCTACTTAATGGCTATTAGGTCTCTACCCCCCTTCCCAATACAAGAGGAGCAAACATGATCAACCAACATCCTACATCAACATAACATGATCAATAATGAAGATAATATCTAAACCTAATCACATGTATCTAACTTACTGTTAGGGTTCATTGATTAGGGTTCAAGATCTAGACTGAGGGTTCTAGAATGGCTCTACTAGAGATACGAAATGCTAACCCATCTGAAATTCTAACTTCTAGATGATCTACCAAGGCTCTACTCCAAATACATACTTCTGAGGAACTCCCTCCTGCTCTCGGCATATGGCCTTCAAGGAATCCGAAGTAACTTCTACTCCTACTGATGTGCGCACAATTCGGGAGCTGCTGAGCTATGTTATGCCACAACAGACGATTCTCGAAATGGAGTTTCGAGCACGAATAGGGTTCCCAGATTGTTGGAGCCAGAAAAATGGCCTAGGGTTAGGATTTGGCCATTTATAGGTTAGGATTGATGTCAGCTGCCACGTGGCTCCAATGGGATGCTTCCATGTGACGGGTGCCCAATAGGTAAAGGCCATTTGGAAATGGCCTTAGGCCTAAGGTTGGCTAAGTTATATAAATAACTTAGCCATGCTCCCTTTTTGCCACTAATCTATGGTATACAAGGCTATGGTGGTAGACTTGTATAGTGACGGCCTAGAAATATATGTATTTATGGCGCTGTCAGGTATAAAAGGCAACAGATTGTTGCCTTTTATACCTGACAGGGACAATGACTCATAGGATGACAAAATCCACCCGAAGCCCTTTGCGCTGGTGGGTACATTCTTTCCAGTGGCCGGCTTGTTTGTCTTGCTGGCAATCATCATTGAAGGATCATACTTTCTCCACTTTAAAATATACTCCAAGAATTGAAGTTGATGAGTGTCCTCGACACCACATATCAGAGCGTCTTGCACGTTGTTCTTGTTGCCTTCCCACATTGCAATAACAATGCCTATCACGCTTTCATCATCCGGATCGAACACGTATTGCAAGAACAAGCCATGTGTCTTTCCAACGATCTTCTTTGATATGCGGAATAGCCTGTGCAATTTCTATGCACCATTTCCGATCATTGGAAGGCGTGAGGATGCACATAGGCTCTACATCAAGCCCCCTAAATAGCTCCAAGGCTGAAACACCACCATATAGCTGATCAGTCTTTGCTACAAACAATCGCGGCTGCAATTCTATGAAGCACTGCAGAAATGAAAAACATAGAATAACATAGAGAATACTACCATAGAGGAAGGCGATGCATGAGAAGATCGTAGACGTGATCTTTGTAAGCACTTTTTGAGTCCGAACACATTACGACTCAAGATCGATTAGATCGCGGTCGCGATCTTAGCAAGATGATATTAACTTACTCTACGACTTTTCTAATCGCTAGGATCGCGGCTGCGAAGATCGATTAGATCGCGGTCGCGATCTTAGCAAGATGATATTAACTTACTCTACAACTTTTCTAATCGCTAGGATCGCGGCTGCGATCCCAGCGAGAATGTAACACACTATGTATAGAACCATGGAGAAAATTAGTGGCTATTAATAGCCAAATTAATTCTTTTGAATAGACAATTTTTGCGGCGAATTTTATGAAGAGAGATTTCTTTTAAAAAAGTAAAAAATAGCCATAGCTAAAACAAGTATTCCATTATTTTTTAAGGACTAGCCAAACTATTTTCCCCCTTTTCCTTAACACTAGAGTTGTCAGGCGATGGACCAAAATGGTGCATTTGCAATGTTCACTTTAAAATTCATATAAAATCAATGGCTCAAAATTCAATAAAATCCTTCCTAGAAGTTCATATGTGGCAGTCATATTCCATATAAAAAATATCTAAAAATCTATCTACCTCCATTCTTGGAAGTTATGCTTAGTTGAATCCAAGGGGGTCATGCCAAGACTGCCTTATATTTACATAAGGTAAAACTGTCTTAATGAAATGATTTTTTTGATTTTTTTTAGTATTTTCTTATTTTTCTATGCGAGTTAGAGAGTACAACACAAAAAACTGCATCTCATTTCAAGGTATGAGAAGGAAGATCGGGTTCATCGAACATGACAGGGTCAAAACTGTTTTCTGTCTTCTGTGGACCAATAATTATTTTAACATGAAATTAGAGATCTATATTACCAAGGAAGGCTTGCATCCATAATAAACAAGGTGCTGCGCACGGAGGGTTGCCCTCCATGGCCGGAGGGTGAAGTGGCTTAAATCATACTTGAAAGTCATGTTTTTATAGTAAATCAAAATTGCTATTTTAAAACATTGATATTTTGTGAAGGTGATTGTACCCATTTGCATCACTAACTCCTCCTTAACTTCTTTATAACGAAAGGGCTTGCTAGCCGATTTTGCAGAGAATGCTTTCACATACACTTCATTTTCTGCCTATAAAAAGGTCAGCTTAGTTGCAAAAACCACAATAAAATTACTGCTTCCTTGCATCTACAACACATGCAAACACATAGAGACAAAATAAGGAACCACCTGAATTTCTGTGCTGCGTTGCTTAGACCATCGAAAACATTGGAACTGGTGAAAATCATAAAGCTCATAGCCAGGACCAACCCAAGAAAGACCAGACTTCATTACTTCATTTTCAGATGCAGCTTGCGCTTATTTCATAGCTGCTATGTTCATTTCTACAAGCTTCTTTGGATAAATTGGTTTTCCTTCTCCAATTTCATGGCCTGGGTCGGCCTTACTTGTATTGGGGCTTCAATCTTGCAATCTTCACACCAAGCTGCCCTTCACAAGTAGGATTTGCCAGACCTTGTGGTACGCCTACACATCTTTGTCGGCTACAAACCTTAATATACAGTATACAAAAATTTGTACATGCATACCCCACAAATGAGGATCGCTATGTACGGTCCAGATCTTGGAATAAAGGGCAAATATGCCCATCCGACAGCTCTCGCTGCCCTACGTAATCCCCCGTGTGAATATGCACCCAAACCAAAGGGGGTTTCAGGGGGATTTGAATTTTAATGTGTTAGATGCAATGGTTTGTGTTTATAATGTTAATGGTAGTTGTGTGTTGATTGTTATATCTAAAAAAAATTTTGGGCCCTTCGGGCCCTAACTAAAGGGAACATAGGTAAACTTTATGGGCCTAACAAAAGCAAACATACGGAAACAACAATGCAACACGAACAAATATAATAGTAATGGATTGTTTAGTACTTCTTTATCGAAAAGGACATATCAATCGTCATGAGACTTTGTTCAGCATGTACAGAAATAGAAATGATAACAGACGAATGCTCCATTACACAAAGATGTTGTATAAGAAAACCCACAGTATCAAACATCCCCAAATTTGGAGCAAATTATGCATTTCCTTCTACATAATAAGAAAATGAATGGAAAGGACACTCTTTTACAAATGCAAGAGCGAGATAGAAAGCATGCATATGGGAAGCAAGGAAAAAATTATGGATATGAGAAGCAAGGGAAAAATGATCCTTCATGGTGTCTATCCAAAAACTCCAGCAGAACTCATGACCAAAAGATCCTGCTATGATAGTATTCAACTTCAAACGTTGTGTTAATGTGCATAAGGGATCTATCTATCTTCAAAATGTTTTTCCACAATGTTAAGAATATATTCCAGAATGTTGAGAATATACTCTCTCACGATAACAGCCANCAATCTCAAATTGTTGACTGTAATTTTCAGCCACTTGTGGAGATGGTTATCACCTGCCATTGAAGCATAGAAAACAGATACAATGACCAATAATTGTCTGGCCAAAGCCTTTTGATAATTTGTTTGCAAAAGAACCAATATGCTAATGTAATGCTTGTCCTGACATGCGAATTAATGCTCCATATTTGGCCCTTGCTCCTGCATACAGACCAGATCAGACCAACGCATTCATTTGTCCGCTCTGAATAAATGGAAGAGTTCAATAGATTGTCCATTCTAAGCATTGACAATACTGTACTATGAACATCAAAACAAAGTGTAAACCTGGCATAATTTGACGCCCAAGTTTGATCTTCCTCCTTAAGCTGAGAACAGCTTTTGCCAGTTCCTGTCATAATGACGATCATCCAATACAAGACCAAATCCAAGAACCAGTTTTTCACTATGATAGCAAAGCACATCATCCCTGTGTTATGAGCACTGTTGTAATAGAATCCGCAATTAGGCTGCAAAGGAGTTTTGAGATTGCTGTTTTGAGACATCTAACAGGATCATAAAACAATCATAGAAGTTGAAAAGCAAGAAAAAGCATTTGTGACCTTGTTTCCGTTCTTCATGATGTTCCTGATATAAGAGAGCATTTAAATGACAAAGCAAGTAGATATTTGGGGAGTCTCCTACCTAATGTCGGATTTTCCACAAAGAAGGCCGACAAAGATCCCGCTATCCCGTGGATCTTTGTCTTATTAGCTGGATATGAAGAAAGATCTTAGATCTACAAAAATATAACATACATCAGAAGCTCATAGCCATCATTTATTTGGTGGCAGATAAAGGATGCCATAAGTAAGCCATAAAAGTAAATAAGCCTGTATACTGGAAAACCTTTCTACAAGAAATAATCAAGCTTTCAAAGATCCTTGAACCCGGCTTCTCCCGTTCAAAGAGAAACACTTGAGCGGATTGCTATAGAGCAAAAGCGAAGGAGAAAAATAAAGGACTAGACCCGAGCTTGATCCCCGTCGGGTCCGCGGGACAGACCGGGCTGCAAGATTTGCCCCATAATTTTTGCGGTGTATGGCGCGCGCCTCAGTTTGACGGAGAAAATATTAGATGAATGAAATGCGCTGCACTTCATCACAGCGACAGATAAACCAAGAAAAGCAAATCGACCATGTTATCATCATCTTCAACATCAACGCTGGAGGCTAGAACCAGCTTACGAAGGGGATCAACAAGAACTTTTAAGCCATTTCAATCCGTCTCCCACAACAACACTACGAACATAGCAAATCCGCCATTCTCAGAACCCTAAAACCCCTAAAATGGTCGACCCCTAAAGTGGAAGAGCCCGAGCCTTGCATGCCTAGCATTTTTTTTTTTCATCTTTCTTTAACAAAAAATTCGGATTGTTGAAGCCAACGAACCAAAAAGGGCGCACTCTAGAAATACTATTTAGTATGCCTCCACGAATACAACGCCGAAATCATAGGAAAACTATGTGAAAAACCGTATAAAACCACAAAAAAAACCCCCTGTTATAATGCTACATATTGCAAGCAGCAAAGAAAACTCGATTCATGCTAAATAAGACACCAATAAGACTCCATAAATATGCTTTGCAGGACCACTGTCAAATAGAAACCCTGAATTGCCATGTTATGTACATCACATCATCTAGAAGCTAATGGAAACTCGATTCATGCAGAAATAAATCATCAATTAGACTTCTTTATAAACATGCTTTACAGGACCATGCCGAAATAAATCATCAATTGAACTCCTTTATAAATATGCTTTTACAGGACCAGTGTCAAATAGAAGCCCTGAATTGCCATGTTATGTACATCCAGCCTTTTCTCTTAGCAAACTCTTCTTTGGGGGAATCTTATTAGCCCATTTGGCTTTGAGACAAAGCTTTCAAAGTCATGCTATATAAGGGGTTGGCTTCCTGCTTTTTCTAGTCTGGATTAGGTGCCAATATTAACACAGTGGAGGCAAGCGTTCAAATGAGCAAAGATCCGATATGTACATCAGGATCCAAGTATTTAAAGCATTTAAATAACTTTCAGATGCATCGATAAATTTTTTTTCTAACAACACCGCGAAGCATAGATCTAAAGTATATATACTGATTTAAATGCTAAGACCCAGCATCCAAAGTATAATAAAAAAAGGTAATGCTTTGAGTTGAAGCATTATCAGAGTTATTCGCACCCGGTAGCATCGAGAAAAACTAGGTTGTCTGCGGCGGCAAAAAACGGGTCACAAGATTATAGTGGATCGGGCTTGAGGCGAAGAGGTCCTAAAGACAAATTAGGACATAGTTGAGACATCTTGAAGTGCTGTTGGACGCAGGCTCTTAACCCTGACACCTTTGTCACTTCAAGTTGTAGGGCTTCACATAATTTTCAGCAATCGGTATCACGAGGCAAAGAGAATTTGCTTGAAGCCTGTAACTCAAGCCATTCGTCAGTCCACGAATCAACTCCCCCAAATTATGATCGCTCCGAATAAGTCCTAGTGTCTTGGCATCATTTGTTTCCTGACATGTTTCCAGTTCTGAAAAGACTGTTTTGTGATGTTACCAGTGCATACGAGCTACCATCATTTGCAAAAAAACTGTTCAAAAAGCACCAATATCGCACACATAGAAAACCAAAGACGTGAATCATCTTGATTCCTGCTTCCTTGCTTCGTCTACTTCGAAAGCGACTTAGAGATCAAAGCTAGCACATCGAAGACAGCTCAAATGTTGCCTGGCTTAGTATAAAGCCTTCAACCACGTTTATTATCACCACCTATCCAAGAAAAATGAAGCTACTTGTGAGTGAACAACTGCATCAGACATACTGAAGAACCATTGTCCCTTCAAAACCATAAACTTTAGAATCAAGATAAAGAACTCACCACAAACAACCTGCTAGTATTTGGTGATGAAACGAAAGGGATGATCAAAGATGGATGTAGCAATTCATTATTACCTGCATTTTCCACACAAAGAGTACCTCCACCATCACAAAAACATGCTTGAAAACTAGCTCGGGATAAAAGAAATAAACCTGCATCAAATTGCTATGCTGCCCTGTTGAGCCTCAGCTATGGCAACTTAGCACGGGAGTGAACAGCCTCTACATTATTCTATACAACTAGCTAGGCACAAGGCATGCAGGAATGAATTTGCCCCAGAGATTGAGACCGAGAGCATTCCCTCAAAATATTGACATAAGTAGCATCATCTGGCAGCAGGTCATACTGTTGCTTATGGCCAATCTTCGCAATTCTCATACTGCCCAGGCCACCAATCACAATTGTCCATGTAAACTATCTCATTCAATCATTGTATCAAAGAAAATGTGGGCATTCCTAACATCTTTTGCATGAAATTGTTTGGCATTCATCAATTATTTCCTCTTTCGTTCGAACGGATACTTTAAAGCGACTTTTAATGATGTAGATATGAATTTATTTGGCATTCACCAACTGGATGCATACTTTTAGATGAAAAAAGTACAGGAATTAGACTCCAGTGGACCAACAAGTTCCACGTTTCTAAATGAATCTTTTGTAAGAAATGCTTTGGGGAGAGATTTTGCACTTTTCTCCATCAACATTCTACTTGAAAAAATACAGATGTGAATTCTGCATTCAACTCTTTCGGCTGTATAATATTCACTGATCTAACATTCAGAGCGTTGTTGTGCTAGAAAGGTTGGCGAGGTGCATCTAACAGGTCCAGAAAACATTGCAACTTTTGTTGATACAAAGTTCAAAGAAGAGAAGTTTACCTTTGTCGATTAGCAAGGAACTTGAGCAGTCGTTGCTTTGCATAGTTTTCGGCTTCAGTTGCTGTTTTGCTTTCAGGCCAAAAGATTCCTTCCTTTAAAGTGCAGCATTCCCGTCCAAACTTGGTACTTTCAGGTTCAACCTACTCTGACGCACTGATAAGTTTTGAATTGAGCCTATATTTGTAAAAGACCAGATTCTTAGTATCGTGAAAGCTAAGAAAATAAAAAAAAGAAGTGGGTTGTTACCAGATAGAGGAGAGCGGAGCTTCAAAGATGCCGGAGACGACAGCTATGGCAGCAGGTAGCGAAGTGGCAAGAATGGGCGCTCAAAAATGTTGTTTTAGAATAGAATGAAAATACCTTCAATCTGAAGAAGCAAGCTTCGATCCGGAATGCCACGGACAAATGAATCGAGAGTGCACGAAAAAAAAAAGACCTCTCCGGTTAGCCGGTTTCGAGAGCGGCTGCCCACCAACAGAAGTGACCTAGCATTTACAGCCAATCATAAGTTTTTAGCAGTCACCAGCATATCCTAAGGATATTCTAGCATATACCTAGGATATGCTAAAAGCCCACATAAACAAGGGTTTGCCCCCCTAGGGGCAACCCAAAAATATAGCACATCATGAAAGATGATCTACACGCACAATTATCATACTTAATCTACAATACTTCTGGTAGCAAACACATTAATAAGTTTATGATAGCAAGAGAATAGGTTTCTTTGTATTTTTTTGCAATATATAACATCAAGAACTCTATGCACATGTATTATTATATGTGAGTTGAAAAAGGGTGTTATTTTGATTAAATGATTCAAATTTTGAGAAGTCTAAGTATTGACCATTAATGGTCCATAGATATTTATATTTAAATCTTGCAACTACTATGTCACTTTCACATCAAATTTGAGATCCATGTTGCCAATGAAGCCTTGCATTCATAAAAAATATAGCATTCCCTAAAAGATGAACTATATGAACAATTAGCATACTTAAACTCCAATATCGTGTGGTAACAAACACAACCAAATGTAGAGAATTCATGATTAACTACTACATATAGGTTGATAAAATTATAATCTACGTAGATATAAGTGTAGTGCATAGCCTGCATCTTTTATTACCCTCTTAAAGACGATATACGAGTTTTATTAAATCATTTTAGATTTATTTTTGTTCTGAATTCTATACAAGAGATTCTTTAGTCAATATTGAAATCATCATGCTTCAAAAAAACATCAAACTATAGCTCTTAGAATCAACAACTTATGACTACAAGAATTAGGCCAAAACCTATAATAGTAAGAGAGAAATAATTCATACCCTCAAACAGCTCTTTTGAGCAAAATTGGGTATGGCGACTTCATCTAATGTCATATAATAGTGAAAAAACTTGGGAACATACAAATCAATATTTTTTATCATAAAAAATCATTTTCTTTTGATTTTAGCAAGGTTTGGACCCCTTTGTGCTAGAAAATTTGAAGAATGCAGTTCTGGACTAGTACAAAAACTGCTAAATTGTATGAGGTTTGGACAATTACCACATGATATGGGTGAATTCATTGGTCATGAAATTCTTCTAGGTCATAAAGAATCAAGTGAAGATTCAAAAGGTGGTGGTAGATTGCAAAATGGAGAAGTTTGCCTCTAGATATATGGGTTTAAGTGGCAGAGGTATGATGGACCAATTCTGGCCCATGGACTACAGATGGTCTAGTGGACAACTCTAGTGTTAAAGAAAAAGGGATTAGCCATTTTTTATATTACAATAATTACATATTAACTCATTAATAGCCAAACAAAAATAAATTCCTATTATAGACTTTTACACATCCCCATCTACCATCATCAGTGATAGTAGTTTTTCAAACTATGCATTCCTATTACATATACCATATATGCATCTTCAAAAAGGAATTGTAAGAGATGACCAATATCTCTCGAGATGCCGAGTTGGTTGCATAACATCTTCCCTTAAATGTTAGAGATAAGTGCAATTTGATCATATCTAGAAGGCGTCATTGCATTGAATGTTGTTCAGATCATGGATATTATAAGCTCGTTGTGAGCTTTTATTAAAAGCTTTTTAATATTATTGTATATTTCTTGATTGTTGATTATTATTTATAATTGTAGCACATAAATACATAATTTACATTTTTTGCTTTTTCCAGTTAGAAAAAATAGTCAAGTGAAAGTTTATAGTACTTAATTCAAAAGTTTCACCAAGTCAAATACATACAAATGTAATGGTAATAATAACTTTAGCCAAATATATATCATAAAATACTGTAAAATTTTGAAAAATAGCCAAACTATTTTTTATGGAAAAATATATAGCATGCTTAATCTTTTCCCTGGTATAGAACATCTATTGCTCAGCAAGATCGCGCTCGCGATCTTGCTGAGCAAAGCATTCATTCCTACGAAAGAAAATAATACAATGCTAGGCCAAGAACTGACATGGAGTGTGAAAACTGACCTTGTTTGAGCATTCTCTTCTCAACATGGATCGCGGGCGGTCGGAACTTCTGGAAAAATAGAAAATTTGGCTTGCTTTTTTGGGCGCTAAACTGTCTGGGCGCTAAAATTCTTTTGAGGCGCTCGTGAATTCTTCCAGTCTTTCGCGAAAATAAGAAATTCATAGCGCTGCCATAATCGTGCTACCATTAATAGCACTGTCATTATGGCGCTGCCATAATGACTGCTAGCAGCGCCATAGAGAATCTAATAAAATCACTTTTTCGTCCGCCTACTACAGGTCGACGTGGACGTCCTGATGAGAAATCTAAACCCAGAAAGTGACTCTTAACTACCTCTATCAGTGGCATGTCAGACCATAAAACACCCACGGAATAAACAAACGTCCATTTCCCGCATAAATTTATATTTTAGTTACGGACGAAAATTTACATTTTCTTGAAATTTGAGTCCATTCTTGGCGCTGCTTTTAGTGGAAGGACATTCGATATTTGAATATTTTTTGGAATGTCTAGTCTCTGAAGCCGCTCATCAGGCGCACTATGATCGAACTGGAATCATAGATTTAGAAGGCAGCTCCATCCAAAATCGAAGGCGCTCCACACTGACAAATAGAGCGCCACACAATTGATCACTGAATTAAAGTAATTTTGGTGACAACGGTTTATACAGGGATTTCATGCGTTAATTTCCAGCTTTCAAAGAAGAATCACTAGCTCTACCAGTCTCTAACCTTCAGTTTACATCCTGAAAAGATAGTTAAGATTCTTGTAATCGCATTAGCGTTCCCATGCTCCATAATTATTGTCTTCCTGTTATTAACACCTGTTGCCTATTAATTGCATCATGCTACCTAAGGATTTGGATTTTTCAAATGGATGCAAAGACAGCCTTTTTGAATGGGGATTTGAATGAAGAGATCTACATGGTACAACCTACTGGAGTCATTGTGTCTGGACAAGATCTGAATGGTGATCTTCATATTTGAAAAATATGAAGATCATGCTGCAATTGCAAATGCTAACAACACTTGCAAACTTGTAAGATGTACAACTGGGGAAAAAGTTTCCTCATAATCTACACCTGCAACTTGTAAGAAATCTTTGACAACAAGGCGAGCTTTAAATTTATCAAAAGAACCATCATCTTTAACCTTGGTCTTAAAAAGCCACTTACATTGAATGGCCTTTCATTCTGCAGGCGATTCCACAGATTCCCATGTGCCTTTACTGATCAAGAATTCATACACAGCCTCCATAGCTATTTTCCAACATTCTTCTTGATCTAAGGTTAAAGCATCGTTAATAAATTTGATCAGCAGTCATAGTCGAAGTAAAATGATATTCTAAGATCCGTTGTGTCAGCTTCCAAACTCAACATGCAACAACATCATCATGAGCAACCTCATAAAAAACTTCATCTTCATGAGCAACCTCATCAACAACTTCGTCAAGACCACCATGATCTTCCTCATCATCATAATTATCATTAGCAAAATAATGAGCAAAGTCAGGGACATCAAGAGCCTCAACACAGGAGCAAAGGGCAAGAACCGGATTAGGGGCAATGATAGGAGTAAGATGATTTGAATCAATAGAAGGAGGAATAAGGACATCAGTGAGAAAATCATCATTCGAAAACAGAAATATAGCAAGTATTTCACGTTCACGTTGACTATAAAACCCAAATTGTAACATAGAAAGCTCATCAAAAGTAGCATCACAACCAATGATAACCTTTCAAGAAGCAATATCCCAAAATTGATATGCTTTAACATTAGAAGGATATCCAAGGAAAATAGCTTCCTCAGCAACATCATCAATCGTTTTCCTTTTTTCAGTAGGAATATGAGCATAAGCAGTACATCCAAAAACACAAAAATTAGCAACATTGGGTTTAATACCAAACCCGGCTTCATATGGAGTTTTGCCTTTAGAGAAGAAGTAATCAAATGATTTTGCATATACACAGCGGCAGCAATTTCTGCCCAAAAATGCTTATCCAAATCAGAATGGATAAGCATGCAACGCACACTATTCATGATTGTGCGATTCTTTCTCCTAGCAACACCATTATATTGAGGAGAATAAGGCGTCGTTTATTCATAAAGAAATGCAAGAGTCTGCACAAACTTTATCAGAAGTCAAAGATTTAAACTCACCACCATTATTAGTTCACAATCTTTGAATCATGGTTCCAGTTTGAACTTCAACCAACTTTTTAAACGTACAAAAGATGGATAGCACGTCAGAGTTTTTGGGAATAAAGGACACATGTACGGCGAGTATAATCTTGAACTAAGAGAAGGAAGTATTGGGCTTTACCAATGGAACCACAGAATGGCCCACAAAGATCAGAATGCACAAGCTCTAAGACATATGTTGCACGATGTTCTTCTCCAGAGAATGGGTGGCGAAGCTGCTTACCAAGAGCACAAAACCTCACAGATACCCAGTACGTCATGTGTTGACAAAGTGAGACCATCTACCCAGTACATCATGTGTTGACAAAGTGAGACCATCCACAAGATCATCACAGC
Source organism: Isoetes taiwanensis (assembly GCA_021234155.1). Classification (NCBI taxonomy): domain Eukaryota; kingdom Viridiplantae; phylum Streptophyta; class Lycopodiopsida; order Isoetales; family Isoetaceae; genus Isoetes; species Isoetes taiwanensis. Next base: position 387,844 of record JAJEKV010000270.1, on the reverse strand, counting down.
TCATATTCAAAAGATCTTGAAAGTTATTACCAAAACCTCGATGCCACAAAATACTAATATCATCACCACGAGATATCACAATATTAGCAAACTCATCATTCATTTTGAGTTCATAAAGATTGTCTCGTGAAAAGCGGTGGCAAAAACAAGACCATCTTTCACAAAATGGCAAACACGTCTATCAAACTGAACATGGAAGCCGATATCAGTAAGATGAGCAAAGGAAATAAGATTGCAGTAAAGGTCCGGCACATGTAGAATACCATGCAAAAGCCCCACACCAGAAGATGTGTGAATCTGAAGGGTACCAATGCCTTTGACTGGAAGAGGTTTATTGTCACCAAGATAGACAAATTTCTTAGCAAGGGGAGGGCGATATTGTATCAACCAATGTTTGAGTCATGTGCTGAGTAGCACCAGAATCTATAAGCATAGGATCATCAGCTCTAACCACTTCAATCGCATCATAAATCCAGCGTCCCTCATCTCATATGCCAAGAAGAAGTTTATGTTCAATAGCAAACCTCTTGTAATAACATTCATCTTCAGGATGTCCAAACTTTTTACAAGCGATTTTTCACTGAAGGAGAACTACGACCATAGCCATGGCCGTGGCCACGTCCACGCCCATGACCAGAATGGCCAACATGATCATCAGAATAATTAGGATGTTTACCACAAGACTATTTCTATCTGATCTTTGAAAGGTTTTGTATTTTGGTAGCTTCATCTTTTAGAAAAATATGAACATGATCCAGAGTGAGGTTGGCTTTGTTGAGCAAAACAATACGAACAACCTTGAACTCTTCTGGCAAAGTTTCCAATAGCGCGCCAATTTGTTGTTGAGGTGGTGCGTAAAGTATCAAGGAATGTGCCACTATCTTTTTCATGCCAATTAGCCAAAAGTTTTACCCAAGTATCATACTCGGCTCCACTAGTAGCCAGTGTGCCCAACACTAGTCAAACTTGTGCTGGAACTGGAATTTTACCAGTGACATAATTAAAAATATTATCGCTTTCTAATACTAATTGCATCTTGAGCTTCCATACAGGAAAGCCAGATCCAGAGAAAACATAAAGCATCTTCAATCTAGTGAGCCCATGAAATGTAACAGCTGAAGAACTGGGCTCTGATACCATGTTAAGCTTGTAAGGAAAGTAGCAAAGAGGAGCCTATGAATTCGATACTTTGCCCATAAAACAAGATAATGCCATGGTTCTCTTCTTATATAGAAGAGAACCATCATTCTGGGGAAAGGGACGCTTGTTTTGGCGTCACGCCATTTTGAGCGTCAAATCTATCTATAGCCTGAGCCTTCTATGGCGCAGGCTTTCTTTGGACTCTGTCTACTATATATCCATATTGCCTGCTAGCATTCCTCATCGGCGTTTCCTCTGAGCTGAATTCTGTTGGTTCTAGAGTTTCCATCCCTCCCTCCTCTGAGTCTAGTCACCTGGTGTCGGATCGTCTTAACATCTGTTGATTTCTTCTCGTTCTACCTAGTGAGGGTTGTATCGACTCTTCTCTTCTATATCTTTGTGGCTGGTGGCCTCTACAATTTACCAGCATAGCACTTCTCGCTTCTGGAGAGCACCTAGGGGCAGACCCCCGCAGTCAGGCCTAGACTATTTCTATCTTACTCTCTCTTTCTCGGCGTAGCTCTGTGGCTTCCGAGTATTTTCATTTGTTGTGTCATTATTAAACTTCCATGTGGTCTGTTTGTTTATAGCTGGCGTGCAATGGGTCGTTTTTTCAATTTTTTGATATTGTGCTATTATGCTTGGTTGCTTGTGTTGACTATTAACTATTTGTTTACTATCGGGTTGATTCTCAGTTGGCTATTGGTTGTGCTTTTGCTCTCTCTCTCTCGGTGTAGCACTTGTCGCCTCGGGTAGGCTCAAAGGATTCTTCTATTGGATGTGCCTATTTTCTCTGCAATGGCGTAGCTTTGTGGCTTCAGAGGGCAGGGGGAAGACCCCCGATCGGGCCTAGTGTATCTATATATTTTCTCTCTTGGCATAACAATGTCGTTTCCAAAAGATTCTTTATAATTTCTCTATTACGCTATTTTTTCTCATCCAGTTCTTGTGCTCTGCCCTTTTTCGAAAGCACGATGCATGCTTAGCCATAGGGCTCCTAACCTTTTACGTCAACCATCCGTGGTGATTGTGTTTTTATGGTTAGTAGCGATCCTCTTTCTTGACAATCGAGATGATAGCCAATTTTTAGCGGTTTGAGGTGGTTGCGATTCTTTGTTTCACTTCTACCACTTCTTGTTGCGATGGGGGTTGGGAGTCGATATTTGAGTGCTGCGGGCCGAGGTGCGGCTTTGGTCTGGTCAATTTTGACTTGGACGGGCTTTGGATGCGGTTTTTGGTTCGGGAACTTTGTGGGTCGTGGGCCCAGTTTTATGTTTTAAGCTAGTTATATGGCTGCAGTCATTGTTGGATTTTTTCACTCATATTCACTCATGTTGGGGCCTCATTGTGGGTACCCCTATGGGTCATTGTATTTTTTCTCATTCAGCTCAATGGAACTCCACTTCACTCGGATGTTATTGCTTTGCAAAGGACCTTTCCCTAGAAAGATCTATTCATATGAGATCAATATTTATACACAAGTTAATGCATGATTAGGCAAGATATTAGGCAAATAGGAAAATGTAAAGGTGCATCATGTCTCCTTATAAGAAAATTCTGAACACAAATTGTTGATGCAAGTTGGAGATCCTAGACTTCCTTACCTAGGTTTTAAGTATAGATTTTCAAAAAGAAATAAATGAGAGTCAAATGAACCACTATTTGTACAGATTTTCAAAAAGTAAAAATAAACGAGAGTCAAATGAGCCACTATTGAATGTTGCAAACCATAAATGGCCAAATTTCCATCGATTTACATTTGGAGGGGCGGTTTTTGCTGTTAAACCTGCTTGTGATGCGCGTTTTCATATGCTTGAGGCTAAGGAGGATTGCAAGTGGGAATTAATCTAGAGATGCAAGGGATTTGGGTGGTCATTGGATTTGAAAGAAGTGAAACTTGCATTGTTAGCCTGCTTCTCTTGGCAGAATCTTGATTTGAGTCCCATTTCTGGTCCTTTGGTCTTGGATTCAAATGCCCAATGCCCAAGATGGGTAGTTCCTTACATTAACACTAGACCTGTCCCTGGGACCATTCCTGATCCATGGACCAGAGCTGGCCCTTATGACCTCTGCCACTTAAACCCATATAACTCACGAAAGAAATCTCAATTTTATAATATACCACCATCATTTGAGTCTTCACTTATTTTTTAATGATCTCTGAGAATTTCAAGACGAATGGGCTCATCTATACCTTGTGGTGATTACTCAAACATTGGAGAATTTAGCAGTTTCTGCACCAGTCCAGAACTGCCTTCTTCAATATTTCTAGCATAAAGTGACCTAAACCTTGCTAAAGTTGGAGGTATTTGCATGTTTATCATAGAACACATTGAGTTTTATGTTCCCATGTTTTCTTGCTATCATCTGACATTGGTGGAAGCCGCCAAACCCTATTTTGGTCAAAAAAGCTGCTTGAGGCTCAAGAATTGTTACTCTCTCATTATAACAAGTTTTGATTCAATTCTTGTGGCCATGAGTCATGATTTTTTGGAGTGTTCATAAGTCATGTTAACCTCAATGTCTACTAAAAGAATATACTATACAGAATTCCAGACAAAAGTATATGTTAAAATGCTCCAATAACAACCATCCATAATGCCATGTGGGTAATAAATGATGCGTTCCATTTATATCTACATAGAACATAACTCTTATCAACTTACATATAGTGTAACTAGGGTGTAACCATGCAATTTTTGGAATTCAAACATGATGTACGACAGCCGGATTAACACATTAGAGCATAAAAAGTTGAGAACTCCATAATTATAGGTCCAAAACTCCACAATGATTAAGTTAGTGATGTTTATTTATGAATTCAAGTGGATGTTGTGAAATTGAGCCATGATATAATATAAATAGACCACATAACATTTCATATATACTGCTTTGGTTCATAGAAAAAGACACTACTTTTCCCCAAATATGCCTTTAAAATAGTTCAAATGCGTGCCTTCTGTTGCACTGATGTAATATCCCGGCTCACATACAGAGATGTGCCCTTCAGTAACTTGGCCTGTCGCAGTATGGCCTCTCGAACTCGTGCATCCGCAACCGTGAACACCACTACTCGGCTGTGGCCTGGGCGCTGGACCCCACACCGGGCTGGTCACGTAACCTGAATAGGTCCTGGACCAGGAAACGTCATGCGCCCAAGGATGTATGTGTGTATCTTCCGGGTGAGATTCTCTCCCAGCTCTTCCGTGAGTCAACTACTAGGTTGTGGCCGCGCCGCTGCCACGCGACTCGGCGTCCGGTGGGGCACCGCCCCTCTGGCCTGGTGGCGGCACGCGTGATGATGGTGCGGCAGGACGAGGCTGCGGCTGCCGACGTCCAGGTTGACCAGGTGACCGCGATTGACATTTTGCGAGTTCTTTGGGCTTGCGGTGCCAGTGTGTCATTTGCTTGCGGCTTCTATTCTCAGAGTCGAGCTCGGCTCTTCTGAGCTTGGTCCTGCCTTGCCATCTCCCGCGTGCAGAGCCTTCATTGTTCATGCGCCTCTGCCTGGAGGCCCTTGCCTTACTGGGCAATGATAGATCGAAGCTCCTGCATTTTCCAGTCCCGTGCCAAATCCTTCTCCCGAAGGGCGCTCAGTCTGCCTGGTTAACCTCCAAGGCGGCCTGCAACCTCTGCCTTGCAGCGGTAGCCTCCTCAACTTTCAACTGGAGTGTGGTCCATGCGCGCCGTGCCATGGCGTTGGCCTCATCAACCTCGATGTGGAGCTGAGACGTGATTGCAAGTGTCTCGCTCTCGCTCGGTCCCCGCCCCGCTGGGTAACGCCGTGGTATCCATGCGAGCATGTTGCGAGCACTACGGTCTTTGCCTCTCGAAAGTGCACCAATCGGATGCCGCCATCCGCCCGGTGTGCTTTGGTCTCCAACTTCGGTGGTCTGGGCTGTTTTGCTATCATCAATCGCTCCGCAACACGCGGAGATGTTGCCGGACTTATCTCTCCGTCTCCGCCCGCATCGCGCGCACTATTGGCCTCAACCCGGCCTGGATGACGGCCAAAGTTCGCTAATCCGGAGGGGCCACGTGGGGCCTCGGGTACCAACTTTTCTCGCCGCTGAAGCTGCTGAAGCCGTGGGCCTTGGCTCGAGCCTCCTTCTTCATGGAGGATGCCTCTCCCTTGCCCATCAAGCTCCGCACGGGCCGCTTCATGGTGGCCCTTCTTGGTTTTCCTGTGCGTGCCGGCCTGCGGAGGTCGGGCCAGGCCGTCAGGAGGGGTTTGCCCGAGTGGGGTGTTGTGGCCTGTGGAAGCTCACCTGCTTGGGGTCCGGACTCTGGGCTGCTTCTTAGGGTCCATGCAATTGCAGCTCATTGGGTTAAAATGAAATGGTTTTTTCTTTTTTGTGGCACAACATGCAAGCTTCTTCGTGCATGAACCATGAAATCTTAAATCCTAACCATATCTACAGAATGACATATTGAACTCTAAGAAGGATAGAGCCCTAAAGAAAAAATGTTCTATTTTACTTGACTGAGGGTCCTTTTTTCCTACTAACAGTCCCATTCGACATTGAAGCCTACCACATGGGATTTGGTTGCGGAGGAGGTGCTACTTGGATAACTTAGAATACAACACATTTGCTTAGCATTTTTCATCAAATATATTTTGCTCTATTCACAAATAGATGTAGTGGCCATTATGGCTGCCACAGGAAACAGAGCTTGAAAGATAAACAAGCTAGCTAAGGATGAACAAATATTTGGGGCATATGTCATGCTCTAGATCTTGGTTCCTACAAATGGGAACAGTTATTAGATGGTGTTAATTGCAACGGTTTTAACAAACCATCAAGCTCAATCTAATTGTCCATCTAAGTAAAGACAAGTGTGCTGAAAATGGCTATTGATATGCAGAAACGTTGATGACTAGGGATTTCAATAAGACACTATTTTTCTACATGATCAAATGATGACTAGGGATCCCAATAAGACACTATTTTTCTACATGATCAAATGCTCTGTTGCAATATCTATAATGGTTTTTTGTCCTTTGCATTGCCCTAGTGATCACATTTGATCTTTAGCTATATCATTTCTTGAAAGAGGATGTTAGTTCTCATCCTTAACATACAGATATACCCAAATTTCATAAAATCCCCAGCTGATACGCCTCCAAAAAGTTAAAATGATCATGGAGGCTCCAAACTATTATTACAATAGTCTAGTAGCCTAGCCAATGAGGTAGCTCTAGAAGTTCTTTTATTGTATTATCATGCTACTATGAACTATCTCCATTAGTTAACCGTGACGGTCACAATCAGCGGGATGCTCAAACAGCAAAGCCTGCTGGTCAAAGTACTATCATATCTTATGAGTAAAGTAGCACTGCATAGTACTACATATTGCAGATCTTCCTAGTTTTAACTTCCTTCTGCTTGTTTACAACACAATCAAGCATGCCATTGCCATTGCCATTGCATGCCATGCCACTAGCTTAAGCTGTGAATAGAACGCCGTGAATTCACAGCATGACCCATAGTTTTCTTTGACAACAGAATAAGATTCTAGCACATTTATGTACTCCCGCTTAACATACATTGACAAGAGAGCTTAACACACATTGACAAGAGAATGACATATGGGGCAAAGAACAGGCAAAATATCATATCAATCCATGTTCTGCATGTAATCCTGCTCAAAAGTAAGGTTCTTCAAATCAATAAACTTTTTAAGAAACATAAGAAATTTTATACAGTACAACAACAAGAATTGCTCAATCATGATGGCATAAAATAAAGATTAATGACGTAATGAGATAAAAAGAATATAGCTTACATTTGAAAGTCGCCCGCTTAACATTCCATTGTTGGTGAGGAGTATTCACAGCAAAATCTAGTCATGATGGTTTACTTGGTGCCCTTAATTAAGCGTGTACACAACTGTAATAACTATAAGCGGACATAATTGATGGGCAACATATCTAGAGGTGAAGAGGTGGTAATAACAGAGTTAATATTAAGATTCTTTTGTAGTAATTTAGATTATACCTCCAGTCTTCAGCAAAACAAGAGGAATAGAGAATGACAGCGAAAGGCACTTTAACTAGAAGCTGTGAAGAAACCGAGAAAAATTTACCTTCACACTTCGACATGTCAGCAGGAACCCAATTGTCTTTGTAAAGGTGGTTGTTAGAAGTCTTCACAGAAGCAACTTCAATCTTTTCAACCATTTCACCATTCTGCCACTAATAAATCCTGGTATAATCCAAGGGGTATTCACTTTTGGGTGCCATACAATATGCCTGAGTGACTTGTAGGGGGGTTTTTTGGACCCATTTCCACACGTATACGACGGAGTTAGGGGGTTTTTGACCACTACTTGGAGTAAGTTTTGTATGGAAGGGGTCAAATTTGCCTTTCAAAAAACCGTATACGGGGGTGTTTTTTGTCACCGTCTGCACGCACATGGCATACACCCTTTTGTATAAGTGCATCCCCCGGGGTATAATCATGCAAACATGGAAGTCATGACCAGGATGAAACACCTTTCCAAATATCTGCAGTACAGTACCAGGCCTTACTAAGAAATGCCTGTGTAAATTTGTGGACAGATGCAACATGAAAGGGTTCCCTTATCCCTTTTTTCAAGGTAATGTAAAAGTTATTGCTTGTGCATTGTGTATTCAATTGATTCCCACTGTAGAGACATTAGAATAATGAACATGGAAGTCAATTTGGTGTGTTACATTTTGTTAAGACATGCTGTAGAAAATGATATTATCTTTAGATGATTGAGCTCCAGCCTTAAATCACATTTCAAAATGCTATATATATTTGTATGATTTTGGATGGGAGCTGACGGCTCTGCGGCACTAAAAAGACAAACAAATGTAGAGAACAAGAATGATCATGCATGGCTAGAAGATGCACATGGACAAAACATTCTCGAGCAGAAGCCAACTACACTCTCAAGTTTGTACAATGCTTGCTGTCCTTAATACTTCAGGAATTCCATGTAAGTCATTTTGTTCTATTGATTTGCAGGAAGGAGCAATTCATCAAGTTAGCAGAAGAGCGATTCATTAAACTGGCAGAAGATCATGTACAGATGCATGAGACCAAGGAGGAGCCATCCTGTCGGGACACATGCATATGAAAATTATGGGCTAGCAAACTACTGAACTGACTTGATACTGTAAGTTGGTGCCTTCTCTTCTAGTTTTTTCCCAGAAGCTACTGTGAAAGTAAAACTTGCTTCTTTGTGCACCTAAAACCTAGAATGAGACTTGTCCATACAACACGAATCAATGACTCGAATAAAAACCTTCCAAACGGTCTCCGTAAAGCTTAGAGCTTTTCAATGAAAGATAAATTCACAACTTTGCATAATAAGTGGAATTCACAACTTTGCCTAATAAGTAGAAAAGGCAAAAAGCAAGAGGGCGTATGAGACTATAGGCAATCAGCAGAAATACCCCTGCTCTGCTGACTACTCTAATTCTACTGTACTTGCCTACATGAATCATCTTAGTTCATGTATCTGCCTGCTGCTTATTATTTGTCAGAGCAACAACGTAAATTTCTCCTATTGTACATCTCACTTCAAGACTACACTTGGATACTTCCATGTGATTAAGGAACCAGTCTCCACTTGAGTCCATGATATTATCCCATCACAAAGCCCAGAACTTTTAAGTCTCCATAAGGTCCAGGTGCACAGGTAGTGGCCCCATAGAATAAGCATCCATTGAAGATACAAGTTAAACCACACTAGCAACCTTTCATCTCCAATTAAGAGGACCTCTTGGCATGCAGAATCTATATTATTTGCTACAGAATCTACAATATGGTTCTATAAAGCTCATGATGCATGAGTTTCAGATTCTACACTTGTATCTCTTTCTGCTAGAGTTGGCAACTTCTCATTCTGTAAGAGGCACAGGTTGTACACTATGATCTGCATCTAGATCTAAGGTGTTGTAAGCAGTACATAACTCATGCTGTCAAAGATTGTAGATGTAAAATTAAACTGGCATAGGATTGCTGAGGGGAGGAACAGGCTTATGGGAAATCATTTTGAAATTAGACTTGGATTTCTATATTTCCTTTTTTTTTTTTTTTTTTTTTTTTTTTTTGAGGGCTAGAACTAGTTAAATTATATTAATTATAAGGGTACAAAGAAAGGAAAGGAGCCCCTAAGGAGCATGAGCTACCAAGCTCATGTGCTGGGCACAAGACCCCTAGCTGCTACTCATCTGATTGTAAAGAGGAGAATCCACCTTCATCTCTCATCCATGAACACTTAAAATGCAAATAGAACCCTTGAATAGAGCCTAGTCGATCAAAGGCTTTATCATAATCACGTCCCATCTTCCTGATATGGGAGATAGCCATTAAGGCAATTGCATGGCTGAAAACATTTTTTATCTTTGTTGTAGATATTTCCTCTCCACCTAGAGCAACGGCACATCTGGCAGGTCATCATCAGCCAAGGCTTTATAGACCTCATGAACTGAATACGCAGGTTTATTGTTGAGCAGCCATACTTCCTCCAACCCATCAATGCCTGTTAACATTCTTACCTTGCTCATGATCTTCTTGTAGACTACTCTGTCTGAAGTGGAGCCCCTGATCATGGATTTGAGTTTGGTCCAGGACCACCAACGTTCATGTTCACTATCCCATAAGTGCTTTTGGCAGGATATACCAGCCGTTTCCCATTTTCGGCAGATCCTGGATTTCTATATTTCTTCACCATAGCTACCTGTGTTATTGTCTGCTTTGTGACATACGAGAAACTAGACGCATCATAGGCTATTGTCTTCACAAGCATTTAGATAAAAGTCTGAGGATAAATAGCCGAGACTAGTCTGCCCTTTGGTCGATTCTTCTGAAAAATAAGAGTTAAACCTTCGGACTTGGAGAAGTACCAAAACTTAAGCATAAACCAAGAAGGTGCCATATATTGAACTTCGATTTTGCAGAGTAAAGGATGGGAAAACGCTTGCCTTAATCCAGTTGCTCCAGTTGCAGTACAGTGCTCCCACTTGCCTTAATCTAGTGCTCCAGTTGCAATAGAGTGCTTGCCAATCTAGCTCCACGGAACCAAATATCGCCAAACGCAAAGAAAGGTGGAAGGCCCGGTAGCGCTGGTGTGCTAAAAAAAATTTTCTTTTTTATAGTGCCATGTCAGAATTTCAACAACCCAAAACTTCACGTTAGTGGAATCTGGCTGGGCCGTAAAACTAGTATGTTTGGTGGACACCGAGTATAGTATGGTATGGGCCTACATGACGATACCTGAGGGCTGTAAAAGGATCTCCGTATTAAAATGGGCCTAGGCTTGAATATGGCGTTGTAGAGAAAAAGATGCCGGCGTCGGAGGAGAAGATGGGGCGAGCCATAGCCGAGGCATGCTTAGCCCTTCGTCGCCGTAGTGCGGCGGAGGAAGGAGCCCATTCCCCCGCGCTGTCTGCACTTTCGCGTGCTCTTTCATCACAGGTCATTTCATTTTTATTCCGGTGTTGTCCCAGAAGTTTTATAATGGATAAAGTGATAGAATTGAATTAAATTTAACTTAAGGCTAATGAACCTTCAATTTGAATTAATCATGAGCGAGCCAGACCTTTTCTATATTCTTCCATTTCCAATGTATGGATATAAGAATTCTTGTTGCAAGTTAGTTTTATACTTTGGTATGTTCTTCCATTCTTTTCCCACAAGCCCCTTTCTCAGCAGACTGCTTATTTAATTCACCTTAAAACATGTTCTATAGGGCACAGAGCTGCAAGGCAAAGTTGACAGTTTGCAACAGGAGCTATCACAAAGCTATCGAGTGCAGGCCCAGGTCTCTGAACAACTGGTTCATGAAGTGTCTTCTGCGGAGACCATGCGACTGCATCTTTCAGAGAAGGAAAGCCTCATAGGAGAACTTCAGAAGGAGCTTGATATTTGCAGGTCTAATGCCTTACTAAAAAACAAAGCTTGTTTTTCAGGATATATTTAGCTGAGTCAATCTCTAGAGACTGCTTGACACTATCTGTGCACAGGGAACCACAGGAAAAGAATGGAGGTGCTTGAGTCAGAATTGGCCACGAAGTCTAGTGCATTAGATGTTGCTGTGTTTGAAATGGCATCATTACGTTCACAGGTTGAAGAGCTTGAAAACAAGCTTGCCAAGGCTGAAACCGAAAACAGACAACTAATTGATCGGTGGATGTTGCAAAAAATGCAAGATGCTGAAAAGCTTAATGAGGTATAAGGGCTGATAAAGCTGCCAGATATTTTTTAGGGACAACATGTTTACAAACAATAATTTATCAATTAACGGTAGGAAATTTGCATGAGCCTGTCCCTCTTTTGTTTCTCATCTGTTCTTATTTATCGCTTCATTAGGCAAATGCAATGTATGAAGACATGATGGAGCGCCTTAAATCCAGTAGGCTCGAGGAATTTGCTCGACAGCAGGTAGATGGCATTGTTCGACACAGTGAAGCTGGAGCTGAACATTATATGAAGTTAGGAGCCCCCACATCTGTCAGGCACACAGTTCGTGCTCATGAAGGGGGCTGTTCTGCTGTACAGTTTGAACATCATAGTTCTGTGTTGATGACTGGTGGGAATGACCTTGTGGTGAAGTTTTGGGATTCCGTAAGTGCAACTTGTGTAAATGCTTTACGAGGGACTGTGGGTTCCATCCTTGACCTTGCTATATCTTTTGACAACAACCTTGTTCTTGGAGCATGCAGTGATAATAAAGTTTACCAATGGGATGTGCAGTCTGGAAGAATTAGGCATATTCTCACTGGCCATACTGAAAAGGTATGCACAGTGGACTTCAGCAAAGCAACTAGTCGTCGTGCAGTCAGTGCCGCCTATGACAGGACTATAAAATCTTGGGATCTTGTGACTGGCTATTGCACCAACACAACAATCTGTTTTAGCAATTGTAATTCGTTGTGCTTGACATCAGATGGCCTGACTCTGTGTTCGGGTCATGTTGATGGGAACATGCGCTTTTGGGATCTCCGATCTGGGAAATTGGCAAATGAAGTTGCAGCTCATTCACAGGGGATCACATCTGTATCTATATCACATGGCGGATTCATGATACTTACCAGTGGCAGAGATAATGTTTTGAACATGTTTGATTTGCGAACACTGGAGGTCTGTGACAGTTTCAGAGCAGCAGGTTATAGAGTTCCAACTAACTGGAATCGCTCAGCTATGAGTGCAGATGAAAGATATGTTGCTTCAGGATCCGTTGATGGCGGTGTTTATGTTTGGAGGAGAGATACACATGAAGTGGAGGTGGTCCTTAAAGCTCATACATGCCCAGTTTTAACATGTAGCTGGAGTGATGTTAGCAAGTCATTGGCTACAGGTGATAAAAATGGCTCTGTTTGTCTTTGGGAGTGAATTATCATATAGGTTGTAGAAATAATGTTCAACGGCTTCAGTAATGTTACGTACTATTTAAACTGAATATAATGTATGTGCTTTCCCTTTCTGTAGTTTTCAGGACTTGAAACCTAACTAAACTGAATGACGTGTAAAATTTCTTCAGGATTTTCGTCGTCCCACAACGTAAAAACTACGTAAAGATTGGTTAGGGTCCATTCTGGCTTATCCACCAGTAAGGTGTCGCCACGTGGCATACATTCTTTTCCGGAATGTCTAGTTCCAGTATCATTCCAATTTTTTAGTTGCATTCTCGGATTTTACCTGCATTCTCGGATCTTACCTGCTATTACTTGCATTCTGCTTTACATTCTAGTTTCTTGATTTTACTAGCTGGGGAATTGAACCCCAGTGAACATAGCCTAGCAATAGATCAGAAAAGAGGATTTAACTGTGAAGCCTTCTTGAAACAGGAGTACATGTCATCTACTACCTCTGCTTCATTGCGCCGTCTTTGCTTTGCTTCTTGATTCCTTCATGGCAGATATTTTATGCCCTCCATAGGTCGAAAGGCATAGTATAACACTGATAGTCTGCTATAGATTAAACTGAAACAACTGCAAAAGAAAAGCTTACGAAAAATTTCCACAAAGACACGAGGCCTCGCTCTCCGAATCGAGAGGCCAAGAGATCTTTCAAACCTGCGAGATCCCGCTTAAAACACGAAAATAAAGGAATCCTTCGCCCTAAAGATCACGGGGCGGATCGCAACATGGCTAAATCCGGGAAGAAAATATGGGAAAAGGAAGCACACACGTAGGGGTAACGAAAGCTTGCATTTAAGATCGCCGTGGAAGTATGTTTGATTCGATCTTAAACCTAAATAACGAAAAAAAACAATGTAAAGAACTAGAAACTAACTACATCAAGCTACATCATCTTAACCCTCGCAAATGATCCATCGCCTTCATGGCGCATAGCCATGGTAGGAGAAGAGCCGGGCATGAAGAAAAGAAAGCAAAATAGAAAAGCAAAAAAGCTTCAAAAGAAAGCGGTGAGCCATCGCCATTGCAAGAAGAAAGCAAGGAGAAAGAAATCAAGTGCATCGCCACAGCCATCGCAGGAGAAGAGCGCCATCGCCGGAGTAGGGCGCCAGCAGGGCGCCATCGCCATAGCCGGAGCCGTCGAAGCCGCCAGAATGGACCCTAACCCAAACTTCACGTTAGGGTAATGTCACTTTAGGTGACATTCCCATTGTCAACGTTACCTCAGGCTAACGCCAAGGCGTCGACCCAACGTTTATCGGGAATGTCACCTAAAGTGACATTCCCCTATACTTAATTCACATTCAGCCTTGACATCCAATCATATTATGCCACGAGGCCACTTTCTTTCACATGTCTTCTGTAGTGCTATTCCAGTGATTTACCTCACATTCCAATCTTCTACCTGTATTCCGACCTCTTTACCTCACATTCCTCTGTTTTTACCTAACATTCCACTCCGTTTGCTCGCATTCTGAATTCTTGAAGCTGCGCTGAATGCCACTTTAGTGGTCTCCATGTTGCAGGAGTGGCTCTTTATGTGCCATTCCTGGCATGTCAACAGGGCTTCGTGCTTCGGGCATCGCCCTATTTCCATGTCATGAATAGCATGTAAAGAGCCAATTCTGTATATAAATATAAAGAGCCAATTCTGTATATAACAATTTATTTATGTATACAGGAATGTTCGTCTAGGAGGGATTCCGGCCTAGAGAATTGGCCGACGCGCGGAGGCCAATTTTTTGGTCAGAATCCCGACAGACGAACATTGGTGCAACGTGAAATTTAGGTGGGGCGTTTTCTGCTGACGTGGCCGGCGTTCACTGTTCAATGCATTTTTGTCTTGGCCGGCAGAGCTCCGGCTATGGTCTCGACGCCAGGGCTCTAGGCGTCTCGGATCCGATCGACTAGTGCATTTTCTGAGGCGCCAGGCCCTGGCCTTTGTTTTGGTTCTATTTTGATGCCTAGGGCCTGCGATTTACCTTCCTTATGGATGATCTTGTCATTTTTCGAGGTTTCTTTATTGGAGCGAACAAGATTTCCCTGTTCTTGGTTAGTGCATCTTCAAATCGAAGTTTCAGAGTGTTAGGACGACTGCTAGGCGACTCCAATCTGCTCGATCACTGCTTTTTCTGAGGAGCCTGCGATTTACCTTCTTTGTAAAGGATCTTTAGATTCTTCTGTCTTTTCCGTCATTTTTCGAGCTGGAGTGTTTCCTTTGAGTAAGAATCTTCTATTCTTGCAAAAGATTTTTCTGTTCTTGTTTCTGATTTTGGTGTTTTTCAGCAAGTTCATCTTCAACTTCAACTTTCAAACTGCTAGGACGACTGTGGCGAACTCTAGGAACCTGGATTCTAATCTAGGTAAGTATTTTTCTTGCATTTTGCTTTAGAGTTAATTTTTTTTGTTCCTAATATGTTTTCTTTGTTGCATGCAGAGTCTGAAGTACGTTCAGGATGTCTAGTGGTAGTATTTTTGTGATATTTCTTTTATTCTGTGGAAATATGACTGTAAGTCTGGAGTAAGCTTCGTAATTCTGTGTAATCTTTCTGTATAATGTTGTACTTGAACAATGCAAAACACTGGAATTCAATGCAAAAAACGGTGCAATTTTGTGCAATACTAGAATTTTGTCTACTATTGCAAAAATAGTGGAATTGTGTAATTTTATAAGCATGTAGATCTTATAACTGTGTTTTAATATTATATTGAGTCTACAGGAATGTTCGTCTAGGGTAATTGAATTAAGAATATACCAAAAAAGGAAGTTTCAGAATCAATGATTCTGAAAATTTGAGTTGAAGAATCACTTGATTCTTGGAAAGAATGTGTGCCAGGTGGCACACACTGGTTGGCGGATGTGGCAGAAAACGCCCCATCTAAATTTTACGTTTACCACATATTTCTGAAATGTCAATAGCACCTCGGCCCTCAGTGCAACACTATTTCCATATGGACATTCCTGTGTATTTAAATGTGTTGAGATGCCATGTTGGCACTCGTCCAAACTTAGACATACCTTTCCCTTTGTCTAAGCTTAATATCTAAAACTTAGACGTACCTTTCTCTACATATATAAATGTTTATTTTATTCAATGCATTACTCTTGGTTTTGGGATTACCTTCTTTGTCTTCTTCTATTGCATTATTTTCTGTAGTTTCAACATGGTATCAGAGCAAGGTCCTTACAGCACATAAGAATTAGTTCTATGATGATGTAAAAATAAAAGTAGAAATATATGTTGTGCAAGATTCTTGCCATGCAACCAATGACGCTCTGCCACCTCAGAGCCTTTCATTTCATGGTGTCCGTCAAAAACGTTTTGGCCTACGATTGAATTTTACCTCATGCGGCTCAATTTACAATCTTACCTCCTATTCTTCATTTTTACTGTGCATTTCGGCCAATTTTACTTTCATTCTGGTGTTTCATTGTACATTCCACCAATTTTACCTGCAAGAATTTAGCATACATTCACATCACAGGAATGTTTCTTTACTTGAAATTTTTTTGTGTTAACACTACCTCTGTCTAACGTTGTCGGCAACGTTTCCATAGCAAAATCTCAGCTGAAGAGACATTCTTGTATACGGCCAAAACTAGTGGGCCATCTGCAATAAGTTAGGGATTCAACAAGATTGCGTATTAAACGGGAGCAAATCATTGAAACGAGAGCAAAAGGAATATTCCTCAAAGATTCCCTTTTTTTTTACAAAAAAGGGGGTAAAACGAGGTTAAAAAAAAAAAAGATGCATGAAATTGTATTTTGACCCCCCCCAAATGACTAATTTTTTTTTGCAACGAAAGAATTGACTTTTTTAAAGTGTCACTTTTCTTAGCAAATAGAATGTTCTTCAAGTATGTTTAAAGAGAGAAACTCTAATTTCGAGAGGATAAAATATTTAACAAAAATTGAAGTAAGTCCAGAATCGAAAGCTGTAGTATTCTCAAAATTTGAAGATAGAATCTTCATATTCACATGCAAAATTCTGATCTTTTCTAAGACTCGAGTTATGTGCAAAAGTGTGAGGAGTGATGAGAGGGGGATCTAGGGCGTCTTCATATTCATTTATGCCATCGTCATCACCTTCACTTCTTTCAACGTCATCCGAGGAAGTGCTTGAGTTATCTTCCTCATCACTATCAACAGACGGTGAAGCATTGTCACCACCTTCTTCATCATCTTCTTAAAGAATTACAAGCTTTTTAAGCAAATTGATAGTCTTAAAATGTGAGACGATTGTCGATTTCAATTTAAAATCATAGCACAAAATAGTCCGTCATTAAGGTTCAACTCGTCCCTACAACCCACCTTCTTGGACTTTCTCCCTTTTCCTTGGCTTCTCATTTCTAACTCATATCTACCTTCAAAAGCATTTTACGAGCGTGTTGCAAGCCAATGAATCTTGAGTTTAGTGACTAAGCCTTCCTCCTTAAGCATGTCAAGCACTTTTGCTATCCGAGCGGTTAGACCTTTGTCATCCTCCTCGGTCGGAAGAGCAATTAGCATACCTTTGGTAATTTCGTGATATTACCTTGAGGCTCATTCCCGCGTCTTGGTCCGAGGTACATGACTCGGTCCTCCTCGCCTTCTAACGGGGTGCAAATGTAGCAATCGCTTGGACTGCTTTTCTTGGGGGTTGATGGAAGGTGTTAGGCCATTGAAATGGTTCTTGCAACTGTCTTAGAGCTATATGTTGTACAACAATTTTTACGTTCGAGAAAGAAATTACTCCACCACATCCGATCTTCTTCTAAGAAGTACTTAAAGCCTGAGGAAATTCCATTTTCAATGGCTTTTAAGGATGACTCTGGGGTACTTTTCTTCTGCTTGGACTCCTTAGGATTTTTGAGAGGAAGTTGTTCAGCACGCTCTATGAAGGAAGTGTCTGGAATATATTTAAGGAAGCGTAATCCCTCCTTTGGACTCCAGTCCTTAGTTGTGGTATACTTCTTCCCAGAAGAAGCTTTGGCCATCCTTCAAGTAGAACTTGATATGATGTTTGAAAGGTGAGATCATTCAACTTGTTCACAGCTTGTTCTCTGTTTGAACGTTGAGAGAAAACAAACTCTCTAAAATCAGCAGTCTCTTTAAGAAGATCGACCACTGGAGTAGGAGTGTAAGAATCTTCAATAATTCGAACTAAAGAAGGAAGATGAGCCTTCTTCCTTCTAAAGCGCCGCGAAAAATCTGTTGAACATTTGGTTAATCGATCATGAGTGTGGCCTACAAGTAAGAAACCAAGCTTCACTTTTCTAAAGATCCCTAGCTCCACTAACATGGCACGATGCAAAAGAGTGTTTGATTCTTGTTCTCCCTTGTAGTATTGTCAAGTTGCGGATAAAGCTAATCGGTGGTTATTGCTCTTGCTCGCCTGAGACCTTGTTAAGAATTGTAATTGTGAGGTTGGGTCACCATGCAAGTTTGGATAAATCAAAAATACTTTGCACTTTAGACTTCCTTTTGAAGACCATAGCTCCTACAAGGTGGACCTTAACAAAACATTCCTCCGGCACATCCTTAGGAATGTTCAAGAAATGTGGTAGAGTTGTTTTTTTGGTCCATTCCATCAATCACAAATGCACATGTATTGCGTTGGGCGTTCAAGAGCTTTTTTTTATGCTTGGCAAGCTTTCTTCTCTCTGCTTGTTGTTCACGATGTCCGGCAAGGTTACGTTGCACAATATCATAGAAGAAATCAGGTCAAAACATTTTCTCTCAAACAAGTGAGAGATTGGAGAACATGAGCTTACTTCTTTCGACCTCTGTCTTTGCGGTTTCTGTTGACTCTTTAATTACGCACACCCCGAGCAAAGCAGGACATTCTATGTTTTCTAGGAATTTTCACAAGACCAATTCACTTTTCCACAGTCCGGTGAAGTGTGAGTAAGAGATGTCTTTGAAGTGCAAGTCTCTTTGTACTCATTAAAAACATCTTTTTTTGGTGATGTTATCGGTTAAATGATACATGTTGCTGTTAGGTAGCTTCTCACATGTTTCTCTAAAATATTTCTCCATCCATGACACAAAGAAAGCAAGGGCATGCATGGTTACAACTCTTCTTGGTCCACAATGATCATCGATTCTGGATTTTTGTCCGATCTTTTGTGTATTCTAGACATTCGGTGGACCCTAAGCGGTGGACAACCATAAAGCATTTACGCAAACTTCTTGGCCCGTTAATGTAGTGCAAGAAGGTGTTTCTGTCTGGTCTTACATGATAAGCTAAGTAGGCATTCAGTGCCGCCAATGTCATGGAACGTAGTTGTCTCCTAGCTGCTCGTAATTTAGCCATATTAAATGTTGATGCAACCTAATGAGCAGCATTTAGTTCTCAAAAGTCTCCTCATTTTGTGTTCATCCATAAGATTTCTTCTTCTTCTTGAGCAGCCCTCAAACCAAAATCCACCTTGAATTTCTTTGAAGATTGGCTTGAGAACATGTAATCTCTTTGTTCCTCGTTGGTGTCTTCATCTTCTGATGAA
This sequence comes from Isoetes taiwanensis, assembly GCA_021234155.1. NCBI lineage: Eukaryota > Viridiplantae > Streptophyta > Lycopodiopsida > Isoetales > Isoetaceae > Isoetes > Isoetes taiwanensis. The sequence goes on along the minus strand of JAJEKV010000270.1, from coordinate 368,822 downwards.
ACTTCTACTACTGGGGTGACTTCCTCTGTCGAGTGGTGTGCTTGTAGAGAAAAGCAGACCGTGAAGTTGTTCCCCAATAGGCGGGGTACGGTGTTAAAGGATGGTGATGGCCCATAAGAGGTTGTGGCATCAGTTTGTTCTTGTACCATCTTGAAAAGGAGTTCTTGCAAACATCTCCTTTAGAGCCGAATGGAATTCAAAATCCATGTGTCACAAACCGTTGTTGTGTGAAGAGGAGTGCATCTTTGGAGCCGTCGTCCTCATTTGTAGTGAAGTCCCGTGAGAGAAATTGTCTTGAATCTCTGAGTCTTACGTGTTTTTCGTGTTCCTTGTATGTTTGCACCTAAGGGGGCTAAACTACAAAAGGGGGTAGCTTGTTCTTGAGCACCCTTTGTTGTGGAGCTTCGTGGGTCCCGGGGATGGAACAAAGGGTGGTGGCAACTGCTGCTCCGAATCGGTGGTGATTCTTTGGAAGGACTTGGAACAAAGGGTGGTGGCAACCCGCTCCGGCGGTGGTGATTCTTTGTCTGAGGACTTGGTGACGGTTGGAAGGGTGGTGGAAGTCACGTTATGTCTTTGGACTTCGGTGTGTCTTGAAGCAAACAACGATGAAGCGAGGGTAGGAGTCCTGAGAATGCCTGGTCTTCACTAGAAATGACGTTGTTCCCAAAGCGTGTCCTCGAAACGGCGAGCTTGAGACAACAAAAGGTGGTGGAAGCTTGTTCACGAAGCGGTTCGTCATCTTGACAACCGCAAAATAGTAAAGAGATTTAAGAAACTTTACAGAATTTAGCTTTTCTTATTCCCGAATACACATAATGTAAGGGCAAGTAGAAGTTCCAAACTAATCAAGTGAAAGTCAAAATAAAAGCTATTCGAATACACAAGAGTAGGATAGTAAAGCAAAACGATTCGGATCACATAGAAAAGAGCAAGACGAAAATGATACCTTTAAAAAGGAAATTTCTGGGCTGCTTCAGCCATGATTCAGGAGTTCGACTCCAAGTCGCCAAATACAGACATTATATTCGGAGATCAGATTCCGATTCACATAGAGAAACCATGGACGGGTCGTTGAGAAAGTACAACGTCTAATCATTTGCATGTCTGTTTCTTTATTCCTAATACACTTTATCCCTTTCCTAAAGTGTATCTTTTTACACCTTCAAGGCTGAAAGTGTATTCCCATACACTTTCGCCAGGAGGCGAAAAGTGTATTCCTGAATACACTTTCGATTCGGATTTGAAGTGTATTCTGAGCTACACTTTCCTTTAGAGTTTCGGGAGGCTTAAAGTGTATTAAGAACACACTGTGTTTTTAGGTTTTAGGGGTTACATTTCCTTGCTTTTTTTAGTTAATTTAGGCTTCTTCTTTGCATTTTAGCTTGTTTTAGACCACTTTTTTTGTCAAGATTGCGGTGCTTTTTGACATTTTTGTCCTCTTTTTGCCCTCTTTTTTCCTTTTGTAAGCCATTTTGTATTCGAATAGTTCTTTGCCTTTGTTTTTCTAACAAGGTCGTGTTTACACACAATTTGTACTGCATAACATGGCAAAGAAAACAATGTATAAGCCTCTTAAAATCGTGGCAAAAACCGCACCCTGAGAGAAGGGTTGAGGAATCGATCTGCCGCTATCTACTTAAAAACTTGCAAACTCAATGGTTTTTACAAGGGGTACCACGGAAAGTATCTGACACCACGACTTTTCTACATAATGCACCGGAGTCACGGAACCAAAAGGTACGATGATGTGGAATTTGTCTCGCATGGGCACCATCTGTCGGGTGAGTGAGGTAGTCAAGGATCGGTAAGGGAGGGAGATTGTCTTTTCGACATCTCAAGGGTTTATTCATGTTGATGAATCCTACCTTAGACTTGTGAAGGTAAATCCACATCCTCTTTATAAGTATGTTTCTCACTCACGTGAACAAGAGGTCGGCTCTCTACCATCATTAATTACGCTCGAAGCAATAACGAGCGGAGGACTTCCCCTAGTCGAAAATAAGGGAAGAGGAAGATCGAGGGAATTTATCGGGGAGTCCATCACGGTCTGCGAGCCCATCCGTGAGTTCATCGGGTTCGGAGCGACCACCTCCACCACCAAAGAAAGAAGGAGGCAAACCAGAGCGCTAAAGAGCCTAAGAAAAGAAAACGGCTATCATTGAAACGAAGATGCTCCCGAGGATGTACACAAGAAGAAGAAGGGGAAAGGCAAAGCACTGGCTTTGCCATCAAAGAAAAAAAGTTGATAAAACAAAGAGAAAAATGGAAGAAATAAACCCCGCATGAAATTTGTGTAAGGTGTCATTTATTTGCCTAACCACGTATGAAGCTTCCTCCAAAAATGAAGCTGGAGAACGACCACCGCAGGTTCGAAAGATATATGCGACCATCTAAGGAACCTCAAGGATGAAATCCGAACAATCCCAATGCACATGTAGCTCCAATTGTTGTTCTTGTTGATAGAGAGCAATGGCACAACTCCCCGCAGAGTACGATAGAGAAAATGCGGACACATATCGATTATGTTTTGGTGGAAACCACGGCTTTAAGGCAAGGAGGCAATTATACAAGGAAAAAGAATCCTAGGTACTTATGCGTTCTGCTCTTCGCTCACCGTGGTTTGGACCGACGAGGAAGCCAAAATCGCTGCCAACACTCACAACGCCGATAACGAAAGTACAAGTTAAAATGAGCTTTGTCGACAAAAATCGATTCATGCACGAGAATATGTTATTTTCAAGGAAAAGTATGGAGGGATCTCAAAAGCCACAAGACTTTGAACTTAAAGAAGCTTGTGCCATTGAGTGTTGCCTTAAATCGACATTTAGGCAAACAAACGGGCATCACTCATTGGTCATGACAATTGGTTTCAGCTAGCGTTCAGGGATGGCCGGGTAAGGTTACAAGCGTATTCCAGAATAAGATTTAGTGTGCAACTAGCTTCTAAGTTTTTTAATTTGTTTGCAGATCTGGGAGCTTCAGAACGAAATATTTAATATGTTTGAGCGCGGTGAGCTAAAAAGTAAGGGAAAGGTGTCGGAGAAGAAGAAAGGCAGCGACGTCCCAAAGAAAGAAATGACCATCACTGTCTGGAGGGAGATGCAGGGGTTTACTGACACCGAATTATTAGAACAGCTTCTGCAAAAGGTGGTGGACAAGGAGTTCACACTCGAAGAAATGTCGAAGGAGTTGCACAAGTAAGCATACAATTATTGCTGCCTTTTCACTTGTAGATTTCGTCCGTCAGCAATCAATCTAGTGCTCCGGAAATGCTTCGCACCCTCGATGGAACGGTGTATTCGAGCCCACACTCTCTTCTTGTAGTGTAAAAGTGTATTCGTAATACACTTTTACTCCTTTGAGTCGGTAAAACGTGATTCGGAATACACACTCTAACTTGTTATGTAGAAGTGTATTCCGTATCACACTTTCAACTTCTTTTGATTAAAGTGTGATACGGAATACACCGCAACAAGAAAAAAATATTGATTACTGGCGCTTGTATTCTAGAATAACTTTAGGTGGCGGGGAAGATAGTTTACCCAGCGTTTTCTCTTTTAACCGCTAAAAAGGTTGTGTTTTTCTTTCTAGCCAAAAAAATGTTATCACCGCGGACATGTCCGATGGAGCAACTCAACGCGGAGACGCGGGAGAGGTGCAAGGAGCTTTATCCCATAGCTACATCCGGACGAAATGTATGCTTCAAGACGCACTAAATTTTGAAGGATAGGGTACCACTAAACACGCCATAATTTTACATGTCTCGCCTTAATCTCCCTTTGTTTGCGTAACAAGAAGAAAAATAAGGACCCGCCGTGGTTTCATGCACCTCGTCCGACCGCACGAAGAAAGAACACCGGGCGTGAGAGGAGAACTCTAGATGTGGAGCCTTCGATTATGAAAAGTTTAATTTATTTGACCAAAACAATTTGTTTTCCATCATTCACGGGACTTGCACTAATTTGGTTGGGACAAAGAAAGCCACAAGATTTCCATAATCGGTGATTGCAGACCTTCCTTATGGCTTTAAACTAAAGGACAGCCGCTACGACGGGCATGACGCCTTTTAAATTTTCAGAGTTTAATGCTTTCGTCGACGGCATCAAACAAGTCACAACGACCAAGACCATGCGTCTTGTGGTGTTTCACTCGAAGCATGCAATCAGGCTTGTGGAGTCCACGCTTAAAACTCACCGGATCCCGATTACAAGGGTTATGAGAATTTGGTTTGGTGAGTACTTTATTCGAATACGCTGGGCTTGTTTCTTCTTTTTGTTTTAGTTTTCTATTCCGTAATATAATTGCCTTTGACTTGTTCTCTTTGTTTGTTTCTTGTTTTTCGTTAGTGACACCACTCTAATTTCTACTGTGTACAAAACAAATATAAACTACCATGGCGGGCGGGTCGAGATTGCCGAGTAAGGTTGAATACCTCCATGTTGCTTACCGGAGTTTCATGGAAAACGCACCATGGAGCATTTTAACACGCCAAAGATGCCGTAATTTTTCTAATGTGTTGGAATTTCCAGCTGTGGTTTCAAAAGCTACAGGACCCTAGTGCACAAGGTAGAATTGTTAATCACTACCGTAAGCCTCAAAGCTAATCAACCATCTCCTAGACATGTTTTCACGCCCGTGAGATTGGGTGCTTGATGCCTTCTCGGCTCAGTACAACAATAGCTTGTGCACTTAGGAAGGGCCGAATTGTGTAGCGAAGGACATTGATAAAGAAGTCGTACAATTCATCAAGATGAGACTTGCAAAATTTGCCTACCCTACCAGATGAGCACCAAGAGTTGGGGGCCAAATCCTCATCCGATTTTGCCAAGCTGACCTCTTCTCGAGATGACCTCCATTCACTAGCTCTTTAGAGGATGAAGCTACTTTTGCAGAGCTGAAAGAAGTGGCACTAGCTACCATTCCTAAGACACCGCAAAGTAGACAAGGGTAAGGCACAAGAAAAAGGATCGATCAGAATCGGCACGCTGTAATCAAGCAAAAGCATGATGAAGACTTCGATTTGGACCTTTAGTCCGCCTTTTCCAATAAACATTAATACTGACCACCACCATGTGATGTTACAAATTGTATCATTGAAACACTCTTCATTATATAATAATTATTTTATTCACTACATTCTGGTGTTTTCAAGATAGTACTTTTTGAGAATACAAAAGCATGTCTAAATTCTTCCCTTTTCAAGTGTTGGTTTTGGCAAATTCCAAGTTATTTTACACTAGGGGGCCAAAAAAGAGGTAAAAAAAAATTAAGCCTATTGGAATTCCCAATTAGAAGGAAAAAAGTGTCATTTTCTAGATCAGGCTGTTTTTTTCAAGGGAATCTTTGAAACGGGAGTGCTGCAACACTCCCGTTTAATTTGCAATCGTGTTATTCACTCCAGTGATCTACATTCCATTGTAGCTCGAAGCAATTTCTAGATCAAAGCTTTGTTCCTCCGAGCAAAATTTCGTGAAACTCTTGGACAAGATCCCCCGTCTGTAAATTTTATGATATTTGACTCTATGTCGAAACTTCCATTGTAACATCCTGATGAGCAAATTTGTCTAAACATTTCTAAGTAGTTGCTTCTATCCATTTGTGTTGGTGTCTCGGGAACGCTTCACTGGCACATTCAATGATCGAACACTCGAGCATCCAAGGTTATGATTTAACCATATATACTAGTGATACCGTGATTACTAAGGCTGACAGGCACATTCAATGATCGAATACTCGAGCATCCAAGATTATGATTTAACCATGTATACCAATAATACTGTGATTACCAAGGCTATGAAAATTACAGTGATACTGTGATTATCAAGGCTGCGTAAATTACAGTGCATATATATAACGTTCCTAACTAATAGGCCCCTAACCAACAGGGCAAAACTGTCTAGACATTTATGAATACCTGCTTTTACCCATTTATGTTGGTGTCTCGGGAACGCCCCACATGCATATCCAAGGATCAAATACTCATGGGCCCATTACATCCATCCAAATTTGATACTGGAATGGAATTCCAACAAATGTATCAATTGCTTAGTTGTGACTCTTGATTGGTCCATGTAGGAAATGATGGCCTAGTAGAATCTAGGCCAATGTGTTCTTAATGTTATGACATGGATTGTCAAGGAATCTCTATGAGTTTTTAGATTCACATGAGTTGTTAGTATCATTTAGGCCAAAACTATCACTACTACTATCATCGTTGTACATCAGTGTTGATAACTAGCACGACCATGATCACTAGCACCACTATTGCTATGACTACTTTCACATCCAGGTACTCATCACATGTATAGCCAGAATGTTCCATGGCAATAGTTTGGGCAATGTCACCTCGATTTGACTTGGTGAAACCTAAATAGAAACAAGAGTAGCTTCTTCTACATTGGAATTTGTTAGGGACAATTCATTAGGGAGAGAATAACTTTGAGCATCTTGAGGCATATTCTAGGCATATTTAGTAATATAATAGCTACACCTGATCTGTCAATGACATCGCACATGCTTGACACCATGTTCTAGGCTCGAGCATACTTTGAGCAGGAGATTAGGGAGATCATTGCACCACTCTACAAATGAGCCTTGGAGATGGCTATCAAGATCCAACAAGTTGTTCAAACAACTTCCATTTATAGTATAATGTAACAGCTTTGGAAAAGGCAACTCTGCCAAAAATAGTAACATGACCTCTAGACTTCTGAGGCTGGAGAATAGCCCTTCCACTCGAGACCTTGCTATGCGAGAACTAGAAAAGACGTTGCCTTTGCAAGGTAAGTGGCTTCATGCCAATGCTCATTTGCATGCAGGAAAGTTGGAGAAACAATCGATAGAGCACTACGAGCTAAGCTCTCAGCTTCAAGCGTTGAAGGTTAATGTTAATGTGGCATCTGAGGCACAACCAAGCACACTTTTGTAATGCAAAAACAAGTCAATATAGGGCTAACTCAGCCAAGCAGCAAATCCTCTCAAGTCAAATAGCTTTAAGACTTCAAGCTCCCATAGTCAGACCCGTTACTACGCCTGCTCACATGAGAGAAAATATTGGGTAGTCACTCATAGAGCAATAGAGGAGAGATACAGGTGCCACAATGTGATGGTCCATGGCCTCCCGAGAGGAGACGCATGAGGAGCTCACAAAGAAGATCCAAAAAATGATCTTTTCCATGATGAACTTTCATATTCCAGTGCAAATTGTTAGAGCATCATGCCTAGGCCTTCAGCACTATAATCAGCTATCTCTTATGAAATTTACAGTTGTAGATGCAATTTTTAGAGGTGCCATACTCCATCAGACAGCCAAATTAAAAGATACCTCTTTTTGTGTCGATCAAAACCTCACATCAGTATAGCAGGAGTCATACCGATAAGAGCTCACACATGTGAGGGATATGCGAAATATTAGTGGCACTGTTACGCTAGTTTATGGGAAGGTACGGATTTTTCGTCCACCTAATCATGCTGTGACAGATGCTATGCAGGAAAGCACAACTAGAGCATATGCTATTGGAATAAATGCCTTGCTGATGCATGTGCGATTGCTATTGCTACTACTGCAAGCCCTCAAAATGCTATTGTTGCAATCCTTCGGGGTGCCGCTACCTCAATTCCACATCCCACCATTTCCAAATAGCGATCGTGCCTATGTATAGTCTTTGTAGGGGATTTTCATAGCAAAAGAAAGACAGCTTAAACTCCATAGCCAGAGATATGGATTTCATTTTCCTTATGGAAATATGGGAACATGCGGGTTGAAGAATAGTAAGCAATTGACACCATATCTGACTCCATGTGATCAAAGTTCATTTCAATGATCTATAGTTCATCTTGATCAAAGTTCATTCCAGTGATCTGTAATTAATTTTGATCATAGCACTTTGGAATTGTATTGTGCCTATGTATCCAAATTCCAAATAGGGATTGTGCCTAGTATGGTCTTCTGGTGTTGTAGGCATTTCCATGGCAGAACAGAGACAGCTTAAACTCCATAGCCAGGGATATGAATTTTATTTTCCTTATGGTAACATGGGAACATGCGGGTTGGAGAATAGTAAGTAATTGACTCCTTGATTTGATGCGGGCATTGTGACCATCCGTTATGTTATGTTAATTATAAAAAATTAACCCCCAACAATTTTTATGTTACGCTAATATAATGAATGTTGCAGACTTTCCATTATGTTAAAAGTTAACATAATATGTAAAAAAATGCATTCACACACAAGCTATTAGGGTCTAGTTATATTCACATTTATCATAATCGCACATAAAGCTATTTAGGACCTGTTAAAACTCTTATCTTGCAAAATTAAAGCACAATGGTTCTATTCGTACATCAATTCACTTACAAGAAATTTAGCCTCCCACATTCGGCCCCTCGCATGACAAGCTCTTCTGGGAGGCACATGCAGATGGTCCACCACAAAAACTGCCCAGGCCAGACAGTAAAAGTAAAGGAGAAGCCCCTTTCGTGAGAAGGGAGGCCCGAGTGATAGCTCAATCAACAAAATCTGCTCGGCAAGCCGATGTCCGCTGTTCAGACTGGCGCCACACCAGGCATTGACGGAGAACTAGAAGCAAATCCAAACGAGTTGAGAGTAACACTAATCAGATTGCAAGTCTGGTACAAGAGATGCAGTCCTCTGTACCACAAGTGCTTAAAAGACAATTGACTAGACTTGCAGAACACAATATACAGGTTATATGAGGCATGCTCAGGACGTCTCACATCATCAGGACAACCATTAGTCAGTAGTGTTGGAGTACGTCAGGGTTGCCCCATCTCCCCCACACTCTTTGGCCTATACATTGATCAGTTGGAAGACTGGCTTTCTGAGCACAGAGGTGCGGGCGCCCCATCTCATGCATCATACAATCCGGCAACTCATATATGCTGACGATGTCGACCTCCTGGCCTATACTCCAGAGGACATGCAATTTCACCTGGATGCTCTTGACACTTTTTGCCAATTCATTGGCATGCGAGTTAACTTGGCCAAAACTAGGGTGCCGCTAGTTTCGTCATCTCGTCATCTCGTCTGCTAGATGTAGCGGTGGCTCCGACCTACAAGTATTTGGGGGTCGAGTTCTCTACTACCACCCATTGGGATGCTGCCATCAGGTTGCATGTCAAGGCGAGTTGGAAAGCACTATATGCCATGCAAAGCAGCAGCCACAAGGCAGAGTTGTATGCCTGGGGCCACCAGTCACACCTGTTTAAGGCCTTGGTCGAGTCGGTTCTCCTGTACGGGGCAGAGATGTGGGGTCTGTGATATCCCTCACCACCTGGAATGATCTTGAGTAGGTGCAGAAAGCCTTCTTGGCACGAGCCCTTGGCGTAAAGTCCACAGTTTCATACCATATCCTACTCCGGGAGACAGGTTTTCTACTCCTTCAACGAACTGTATTGGAACGCCATATTATTTACTTCCAGAAAGTGGTCACTATGGGTGATATACATTTGCCGAACCTTGTTTTGGCCATAGCAATGGGTCCACAACGCCTCAAAACCTGCTGGAGGGACAAGCAAGCTCAGTGGTTCTCACATCGGGATGTACAGGCAAACAGATGCGTACAAGTATGGACAAAGAAGGATCACAATGCACTAAAGTTGTACCGTGTACACTTGGATGAATACGACAACCAAATCATAGAAAAACTTTCGTAAAAAGCATACAAAAACATGAAAGAACCCCCTTGCTTTTATGATAGATATTGTAGATAAAGAGTCATTGATTTAAATTGGAACCAATAATTTTAAGCACACACTATCATTAATAGATCTCATTAGGCTAGGCCTTTCATGTTCAGAAAATGCTCGGTTTCATGCCCAGACATAAATCTACACATAAATTATGTAAACTTGATTGTCAATCGACTATGTTATTAGAAAACCATAGTGATATTTTCGTCTTTGCATTCTCAACTAAATCACTTCATAAATGACATTTCTGTAAAGCACAAATATTGTATCAGTCTAAAAAGTTCCAGCAAGCATGAAGCAGGGTAATTAAAGAAATTGGTTTTTGGCTATACAATGTCGTAGCAAAATAATACATGGCCTGCCAACCTCAATTGCAAAGTCCCCATGAATGGTACTAGGATCATATTCTGTGCTCCAATAATGTGGCAACTACACTTTGCCTTGCCAAACTAGACCCCTTCTTTCATGACTCTGGTCAACATTCTTGTTGGTCTTTGACTGCCTTTGGATATGATCCTACCAATTCTTATGTGCAGTTCGGCTTGAAAAACTTCAGGCTCTTCAATCTTATCGTTAGTACCATCTCCTTCGGGCTCAGGAATGCCATCAACCATTAGGGTTTTTTTGAGATTAAAAAAGGGCCTTCAAAACATGCCAACTAAGCCAAATGAAGATAAATGAACTACCAATCAGAAATCAGAGCCTGACAGGTCCAGTCAGCAAAACTGTTATAACTAACTCACTAGATCACATTTTTTAGTATAACTTTTGATAGAAAAGTCTAAATGAGCTCTCGTCTAGTGCAATAGATAGATCTCATTGAGTTTTCTTTCCAACCTTAGGTGCTTTGCACATATTTTAACCACTTATGATTGTCAAAACTTTAAAAAATATGGTTTTTACCATTTTTTACTATCCTACGGGGCTAAAAGATATGCAAACCACTCAAGATTGGAAAGATCTCAATGAGATCTATCTATTGCACCAAACGAAAGCTCATTTGGACTTTTCTATCAATACTTATGCTAGAAAATGTGATCCAGTGAGTTAGTTATAACTGTTTTGCTGACTGGATTACCAGTTCTGTTTTCTGATTGGTAGTTCATATAGCTTAGTCAGCAATTCTTAGAAGGCCACTTTATGATCTCAAAAATTTCCTAATGATCATGCTTATTTTCATTGTCAGAAGGCTCCCCTTTTACATGTTGATGATTTTGTTTGGCTTTTCCATCAGACTTTCCTGCATTATATCTCTGCAACAAGCTTGATTATCGTCGCCTTGGTCTTTATCAGATCATTGCTCAGATCAACGATGTTGCATTCCAACTTCAGCTTCCTCGAATAGTTGGCCTACATCCAGTATTTCACGGTTTTTTTATTGGAGCCATACACAACCAATTGTTTTCTAGACGGGGTTTCTCCCGCGTCTCCTCCTGTTGAAATTGATGATCATGAAGAATTTGAGGATCGAGAGATTTTGAACTCTAAGTTCCTTTGTCAATGTTTGTATTATTTCATCAATCGGGAAGGGTACTCCCCAAGTGATTGACCTCGAAATGATGCGATTAAGAGATTTTAGACTCTTGTAACACTACAAAATTAATACTTGAACATGAAATACAAGGAATCACTGGATAATCTAGAATATATACAAGCAATTGTTATGGCACATCATTTAACCGGCCAATCGGATCCACCTTCGAAAGGCTATACTAGCAAAGATATAAACATTGGTTGTGATCATTACTGCTACACCACAGTCTATGATCAAGAGAAAATACATTGGTTAAGAATAATGAAGAATAGTATTTATCTTCAACATGAATTGAAATCTCTATCTGCAAATCACCACGTGCAGTCTAGTTTGACCCTTGTCCACCTTTTCTGCAATATCTCACACACTATAAGTAATTATAAATGCTGCCACACCAACTCTGAAACTAGACTCCGAGAACTTTCCAAAAAGCTAAACTTTTCCACATTTTGATCTGTGATCGCCGAGTTATGACATTCTGAATTTGACCTTCTTTTTATAGTAGCGGGCCCTTTAAGAAAAGGTAACGGCCCTTCCCAAATTAGACATTGCTCTTTTTAATCACAATAGGAATTTAGGAAAATTATCTCTTAATATTATCATTTGCCATATATGTCGCATTACATTAAAGAGGGACACATCCCAGATGGGCCTCATGCAGTTAAAGTGGGACGCCATAAAAAATTTGTGTTCTTTGAGAGGGGCAGAGAGGCAAAGAGGGAGGAAGAGGGGCAAACAAGAGATGGTAGATGGATCCCCCATCTGCCATCCCCAACCCCACCAAGAAAGGGAAAAAAAAGCACTTAAATACAAAAGTGCCACCTGAAATGGAATAAACTAATTAATTAATATAAATAATTAATTAATTAATCAATTATAAGACAAATTATAAATAAATATAATTTAGTTTAGATTTTTAGCATGCCAGCCCAACCAAGCCCACAACCTTTCTTGCAATTCTAGCCTATCCACGTACCACCTCCACCTCAGCAAAAACTGATGTGGCATTAGCTTTCACCGTTAGATCTTTTTTTTTTTGGGTTGCCCGTAGGGGGCAACCCTCTTGTTGGAGGGTGGAGTGACGTATAGAAGGCTTCGATTTGTTCTGAGTATAATATGCCATAGAATATTCTATATACGCGGTTGCGATTGCCTGGGATTTTTTAGGGTTTTTGTGACGGTCAGTGACACTTAGACGGCAGAGATTTGTTTGGGATGTCTCCAACGGTAGAGATTGTTTGGGTCTCCACCATGACCTCTTGGATATGGAGTCTGCCAATCCGGTATCGTTTTGTTTCTGACAAATGTGACCTGTTGTGGCCCGCTCGACACGGCTTGGCTTGGAAATATGTCTACAGAAAGTACAAATTGGAGTCTCCTCTGAATCGTTCAAGCTTTGCGGCTGTCTGCTAGCTCCGGAGAATTCAATTCTTTGTTTGTTGTAAGTAATCTTTCCCTTCTGTTGTTTGCTTCTCCATAGCCCACATCTATAAGGAAATTGACCCTATAGTTGCTTACTTATCCGTCTGCATAGTCTCAATTCAGATTGCAAAGGTTCGTAACCAAGCGGCAGAAGAGAGAGATGCTTTAATACAGGAAAAGAGTAAAGCATTTGACGTAAGTATGCCATATCTCATTGAATGTCAAAAGTCTATTTATTGTGGTGTTTGAACAGATCGTTTAGATTCTATTGTGTAAGATTAGATGATATGCAAGTCATTACTTGATAACTCATGGGATATCATTTGCATTTTTCAGGAGATTGAAAAGCAAAGAATGCTTGCTTCTATGAGTGAAGAGAAGCTAGCTAATATCGAAAGCATTCAACGGGAAAAGGTAGCATCATCAAACTACAATGCCATATGAAAGTCTTCATCACTAAACTGATTGTGTGGGAGCCAGGAAAATCATCAACACATATTAGATTCTCGGATAAATATGATAAGGGCAGAAATGGACTCGCTTCAGGTACTGTGTTGAACAAACGATAAGATAAAACAAACGATAACACCATTGTGGACCACTCCCCTGTGCTTCTACCATAACACGAGACCTGTAAAGAATCCGTCGAATGCTTCAGATAAATTTAGTGAGTTCCATGTGAATTAGAATTGGAACCATGGAAACCATATAAAGTTGTTACTTGATAATTAAAAGATTCCTCTTTGTAGCCAGTTATTGCCATACATAACCTTGTATGGTCATTTTGAGTATTTTAAAGGGCACGTTATGTGTATGGTAACCATCTAAAGACGTTAGCTGATTGTTGCGAGGTTTTACTTTGCAGTTGCTTATTGGCCCCAGATGCAATGCCACTTGTGGCTAGTTCATGGTCCCAAGCAACAAATAATAAGAAAACAATATTCTATCTTCATAAAGATGAGCTTTTATTTCATGAGTTATTAAAAGATCCATTTACTTATTTGTTTGGGTTTTCTTATTACTTTTTGGACTTACTTGTTTGGGTTTTCTTATTACTTTTTGGAAGTTAGATGCAATGCCACTTGTGGCTAGTTCATGGTCCCAAGCAACAAATAATAAGAAAACAATAATCCATCTTTCTTCATAAAGATGAGCTTTTATTTCATGAATTATTAAAAGATCCATTTACTTATTTGTTTGTGTTTTCTTATTACTTTCTGGAAGACCGAGAGTGATCATGCAAAGGAGTTTTAATCCTTAATGAAGGGTGTGCATAGGCCTCAAAGAGCTACTTGGCATTTGTGCTACCACCCATTAAACTATTTAACAGTAAGAAAATTGATACCGGAAAATAATATCTTTCATCCAAAGTAGGAGAGCACTTATACATCAGAGTGTTGGTGGTAAGAATACAAACTCCATCTTTTGCTGCTGCATAGATGGCTATAGACTCCGATTCACAAGTAGTTATGACATTAGCCCCCTCCTTTTTGCTGGACCAGCTTACTACCTCCCTTTGGAGCTAAAGAGAGAAGCAGATATGCTACTTTCAAGTGGTTTTTTCACCTGCATAATCAGAATCAACATGACCTGAAAGTAGGAGGTTATTAGCATGGTTCCCACAATAGGTAATGTCAAGAGTAGGATGAGCTTAGAGATATCGCAGAGTACATTTAAGAGCCCTGCCAAATCTAAGGTATAGGATGCTCCATAAATTGACTCACCAGCTATAACCTTACGCCAAGTCTTGTCTCCATCGCATACCATGAAATGCATGAGAGAACCAACTACTGTAAATGTATGGAATATCCAATTCATGGTCCTTTGAAATACTTGACTTAGATTCAAATGTCCAAGCGCAATTTATGATAGTACTTACTGCTTTGCTGGACTTCATATGACATTTATGGAACAAAGTGCCAATGCCTTTAAATTGATGAAAGGTGATGGTTTGGACCCTCTTGTCTCAAAGAATCTGTATGCCCAGAAAATGCTTTGAACCTATGAGCCAGGCTCTGTTTAACATCTGCCATAGGACATGAATCAATAACTGCTAGGATGAGGTTGTCCACGTAGAGAACAACTATGATAAGGGATGACCCATTCTGCGTTACTTCTCACAAATCCTTGGGCAATGAAAAAGGCGTGACTAGTTTTATATCATATGGAGAGGGGAAGTGGGGGTGACTATTTGTTGCAGATATGACATCAATCAAGAAGAAATATGGAAGAACTACGAACAAGGAGGAACTACGAACAAGGAGGAAGAAATATGGAAGAACTACGAACCATATAAAGTTGTTACTTGATAATTAAAAGATTCCTCTTTGTAGCCAGTTATTGCCATACATAACCTTGTATGGTCATTTTGAGTATTTTAAAGGGCACGTTATGTGTATGGTAACCATCTAAAGACGTTAGCTGATTGTTGCGAGGTTTTTCTTTGCAGCCATCTAAAGACGTTAGCTGATTGTTGCGAGGTTTTACTTTGCAGCCATCTAAAGACGTTAGCTGATTGTTGCGAGGTTTTACTTTGCAGTTGCTTATTGGCCCCAGATGCAATGCCACTTGTGGCTAGTTCATGGTCCCAAGCAACAAATAATAAGAAAACAATATTCTATCTTCATAAAGATGAGCTTTTATTTTCCATTTACTTATTTGTTTGGGTTTTCTTATTACTTTTTGGACTTATTTGTTTGGGTTTTCTTATTACTTTTTGGAAGTTAGATGCAATGCCACTTGTGGCTAGTTCATGGTCCCAAGCAACAAATAATAAGAAAACAATAATCCATCTTTCTTCATAAAGATGAGCTTTTATTTCATGAATTATTAAAAGATCCATTTACTTATTTGTTTGTGTTTTCTTATTACTTTCTGGAAGACAGAGAGTGATCATGCAAAGGAGTTTTAATCCTTAATGAAGGGTGTGCATAGGCCTCAAAGAGCTACTTGGCATTTGTGCTACCACCCATTAAGCTATTTAACAGTAAGAAAATTGATACCGGAAAATAATATCTTTCATCCAAAGTAGGAGAGCACTTATACATCAGAGTGTTGGTGGTAAGAATACAAACTCCCAACCGACCCGCTTGATATTGAGAAAGACTATGGCCGCTCCCATCTTTTTTGAGACATGCTAAACTCGACTGCAAAATAAAACCTAACTGCAAATAACAGAACCTTAACATGCTAACTCAACAGTCTTCCACCACTCTGCCTTAAGTATGACTTGGTCTGTTACATATAACTTGAAGAAAGGATCTCCCCTCAAAGGTGATAGATCTATAACACTTGTTAATTCTGCAAACTAATAAATTCACCAGTTGACCAAACAAGCAAAATGACAAGAACGCACATTAACTCCAAGAGCTACGATGCTCAATTTTATCCTATGAAGCTCCATGCTTGTAATACTCAGGTTTACCCATGCCAAGTTCTTCAAGACATTTAATGAACCTTTTCTTTAGTAGATATTTAATAAACACATCAGCTGTCATATGTTGAGTGCTCACATGCTGAATGGTAATGTTGCCTTCCTCTACCTTCGATATCCATGCGCTTGGCTTTAAAAAAATTAATGGGATTCTTTACAAAACTCACAACTGCTCTATTATCATTAAGAAGAATAGTAGGTTCTTTTGCTCACCTCGAAGGTCTTTCATTAATCTCCTAAACCAGATGGCTTCTTTTGCTGCTGCATAGATGGCTATAGACTCCGATTCACAAGTAGTTATGACATTAGCCCCCTCCTTTTTGCTGGACCAGCTTACTACCTCCCTTTGGAGCTAAAGAGAGAAGCAGATATGCTACTTTCAAGTGGTTTTTTCACCTGCATAATCAGAATCAACATGACCTGAAAGTAGGAGGTTATTAGCATGGTTCCCACAATAGGTAATGTCAAGAGTAGGATGAGCTTAGAGATATCGCAGAGTACATTTAAGAGCCTGCCAATGCGAAGGTATAGGATGCTCCATAAATTGACTCACAGTTATAACCTTCTGCCAAGTCTTGTCTACTGCATACCATGAAATGCATGAGAGAACCAACTACGCTGCAGTATGGAATATCCAATTCATGGTCCTTTGAAATACTTGACTTAGATTCAAATGTCCAAGCGCAATTTATGATAGTACTTACTGCTTTGCTGGACTTCATATGACATTTATGGAACAAAGTGCCAATGCCTTTAAATTGATGAAAGGTGATGGTTTGGACCCTCTTGTCTCAAAGAATCTGTATGCCCAGAAAATGCTTTGAACCTATGAGCCAGGCTCTGTTTAACATCTGCCATAGGACATGAATCAATAACTGCTAGGATGAGGTTGTCCACGTAGAGAACAACTATGATAAGGGATGACCCATTCTGCGTTACTTCTCACAAATCCTTGGGCAATGAAAAAGGCGTGACTAGTTTTATATCATATGGAGAGGGGAAGTGGGGGTGACTATTTGTTGCAGATATGAAATCAATCAAGAAGAAATATGGAAGAACTACGAACAAGGAGGATGCCCCATGCATCGTCATGTCCCGAATAGGGCTCGGGACCACACTCATAGCGCATAGCACGGAGGAATCAGAAGCCCTCAGTTGGCTGATCAAGAACTAGGATTATGCCTGTTTATATAGTCGTTGGAGCTCAACAGTCCTGGCTATATATAGCATTGTTGTTGTAGATCATACAAGTGTCATATATTCCAACACCCCCACTCAAAGATGCCAAAATGCAATGAAGGCTCTCTTTGAACATCGCAACTACGGCACCCCCACTCAAAGGGATGCCAAAAATGCATGAAGAAATTTTTTGATCATCAAGATCACCTGTGCAAATTTGACCGTGCCACAAGTGCATTGTGCCACAAGTGCATGTTCCCCAGACTCAGCAATAGAACATCCACACTGCTCTAATTACCTACTTGCTCTAATTACCTACTGGCAGTAACTTGCAAACTAGCGAGGTTTTCCAAGCTATTTCTTGGCAAAACACTCAATAAAATGTCACCCAGACTCATACTGGCGTGGACATCAAAACCATATGAAGAGGTCTTCCAGGCGATGTCATTCAGACTCAGCAAGGGAGTATCCACATTGCTCCACTTGCCTACTGGCTAGAACATCGCTATCCACAAAACAGAGATGTCTTCCAGGCTTATATCCTGGCAAGGACACTCAAGAAACAAAAAAAGTATGTCATCAGACTCATATTCTGACAGTGACATTCGATACAAAGGTTCTAGTGCTGCAGTACTTGATGCGGGACCAGACCATTAAGATCATGTTTCCAAGATCTCTTCCACAGAAAAAAACTGAAAGATGTTGAATGTTATTCAAGCTGCATAACAGTTGCTTGCCGACATGATTAAATACCGAATAACCCCACGTCACATATTCCAACCACATAATCAAAACTAGCTGCAAGTGACAGAGTTAATGTGAAGCAGGTCTATGATTTGCATTCCTGGCTTCTGTTTATGCACCCATTTTAGAAACCATGCTCCAAACTCTTCATTGCAATCTTGGAAGCCAAACATCCTCCAAATTGTACATCACATATCTGATAGAAGATGGTAGGCTTCAAAAAACATTCTCAGTAGCAGAATTGGTTATCAAGAGAACGAACAGAGATAACTGCATAATCATAGAGCAAATAGTTGGTTGATCCATACATTCCACCATTCACCCAGATTTCAACAAGGGAATCAGATGCTTTTGACCACATAGGAGCAGCAAATCCGTGTGTGGTTCACCCTAAGAGCATATGTAACATAAAGATAATAGACAATCAGATATTTTTGAAGGGCTAAAGGATATTTTCAACAAGGTGCAGTGCAAAGAATGGGATTAGGAAGGATCAGAATGACAAGATGAAGGAAGGGAAAAGTAAGAAAGAAGGCAGAGAGGTGAAAGGGCACATGAGATACGATGGAAAAAAGAAGGGCAAGACAAGATACATGCCATGAAACCAACTTAAACAGTGAGCTACAGATTAAAAGAGAGAGAGAGAAGCCTTTATAGGCAAAGAAAATTTGCAGATGGCAAAATAAGAGATAGGCAATTATTCACATCCTCCTCCAGAGTAATAATACCTTTCACCTTCAACAGTTGCTGTCGTGATATCAAATAAAGGTCACTTCCAAGCAAGCACAAGCAACCTGTAATCCTAGCCAGAAGTCAGCGAAAGACCTTAACAAGGACTAAGGATTTCGCTTGAGCAAGCCGTCAATATAGGTTGGTACTCAAGATAAGCAGCAGCAAGAAAATAACAAATAGGCTGTCAAGAGTAACAGAGAAAGAAATGATGGTTAGCAGATAAGAAAACAAGTTCAGAATAATAAAATAGGCAGATACCAATAGGGCAGACTTAAAGGAAAACGGGGAGGACTGGATGGTAGGTCACATGAGGTAATGAACATATAGAAGAGGAATGCTTCCAAAGCGCGTTTCTTTAAAGAACATGAGGATAGGAGAAAATCCATGGCACAGGAGGAAGCAAGAATGAAGGCAAAATCAGCAGGATGGAGTTGAGAACAAAGGTACAAGAAAGGCTATTATCTTAGGCCAGAAGGTGACATGCATTCCACTGGATCACTGAAAGCTCCTGGTATTCAACAAGATGAAGAAATGCATACTGCATTGTGTTTCTTGTCCTTGTTGCAACAAATTGAAATGGCATGCAAGAGACAAGGAGGCTGGAGTGAGAGATGATTTATTGAAATAATATCAAGAAAAGAAATTGGAAGCAGCACTCGTCGGCATGAAGTGGGCGATGGTAGGAAAAGATGAAGAGGAAGTATAGCAGGGCATCAGCAATCACTCAAACTCGGAAAGCAATGCGAAGAAATTTTTGGATCCAAAAAATAAGTAGAGTTTCAGAAATCAGAGGATTATTATTGGCATTATTATTGGCAGGATGTGTGCAGAGGTAAAACTTGAGGTAAGAAAAAGGCTCACCGATTCCAGAGAGATCAATTAACAACGATAAAAAATATGGTTATGGTAATCACGGTTTTGATAGCAGTGCAACTTAGGCGATTTTAGGCGAGAGTGAGCCCATAACCTGTTGCAGATATGAAGACAATCAAGAAGAAATATGGAAGAACTAGGAACAAGGGGGATGCCTCATCCATCGTCATGTCCCGAATAGGACTCGGGACCACGCCCATAGTGCATAGCACGGAGGAATCAAAAGAAGCGCTTAGTTGGCTGATCAAGAACCAGGGTTGTGCCTGTTTATATAGTCGTTGGAGCTCAACAGTCCTGGCTATATATAGCATTGTTGTTGTAGATCATACAAATGTCATATATTCCAAGACTATTTCATTCCATAGACATGCAAACAAGATCATCTTGCCCTTTAGCATACCCTGGGGAGTGTTTCATATAGACTTCATCATGCAATTTGCCATGTAAAAAAGCAAACTTGATGTCCATCTGCTGCAAGTCAAGATCCAAGGCAGCAGATATTGCCAAGACCATCCATACAGAAGGGAGCACTATTGGAGCAAATGTCTGATGGTAGTCAATGCCATCTTTTGTGAGCATCCTTTGATAACAAGCCTGGCCTTATACCTAGATACAGGATTATTCTCATCATATTTTAACTTGAATATCCATTTGCTGCTAATGGCTTTCCTACCTTTAGGAAGTAGACATAGTTCCCATGTATAATTGAGAATTAAACTCTTCGTCCAAAGCTTTAGTCCAAGAGACATGCTCTGGACTAGTGATGGCCGCATGATGGGTGAGGGGTTCATTTGCAGAAGCAGCACTATGGAGAGCTTGCTTTCCTTTTCAATATTTGTACAGATGATGATATGTATACTGCAGCTCGATAAGTTCTTAACATTATTCATCAAGCATACACTCATAGTCCTCCCATCATTGCAAATTCTAAGCATATCGGTCAAATGCATACGGACCTCTCAAACTCGCCACTCATTTATTGAAGTGGCCTCTTACGCTGGAAATAGTTTACTGTACTATTTATGCAGACGAAAATATAAAAATATTTGCTGGATTTAATTGCGGAGAAGCATCAATTCTTCAAAACTGGATGTGACTAACTGCACAATTTTCTCAAAAATGAATTATTGAGCACACTAGATCAAGTTAGGTTAGCCTTTAAGGTTCACGTCTTAGAGTTAGCTTGAACAACTACAAGCTAGCTAGATGGTGGAGAAGAAAGATCTTGAATAAGCTTGTCTTGTTCAATTGCCATCATGAACGTCCAGCTATTCAGAAAGGCCAAAATTAATTCTTTAAGAAATATGTTCTAAGAAGAACTTGCCTTGGATGCTAGCTTCAAGAAATCAAGGAAGTATACTTAAACCATGTCCTGAAAACCACTAACCTTCAACATTTTTTCCACCAGCCATCTCCATTAGGTGATCCAGTTCAAGAATTGAACCCTTCCATATTTAAGCATGCACCGCATTTATATGGCGGAAACGAAAGATTGAAAAGACTGACCAGTGCTTGCACATCTACACGGAAAAGGTTCGCAGATTCAGTTCAAGCATTGAACCCTTCTATATTTAAACATGCATCGCATTTATATGGCTGAAACGAAAGATTGAAACGACTGGCCAGTGCATGCGAAAAGGTTCGCAGATTCAAGCTGGAGGAAAAAGGGATAGAAGCTCAGAATTTGGAATCTGCTTTTGAGGCAGTAGTAGGGACATGTGGCCATGCCCAACCATTTTCATCACCGCTGTCTCGAACTCGTGACCTACTCGTCAACAAATTCAACTCCTAACCACTAGAACGCGGTTCTGAGTTGCGCTTAATTCTCCACTTTAATTTATATTCGAATTATTATGTTCAACCAAACATGAATATCGGCATGGGACAAGTTGATTAGCTTTAGCGGCAAAGGAAAGTGAAGATACATTTGTTCCTAATGTGAAAATGTCCAAGTAAAACATTATTGACAAGCACACTTGCCAGAGGAGAGAGAGAGAGAGAATAAATTGGCCAGGAAAGGTGTTGGCATTATTTGGAGCATATGCTCGGTATGATACTAGATTGGCAGCCAGCATCTTTTTGGATAAAAAATGGTGTGCCACTTTCTAAGGTCTCGATTGAACACATGGTTGGCGGAAACCATATTTTATTAAACTTCTCTACAAGACCATTACATCGCATATTTTTATGCTGAACCACAGTAGACTAGATTGCAACAGAGTGGAGACAGCATTTGAGCAAGCAAAGAGGGCGCAATCTAGTGCGGCATGCTCCTCCATTCTGGCAGGGGACGAAACCCTCTATTATGTTTTACTTCCCTTGCATTTTAGTAAGAGAACCAAATACGCCATCACGAAATAGAATAGGACACCCTCGGATGCCTAAACACTAAGCCCTGTAAGAAATAAACACACAAGAAATCCCCCACAAGAAGAAATAAACGGACAAAAAAATGAATATGGGACTTGAACCCACTGATCCTTGCACAACAGAAAACAATGTCTGAGAGGCCTAAAAAGCGGCTTCATTGTGCCCCGCCAAGCCCTCGCCTCTATACAAACTTGCCCGCCGCTTCCTCGCCTCTACCGGGTCGATATGAGAGAATCGCACCTCTCGCTTTACAACCGGCATATCCGCATGTCCACGGCTGCGTGGTGTTCTCACGCCTCAGCCGCCCTCCACGCAGTTAACTTTCCAAATTCGAGCCATCGGCATATCGACACGCTGAGCTTCCCAAACAGTTCCAAATTTCTTTTCTCACACCATTGAGTTCACTTAAAAAAACATGACACAAAGACAACATTGAAATAGAAACTTGCCCCTCACAACAAAGAAGCAACTCAAACATGCACAAACATACCATTTTCAATACAATACCGATATTCATACCGATATGAATACCAGAATCATAGTTTCCACCATTGCGAGAATATCCTCCTGCAATACAAAATGGATTGGGTAACTTAATATGAAAGGTTTCGGAATAGCAACAAATAGCCAGCAATAACAATTCACTAGTTGATGTAGATTATGGAGTAGAAATGGTGACAGATATTGAGAATGCTTTCAAATGATGGCATGCATCACTAGGAAAAATAACAAAAAAACATATAGAGAGAGAGAAGCGAGCATTATATACGGACTAGGCCTATGACATTGAGAAAAGAGGCAAAGAAAATATAATAAAGGCATCCTCTATCTACAAAGGCAAATATGCCTCAGAAACATGGCCATTGTTAGTGACTTGCAAGTATAGCAATTTGCAATGCCAATTACGCTACAAGAGATCGTCGACCATAAACGACGACATGATGTCGTTGAACTATGACGAGACGTCGTTTCGTTCAAAGACGTTAACGTCGTTGAACGACGGTCAGAGGGTATGACGTGTCATGATTGCTTGCATCGCCTGCTGATGTTGCTAAGTTGGCAGGCCTGTGTGTCATGCCACGTGCACAGGACGTCGTTCAACGATGTCCAGGACATCTGATGTGCACAGGATGTCGTTCAACGATGTCCTATTGTTAACTTCTGTTACAAGACATCTCAAAGTGCATTTTTTGAGAGTGCAAGGTTAGTTGACCCACTTTGAACTTCTAATCCAGAGAAAGAGTTCCACTACAAGGGTTTGGATTTCATGCACCATTCCCTGCAACTTGTGTCCTTAACAAGTTGGGAAGGGTAGCCACATGCTGTTAACAACAACACCAAAACAATAAGAACATTTAGCAAATGCTAGAATATTAGCCTCATATTCTTGCCTCAATTTGAGCTTTGGCAAATAAGCTTCTCTTCAAATTTGCAAGTAGTCTATACTGGCATCTCCTCAAAATTTGGCACTCGCTTACCCTCAAGGAAAGCGAATGAAACACCTGAAAGTTATCCGGACTTGTGTGGTTTAAGATAATCAAGTCTTGATCAACCGAATCTGTAGGATATTGGCTGTCACGGGCTTCAATAATTGCCAGAAAAGTCTTGCATACTGCAGGCGTGAGAAACCTACATTGTATGTTCTTTGATCCAAGTCCAATGTTCTCCATATTACTTTTCCTCAATAGCAAGTGACTCATTAAAATGTTCATGCTATAACTTTGGAACTGTTGTTGTCTTGGTTGAGAGCCTAAGATGTGTAACATCATCTTTATATTTCCTCTGATTTTTCTGGAAAAGGAGGAAAGATTCTGGTAAAGTACACTGGAGGCATGCACCAAAAAAATTAGCAGTAGCATCTCTATTTGAGGCTTCCCACTCTTGATGATCTCAAAATACTCACTGCCTTGTGATGAATATGGTGAAAAACCAGCTTTCCTCCACAATGACTTTCGTCTTGCCAAATGCTTACTTGTAAAGGAAGTTGACAAAACTTCCATTACAATGTCCATGTCAATATTTACAATATCAAATGGATTATTGCACTCTGTAAAGCCGTATCTAAGCAAGGCAACATTGCTTGACTGTCCATATGTATTAAAAACCTGTGCAAAAATTGCAATATCAGAAACTATACAAAGAAGTAGACAAGAAGCAAAATGCTTTGCTACCTCGGATCTCTGTTTGACATCTTTTATTAATACCATTTCCAATATCTCTGGATCATCATCACCACCATCATCACTTCCACCAACAAACTCACGCCCATGGCCACTCATAGGCATGTCTTCAGTTATTTCTAATGTCTCACAATCATGACTCGGATGTCTCAAATGGTGAGGCACTAAAATGCACATGTTCAGCATGTCTTGTGGTTAAACCCCGCAAAAGTTCAAAAGCCATAATACAATACACCATATTCAGCACCAACTTAAAACATCTCCTAATATTGAAAAAAAGAAGTCTGACCACCTACATGTCTCATCGAATGGAACCATCCCATATCCATGGAAATCGTCAGTGTCAAAAGACCGAGTTGCAACTACTGATTTTGCAGCCAGATAGTCTTCAAGTTTAAAGTATTCCCTTGGAAACCAAAGTGGATATTGATGTGTCAAAGGAAGAATGCTTTCTTGCCAGTCCTCTTCCACAAGAACTCTATCCTCCTTAATCACCTGACTAGAATGCATAAGTCCAAACATCAGAATACTGATAAATTGATTAAATCTACATCTTCAAATAAATAAGAGGGCTCACCTTGTGGAGCTCGATTCCAATAAGCAGGTTATCAATTTCCTTTTCACTCCATACAAATGGAATCATCTCCTTGAATGGCAAGATACTCAAGTAGGAAAACCATGGTGACACCTCCTTCCGGCTTCTTTCATACATGACAGCCACAGTTAATCCCAAACCCCCTGCTAAGCCTACTTCTTCCAAAAGATATCAGCGTTTTTGCCCCCAATGGTCTTCACGGGTGAGACAGGGCTTTCTTTGGTATCTTTGCAATAACTTCATCTTTCTTCAAATCACACACTGCTCTTACACCAGTACATGCTACAACCGCTCGTTCGCCTCAAAGCTTAAAGCAAGATCAGATTCAATTACTGCTTTTGTTGCATCCAACAAACAAATTCCGCCAGCTTCTACACGGAGGTAAGCAAAACTGACAGGGGTGAGGTTTTGAAATCAAACAAGAAGAATGTAACTAGTTCTACACGGAGTTCTAATAGTTATTATAAGCTGAGTACTTCTTCACCGGAGAGCTTGGAGATTGAATGGGATAAGGATTTTTGCTCCTTTGCAAGCCAAAGTAGTCTGTTTACTGCTTCTTCTCCTTTAAGAAAGGACGGATCAAAAGGGTTTTGATGAATGGCTGAATAATCTGTATCCTTTCTTGCATCTATCCTCAGATGGAAATCTTTTCATCTTTGCAAACACGAAATCTATTCTGTTAGATTACAAGAACAACAGAGTAGTGAAAACATTTCCGACCATGTCAGGGTTGGAAGCCAGAAACTATCCAGAATCAAATTTTCAAGAAGTAGAAATACTAATCTGCAGAGGAGCGGCACCTACGTTGTACCGGGAAGCTTCAACAAGAAATTTTCTTCCCGCGTCACAAAACTGCGGCAGAATCAAGATCACGGATTCAAACCCTAACTGGAAAATGGAAGCTATGGATTCTTCCCACTGGAGATGTGCTTATCATAAATGGAGCTCAAACAAGTACTGCCGGATGGGGATTTGCAAGAAATCTTGCGCTTTGCCCTCTTCTTTACAAACCTAACAAAACAATTGTTGAGTGGAAAGAGAGGTGCGGCAATGAGAAAGATAAGGAACCACACACCCGGTTAGACGGTTCGAACAGCGGCTCCCAGCAACATAGGTGACCGCCAATTTACTGCCAGTAGTAAGTTTGTAGCTGTTTTCCACATATTCTAAGGATATACTGGCATATATCAAGAATATGCCAAAAACCCACACAAACAAGGGATTGCCCCCGTAGGGAATCAGAAAAAAAGAGCCAAGCATGTGCTCTCAAGAATTCGTGGAAGGTTTCTGTGTACAGTTAGATATGCATACCAAAACTGGTCCACAGAACCCAATCTGACTTGAAAAATAACAAAACCTTCAAACTATGGCCAAATGTGACGTTCCAGGGAAATATATGCCATAAATACATATATTTCCAGGTCCGTGACCTATCTTCATAGCCTTGTATACCATAGATTGTGACACTAGGGGGCATGACTAAGTTATTCATATAACTAAGCCAACCTTAGGTTAAGACCATTTTCCACGTGGCCTTAACCTATTGGGCACCCGCTACACGGACTTACCCTATTGGAGCCATGTGGCATAACATGTGAACCCTAACCTACAAAGGCCTAAACCCTAACCCTAGGCCTCTTTTCGGCTCCAACAACTGAGGAACCTTCTTGGCCAAACTCGCTTCGAGAATCGCCTCTTGCGGGCATAGCATACGTGGCGGCCCCGAACGTGAGCTTATCAGGGAGTGGGAGCTACCGAACACCTTGAAGATCATGGAGACGCCAGATTGGGAGGGAGGCTTCGAGCGTGTATGTGGAGTAGTGTTTTAGTAGTCCATCCGGAAGTTAGCACTCCGTGATGGGTTAGTATTTCGTATCTAGAGTAGAACCATCCTAGAACCCGTGATTCAACATCTTGAACCCTAATCAAGGAACCCTAACCGTAGTTAGATGATTATCATGTTGTGATGCTATGTGATGTTGGTTGATCATGTTTGCTCCTCTTGTATTGGGAAGGGGGTAGAGACCTAGTAGCCATTATGTAGTATGCTCCTAGTCTAGATCCCTTTAGTTCCTATTAGATGGCTTTGTGCACATAGGAACCCACCGCCTATGGAGGCTATGATGTGACTCAGCACTACACAACGGGGCTAGAGGCAATTATTTAGGGGAGGATCCCCTGCCGGGCGGGCTACGAGGGATCCCATAGTGGGCTAGACCATGGTCGGTCACTTCGGTGGGCCGAGCATGGGTCCCACACCTCCTCCCTGGCAATGGTGTCGCCTCGCCTCCTCAAGAGCTGCAAGTGTCGGTTTGGCTCTTGTTTTGGGGTTAAGTCGGTACGAATCGTGGTGTCGCCACGCATTCTCTAGCCGTGGGAAACTCTAGGGACCCTCGAAGGGAGATGCAACCCTTCCTACCCTCGGACGGGCCGGGAGATGCAACTCGAGTAGTCCCGATGGGTGATGCCATGGGATTGCACTGAAGGCTAGAGTCACGCCAAAGCTTAATCTAGCCCATCTGCAAAGTATGCACAGGAGGGGCCGATGGAGTGGTCAACCCTAGCCATTGTCTTATGCCAGCCCTCGCCATTGTTATGACTCGGTATGACTCGGTCTTCGTGGACGCTAAAAACTATTCTATTCCATTCCATTCTATCTTGAGGCCTATCCAGTCAGTCTACCTACTTATGAGTCAGAGCCACGGGTAGGAGGACTCGTGTTTTATGGCATATGATTATGTTCCTTGCAGCTATGGATATGTGGATGAGCTACCCTTCGAGGTAGCATGATGTATTGTTATTGCTAGTTCTGACGATGTTTATGCTTCCGCTGTGATAGGAGCCCATAGGGGAAGGGCGTGCAAGACACCTTTGTATCCCCTTCCCACACTACGGTGGTCCCAGAGTGCGGGATAGACCGGATGGGGAATTTCCTACGGAGTGTACGGCTGGGAGCCGTATACTTATTAGGGAGCGTCACAATGGTATCAGAGCAATGTTCTTGGTTGACCAAGAGCTAGCCCTGACCATATCCCTGAATAGGTAGACTAACTGGCCTAGCTAATGAATGGAATGAGAATTCCAGTCTTGAACCGCGAAATGTGGAAGAAATTTTTTTCCCATTAGTAGGGTCATAATTAGATTAAGTATAGTCTAAGTGGTAGAAATAATACAGTCAAAGAAATCTTCTAGTAATTTGAGCTCAAGTTGTTCATGAACCGCACCTTCCAAGCAAAAATTGAACGAGAAATCGCTCAAAAGAAAGCTTGAAAGAAAATGGCGTGAAATGACCACTACTTGGCCAAAAAAGAAATTAGGAAATTTTGAAAAATTATAGTTAAGTGATTAGGGAAAGTACCTTAATTAATAACACATAGTTATAATAAAATTACTCTTAAGAAAAGTAGCTACTAAATCTATGGAAGCACCTCTACTTCTTAGAAGTTCCCAAATGGTAGCTTGAACATCTCCTTTAACCTTGTAAGGCGAATTATAAGCTAATCTCCGAAGCTGCCATAAGAGTGTTTACCGAACGAACAGCCTGCGAGATCGACCCAAAGGAGCCGCGAATAGACATAGTCGACCATTGATAGAGGCAAGATCGCTCAAAGAGGCCACCATCAAGGAAGCTAAGTTGTTGGGAGGACCAAACAAGTAGCTAGGAAGGTTGGAAGCTCCAGCTTGCATCGGAACGTTTGAAGCACTCACGGTGGGCGGCGACAAGCAAGTTCTTGAGGCCCTGCGACCTAGGCCAGACGACGAACTTCGCCACTCAAGCTCTTCAGACGAATCCTTTCACTCTTGGAGGAACAACGGCTTATCACTTGTGCTTAATGATCACAAGGCCCTGGGAAAGTGAGATCGTGGGCGCCCGCTCGGAGGTGAGGGAGCAAGTAGCAAGAGCAACCTTGGCAAGTAAGGGGGCAACCCCAACACCGTGAAGAGTAGGTCAGCAAAGAAGCAAGAGGGAGCAACCTCGCACATCACGAGCAACCCAAGCAAAGGAACAACAAAGAAGGGGAGCGAGCAATCAATCAGGAAGAAAAGGAAGGAAGAGACGCAGTGCAAGGGAGAAGCGAACAAAGAGGCGCTAGGGCGTAGGGGGGGAGCTTGGTTGTGACAAACCACAATCGATCTAACCGAGGAGGATGAGCCCCAGGAGGAAAGACCACACCAACAAGAGGAGGGAGCAAGAGGCTAAAGAAGAAGAGGAGGAGGGAGGCCAAGAACGTATCGAGCCTCACGCCGCAACCATATCCAATGCAATCCAAGGAGGGAAACATCAGCGAGAAGCTACTTAAAGCTCAAGCAAGATATGGAGTACGAGAAGAAGAAGGTAGCATGCAAGATTTATCTTCGCCAATGGATCAGACAAGATAGCCGACCAGGGTCGAAAAGCAAGCCACCACCACCTTGATTTGATTCTCCAAAGAAGGTCTGCCATGGGCCAAATCCCCAGCACAGTAGAGCTGCTCAGCATATTCGGCATTGCCAACAGCGTACTACCAGTTGATGATCCAGAAACTCTCTTTTCGAGTGCCTACATCAAAGGTCTATCCAGGAGTTCAAGATGGGCGACGACTACCGAACCACATCAACGACGGCGGGATCTCGCCAGGAAGCGACCAAAGCCAAGGAGGCCAAGATCTGCACCCTTGATGGTCCGAGCCCTGCAGGAGGCAGCAGAGGCGGAGCTAGTACAACTTTTGCTCCTGATCCTCTCACAGATACATGCCAAGCGGGTGACAATAATGCCCAAAGACCTCCACCTGGCGAGGAGGATTCGCAAGAAGAAGCCATGAAGAGCTCCAGTTTAGTAAATTATATATAAATATTAGTTTTTCCTGTACATCGTTTTTACTCATTATAAGTAAATTTACTGTAAATTAATTGCTTGTAGGATATAAAAATGTTCTTGTATAAATTAATTGTAGTAGAATCCCTTGCATTTAACTTAAAATGCCCTTAATTGGCTAAGTAGCATAAAATTCTGACATAGAAATAAAAAATTGGCTCGAAATCGGTGAACCCACCTGAGTCACTTGATTTAGGGCTAAATTGATCCAAATTTCGTATTAAAAGTTAGTAAATTGCTTAGAATTTGTCTAGGAACCCAGTTTAGAAGTCAATTTCAGCAAAGAATCATCTAAAAATGGCAACTTCGACGAAACCAAAAGGGTCCGCGCAAAACGCCTCTGCGTTCATAACGCAGGCCCTATTCGCGCGAACCCATCCGATTAGCCCAATTTGACACTTCTAGATGTCCATTTTGCTTGAAATATTAGAATCCATCCAAATAGGCATTTTAGGATCTTATAAGCTTAAAATTATTAAGTTTTGGCAGAAATCAAGGCAATCGGAAGGGTCCGCTTAAAGGCTTATGCGTTGAGAACGCAGGCCTCATTGGCCTTGACCCATCCGATTTCATGTCAATTCGACCAAAAATTTTACAAAATTGCTTTGAAACAGTTCTTAGTGCACATGCTAGTCCCCTGCCATGCATTCTAGGGTCTTGTAGTACCCCATTCTAGCTTTTCAATCTATTTGAACCTCATCTTAAAAAAATTCCCACAGTAGCTGGAATTGAACCTCCCACCCATACCTCGTCCCCCCCGTGCCAACCACTGAGGGCGGGCATCGTTTGTGCTTAAATTATAATTCTTAATTAGATTTAAGCCTTAATTATGTTAGATAATATTAATGGCCAAGCCTTAGACTTAGAACCAAGATCCTTAAGCTAGATAGAGACAGCATCTGCATCCATCATAGCTTAGTTGTCGCTCTTATCTTGCTAAGTGTCTTCTTGTCTACATATAGGTAGTATAATTAAACCTTTTCTTAGAAACCCAGCTAGTTGCCAAGGCCTTAGAAACTGTTGTCACACGTTGGTATGATACACCAACACAGAGAGTGCAAATTAGGACGACGGGGAAAACGTTGAGCGCCTATTTTCTTGAAAATTTTGTCCTATTCGAATTTGAAATTTCTTGGAAAAACTTTGGCCCCGTTTCTCAATTCTCTGCTTGATTGATCCCCTCCTTTGTCTCTATTGCATTCCCCTTGCTTTGATCTATCTATGGACATAAAATTCTTCACAATTTTGAAGCAGGATCAAAGAATTTCTTGTGGCTTCTTGCAAGGCTCCTACTCTGAACTTTGGTATCAATTTATCTGCAAGCAGTTCTTCCCCGATCACTTGTTTCAACCTGAATACTCCTTTGTTCCGGATTCTGAAGAATTTGCAAACGAGATCATTGAGGATTGGACCTTGGAATTAACAGGAAAAAGAAACATCACTCCTACTGCTCAATTTCAGGTGTTCTGCAACTGGACTGAACAAAAGATCTCGGTTAAAATTTATTCAGAATGATGATCTCAAATTGTGTCTCAGACTGATACAATCTAATGAATGCTTTCGAGGTATTTTGGCAAATTTATGGTTTTCATACCCTTCTTAGTTCTTATATAGATTTTTCTTTCGTCTTGTTTCTCTGGGCCTCCTCTACTTCCACAATCTTCTCTCCTGTTTTAGCCTTTCTCTGTCCTGATAGCCTTTTTTGTGCATTAATGGCGAAATTCCCCCAAAAAAATAAACCTTTGATTGACTCGTCAGCCCTAAACTCAATTTCCCTCCGCTTCTTTACAACTTCATGCTCCTTCCCGCTGCTACCAGAGGCGATCTTCTAGCTCAGTTAAGTGCATTCCACCTTGATCCTTCAAAATTTATCAAATTTGGGGATTTCTCTAACCCGGATCCTAAGGTAACAGAAATGCACCACTACAGCCACTTTGCTCCAAATTGGGACACTCTTTCTCTGGACCAAAGAGGATCCCAAACTTTGCCAACTCTGGATGCCAATGGAGTGCCAATTCCTTTGTTTCCAAGGCCAAGGCTCCCAATTATTTCGGATGAACAATTGGCTTCCGACTTTAAGTTTCAGCAATCTCGGGCCCCTACTAATATTCAGCTTTTCAGAGGTATTTAACTGAACTCCCCTATGGTTGCCTCTAAAATTGAGTCTCTGTAAAAAATTGTTGTTATAGTCAAAGTAGACTCCATTGGAATGAAAATTGAGAAACTCTAGGACCACCTTTTAAGACTTCATAAAGGCATTGTTATCAACTCAATCTATTGGCTGAATTATCCCTATATTCTAGTTGAATGTGGCTGTCCAAGGACCTCAAATTTCCTCCTCAAACCTGTGATACTTTTCAACTCTCTTTCATCAAATGGAATGCCAAGTTGCCTCTGAATGAGTTCAATTTAAATTCCATGTAGCCTCTGTCACAATGAGTGAACTCAGCCCTATCTACTGGAATGAAGATTGCTTCTCCTCTATTTTCAACACATTTGGCACTTATTTGACTACTGAATATTCCCCTTACAAACCTCCCAAATGCTTTGTCCAGCTCGATATCACAAAAGCCATCCCCACTGAACTTCTCTTTCTTGATTACTTTGGAAAAAAGTCTATCCTGCTACTTAGATGGGTAGGTCTTCCAAACTTTTGCCAAAATTGCAACTCGAGGCATAACATTGGCAGTGGTTGTTTTTATCAAGCTGACAACAGGGAGTCAACTTCTTTTAAAAATTCAGATAGAATACCTACATTCTCTGTGCCCTTAAATCAAGGAGCTGCAGCTACATCCTACAGGGATAATTTAACCACTACTCAAATTGATCTGGTTAAAGACATGGAAGTTCATCATACTCCCAAACCTCACAATGATTGGAAAAGAGTCAATGGCAATACAAGAAGAATTCAAAAGCAGAAAGAGGCAAAAAAAAAAGGTTCTACAAGTCTCTCAAAATTCATACAAATCTCAGATCTCTTACAGCTCATCACTCCCTGACAAACAAATGGGAATCAAGGTCTTAAACAAAGGAATCTACATCAAAGAAAATGTCAGCATGGGAAAGGAAAATATGCCAAATGATCAGACTATAAAATCAGCTGCAGATTCCTCTCAAATTGCTTTAAAAATCAACAAAGCAAATATTGAGCACAAATGTTATTATGTTAAAATTAAAGGCAAAGCCCCTTTATTGCCTGCAAAGGTTGATCTGCACAGAACTCTATCTTGCATTTTAAAGGATTCTAAGAAAGTTACCAGTGTCCAATCCTTACCAACCAAAGGTACACAGGCTTTTCAGACTGAAATCAAAATTGACTCGACTTGCACAGCATCAGTTACATTGATGACAAGGCCAGATTTAGAAGAATTGAATGTGGTTTCATTAATTAAAGAAAAAGGTAATGGTCTCCTGAAACATAAAAATATGCAAGCTACATCTACACAAGCTCAGATTCCTCTAGACTTGAGCATGGATCTCTCAAATGATCACTCAAAGGAAATTGGATCTCCTGATAATGATCCTGCTACTATTGAAGAAAATATTCCTGAAGACCCTGCAGTAGACAATGTCAAAGAACTCAAGGATCTTAATGATCTGAAGGTCTTGAACTCCTATGCTACAGATCTCTGAAGATTCTGGTGACGTTTTGGAAATCGAGCCTCCCTCTCATTTCAGCAGATCCTCACTTGCCAACCCTCAAGCCAACTCTCATCCCACTCTCCCCTCTAATCTTATCATATTTACATCTTCCCCATCTGGAATTGACCATGAACCACCCCTGCTACATGTAGACCTCTTAGATTTATCTCATCCCTTTTTCCCCCTCCAAAAAGTGCCACCATTTCCCCTGAGATAGCTCTACAACTTCAGGAATTGGTTGAAGTGCCAGCAGCGTAAAACCCCTCGTGACAAGTGTCAGATGTAATAAAGGTCATAGATGATTGTAGTGCCAGAGATATATCAACCTGCTGGGAAAAAAGCTTGCTACATGAAGATGCTCAGGAATCAACAGTTTTAGCAGTGGATACTTAGAATAATGTGCAATTGACAACAGGAAATGTTCCACAACAGGCTGGACTTGCAGATGCTCCACAGCTTGACCAAGTTATTCCCAGGCAAGATCTTTCCATTATAAACTCTGAGTTTGATTCTACTACTAATAATAATAAAAGGGACATCTTGATAGCTACTTCTAAAAACTCCAATTCTATTGCTTTAACAAACTCTGCTGACAAAGACTGTTGTAAATCTAAGTTTTGGAGATGCTATCACTATGATAATAATTCTGTAGACACAATTTTCGATGACACCGAATCTGATAAAGAGAATGCTCTCAAAAATAACACCCTTAATGATGACATTTCTTGGGATGATGATGCCTTTCTTACATGTCATCATAATGCTTCTGATACTGCCAAACCTAAAGGCAAGAAGGCAAAGAAAAAGACTACTCATGGAGTGGCCAAATCTTTTAGCACTCCTGCAGCAAACACTAGGTTGAGATCTAGAAAGCATCTTTAAGCCCCTACTTTATTGCTTCCTCTATCCTCTTTCTCATCATGAAGATTCTCAGTTGGAATCTCAGAGGAATAAAAGGCCCCCTGAAGAGAAGAAGGGCAATTTCCCAAACACTATAACCCCAAAATTGGCTCTACGTGTAGTTTTTTGCCATCTTTTTGCAGAAAAACAACACCTAAAGACCATACATAATATTGTTCCGAAAATGCTAGAAACAATGCGTAATTTTTGTGTGTGGGTTTTCACACAAAAATGACACATAGTTTTCATGCATTTTTTTTTTAACAAAAACAACGTGTAATTTTTATGTGTATATTTTACCATGGTTTTTTGACAAAAACGCCTAAATTTTATGTGTGATTTTTACTCAAAAACAAAAATAACACATGGTTTTAAGTGATCATCACCCAAAAACAATGCATATCGCATGGTTTGCCAGTGTGATCTTCACCCAAAAACAACACATGGTTTTTGTATGTAAGTTTTCCTGGCATAGTTTTCCTTCAATTATCTACATGTTATTTTTACTAGTTGTAGTGCAACCACGTGTTGTTTTTGTAAAAAAGACATGTGCGTTAAACTTAAGAATATCTCATCCTGATTCCAGATATTCAAAAATCCTGATTGAATTTCTTGTTTGCCTTTTGGGAATCGAACCCAAATAAATTCCATTAGGCATTACATAAATATGGAACTTAAAAAATACAGCATCAAGCATAGAGTCTAAAACTAAAGAGCATATATCATTATCTTATATTATAATGTTTTGCTGTAATTCCTGGATTTGGATCCAGCCCTAGATCCAACGGCTGAGATCCAACACACCCTAGATCCAACGGTTAGAATTATGTCAGCACACTAAAACACTAAATTTTAGCATGTCTTTTCCATGGCACCCTAAATTTTCACGACCCTCACGGAGCGCAGTAAATATCGGACGCTGACATGTTATACCCACGGGCATATCCGTGGTATATCCGTGTGTTTGACATGTTATAGCCACGCCCAAAAAAAATTACACGGTGTTTTTGTGGACTTAGCGGATTTTTTGCCATTTTTTTTTTTTTTTTTTTGAAAGTAAGAGTTGGTTTTGTCATTAATTATAAAATCTCATAGATACAATATAATAGCATGCCTTTATAAATAAGCATACCAAGATGTGTATCAGAATCAGCTAATAGCAATAACAAGAGGACACTTGAAAGAGTTTGTATCCAGTCAAAAGTATGAGTCAAAGTGATGAGCAGCTACAGTTAAGAAGACCCGATAGTAATATTCTCGATCTTGGAGAATAGAAAATTTTTGTAACTTCCACAATGCAGTGTAGAATTTGTGAACCTTGAGAGAAAAACTGATAACCTGCCAAAATTGAATCCACCAAAAAGGTAAGCCAGCACTAAATTAAATAAGAGCAAAAGCGTGTTTCCTGGAGGATGGGCCAACAGCAAGGATATATCAAGTCTGAGATGAGAAGACGGAATTGAAGTATGCATTGAATCCATCTGTAGATCCAAAGAGATAATGATTGGGTGCCCAATTATTATGGTAGAATAGTCGGAACATGTCTCTTCCTTCCAGAAGTAAAAGAAGAGAACCATAGAGATCTGCCAATAATTTGTGATTATAGTACATGGATCTGTACCTAGTCAGCTGTGCCTCATTAAGAAGGAAGTTGTTGATTGACAAAAACATCCAAAGGCAATGGAGCTGCACAACCTCTCTGCAAAAAATGCTAGCCCACAAATCTTCACTTTCTTTCAGGTGTCTCATATGCCCTTTTTTCATGAGAAATGATTCCATAGAGGAGGCAATGTCATTCTTCATAATGTGGTCATTTGAAGTCTGACTGAAAGGAGGCTGACTGCTGTCGAATTTATTGTTCCCTTCTCCACGCAGGAATTCAAGGTACTCTAGGATCATCAGAGAGAAACAAGTTAGAATCCACAACATTAAGGTTTGAAGCAAATAAACTGTAGTGTCCCCTAAACTGCCCAAAGTCCTCCCATTTCCTGTCAAAGTTAGCACCAAATTTCTTTTTATGAGCTGTTGCAATAGTCTCAAAGTCAAACTGAAAATGCATCTTAATCCAGAAGATAGAAGGATTCTTATGACCATATAACACCTTATTTCTTGCTTTCCAAATATTCCACAGAGCAATATAAATGATTGAATTTGTAAACATATCATTATGTTGAATAAGGGAGAGAAGATCTCCATTATTCACAATACCAAATCTAGCAGCAATCCAGGTCCAAAATTCATTCAACTTGCAGCAAAAGAAAATATGAGAAATGTCCTCAAGATTATTACAATTTAAGGGGCAATTTGCCGAGATGTTAGGATTTCTTTTGGAAACAGAGACCAGATTATTCAGACTGCCATTAGCTAGGAGCCAGATAAAATAGGAAATTTTTGGAGGGCAATAAGAATTCCAGATATTATGAAAAAGACTCTTAAGCTGATCATAAGAAATAGACCATTTGAGCATAGCTTTGCAGTTATCCATGTTAGAGGACATAGTATTATATACATTCTTCACTTTGTAGACTCCTTTTCCTTTTATGGTCCAATCAGATGTATCAGGATTGGGGGATAAGTTTGTGAGAAAAGGTTTGATAAGAGCATAGATTTTTTTATCAGATGATGTACCTCTAATCATACCCTTCAATCTAGTCCAAGAGATAACTCTCCCATCAATAAGAAGTCTTTAAGGTAAAGGAAGCCAGCCTCAGACCACTTCTTATAAATTCTAGGATGCTTAATGGCAAGAACAGCAGAATTTTGTTCAACTAAAATTGGATTCCTGAAAATTGTAGTATATTTATGAAGCTTGTCCCTAGCAATAAACTGAAAGTTAGATGAGATAGCATTCCAAGCCTTGATAAGATTACACATAAGAGGGGAAATATTAGTGGCTGGTCTCATCTGATTGAAGGCAGAATGAGGGAGCAAGTGCTGAATAGAGGGATGACCAAAAGGATGACTCAGAGAAATCCAGTATCTGATGAATTTACAGGCAGGAGAAGGATTTCCATGAATGGATTTCCATATAAACTTCCCAGCAAGAGCTTGTGCTTGTCTGAAAAGATTTTTGCATCCTAAACCACCAGAAGATTTCGGCTTGCAGATAGAATTTCAGTTGACCAAATGACTACCTTTCCAAATAAAGTTCCTAAGAATTTTCTCAAGCTCTAAATAGACACATTTTGGAGCCACCAAGGCAGTTGAGAAGTACACATAAGAGCTTGCGAGAACAGCATTAGCAATAATAGTTCTGCCAGCAAGAGAGAGGTAGTTCCTGTAGTTGTTTAGCTTCTTTTTTATTCTCACAAGAATAGGGTCCCAAAGGCCTTTGATAGAATGATCCATAGCAAGAGGCATACCTAGAAGTTTGGTTGCTTGATTGGAGGGGAGAACATTTATCCCAGCTAAAGTTGGAGTACTGATATCCCCAATAATCATACTTTTGTTCAAGTTCAAATGGATACCAGATGCAGCAGAGAATTGACCTAAGATCTTGAGGAAAAAATTGATGTTCTGAAGATCAGCATCCAGAAAGGAGAAGGTGTCATCAGCATATTGTAGAATGGTAATACTATCATTGGAGTTTGGAAGTTTTAGACCTTTTAATTGAGAAGAATTCTGATAATGCATGATGACCTTAGTAAGAAGCTCAGCAGCCACTAAGAATAAGTAAGGAGCAAGAGGACATCCTTGCCTCACTCCACAAGAAAGAGAAAAGAAACCAGAGGGGACACCATTGATAAGAACAGCTGAGTTCGATCTAGCATTCAGACCATAAATAAGACTAATAATCTTAGGAGGGAAACCAATTTTGGACATAGCAAAATCTAAGAAATCCCATCTGACAGAATCAAATGCTCTCTTGAAATCTAATTTAAGGAGGATGCAATTTTGATTAGAGATTTTATTCCAATGCAAACCCTCCATAGCTGCCACATAATTATCCAAAATAAATCTATTTGGAAGGAAAGCAGATTGATTTGAGCTAATATTTCTTTGGAGAAAGCTTTTGATTCTGAGAGCAATGATCTTGGCACAAAGTTTATATGTAGTGTTCGTGAGAGAGATTGATCTCCAGTCTTGAAACTTTGAAGGGTGATCAACCTTAGGAACCAAAGTGATCAGGCCACTGGAAATAGAAGGATGAAGATGATTAGAATTCCAGAAGGCAGTAACTAAAGAAATCAGGTCATTTTTTAGAATATCCCAGAATTTGATATAAAATTCAGCTGGGAAACCATCAGGACCAGGAGATTTACCATTACTAAAGGATTTGAGAGTCTCAAAAATCTCATTATGAGAAGGAATAGCAGCCAGAGACTCGTCCATAGTTTCAAGCGGATCAGGTAAAATATTATTGACTATGGAGTAAAAGTCATTTGCATCCAAGATCTCATTGGGAGGAATTGGTTTGTCTTTAAAAAGATCCATATATCTGCTCTTGAAGAAATTAGCAATATCAGAGTGAGAATTATATTTAATATCCTGATCATCAATAGTCTCAGTAATAGAGTTTCTAAGAACCCTACTTTTGGCTATTCTGAAAAAGAATCCTGAGGAGCCAGAGTCCATATCATTAGTATATTTGATCTTGCATCTAATAGCAGAGCCTTTGGCTTCAATCTCCTCAATATTTTTAATTTTTCTCTCAAGAATTTCTTCCCCTACTTGAAGGTTAGAGCTGGAGGGATCATTTTGAAGTAAGGATCTAATTTCCTTCATGTACATGAGAAGCTGGTTTTTTTCTTTGCTGCACTGATCCTTAATAAGCTTTGACCAGTTCTTAATCCACCTTTTGACTTCCTTAATTTTAGAATAGAAAAGCTTCATAGGAGGCATAGAGTTTCCAGCAAACCTATTAGTAAGATCATCATAGAAAGTTTTGAATTGGGAGCAGAAATTTTCATTCTCGAGAAGAGAAGAATTAAATTTATAAGGAGTGCTCCCTTCCCTTTGAATCCTCGATGACATGGGAGGTATGAAGGAATTGAGGCTGATGGTCGAAATAGAGGTTCCTTCATCACTTGTTACATAACTATTGTCCCAAAAGGTCAGAGATGGATTGGAAACATAAAATCATTAAGAGTACAAGAAACCCTTGCTCTATCTTTTTGCTTATTAGACCAAGTGTAGGTGGTCAGAAAGAGGGAATATGAATCAAATTATTATCGAGATAAGCAAATCCCAGTTCTCTTTTTCAGTTGAGGACATATTTATTTTATTTCCCAACTTAAAATCCCAAGAGGGGGTATTATTGAAATCTCCAGCAACAATCCAGTTGTCTATAGTTTGAGATTCCAACCAGCTATTAATTTCACTCCATATAGGTTCCCTATCTTTTGGAGAGGTAGGAGCATAAACATTGATGATTCCAAAGTTAGAATTCAAACAGAAAGCAAATCATAGCCCCGCCAAGCTTTAGAAGGGTCAAGTATAAAAGGAGGAATGCTTGATGTCTTTTTTTCCAAATAATGGCTAAACCACCACTAGCTCCAGAGGAGTTAATCCAAATTGAAGATGAAGAAGGGTATATCCAATCTCCCAAATTGCTACATTCAAAAGAGGGAAATTTAAGCTCTTAGATAGATAGATAGATAGATAGCTCTTGTAGAAGGATAATATCAGCATTATACATCCTGATTTGAGCAATAGCCCTTCTTCTTTTCAAAGGACCTTTTATGCCTCTAAGGTTCCAGGAAAGAATCTTCATTATAAAGAGGAAGATGGAAAAGGACAATTTATAATCTAGTCTTTCTTGATTTTCTCTTACTTCTGGTATTTTGAGCAGGAGTTTTATTTAGACCAGACAAGATCAATCCCAATTTATCTCCATCCTTTTTAGATGGTTTTTTCACAGAGTGACTCTTCTCAAACTTAGGATCAATACTAAGATTTTCATTTAAATATTCTTCTTTATCCCAATTCTCTTTATCACTCCCAAAACCATCATTATCACTATAATCAGAACATCCTCCAGGAAAGAATTGAAACATAGGATTAATATTAATAGGGCTTACATTAATATTTGAAGGAGCAGAAGTGAGAACTTGCCTGGTACATTCTTTTTCTTGAAGCTCCACAATTTGAGTGTCTTCAGGGGTATCAGGAACAAAATCGAAATGCATTAGGAACCTGCATTTAATCATTTCCCATCTCATTTATTGCAGATCCCTTCAGAGGTGAAGCTTGTGGGATGAGATCTTGCAGAGAGGCCATGTGCTCAGCAAACTTATCTGAAATCTTGGAAGGGCTTATAAAGTAATCCACCACTGGAGAGTCTAGGTCAATTAGGGAAGGCAACTTTTCAATGTTTGTACCATCAGATTGAATATGGAGTTGAGAAGTGGCTAAGGGATGGATAGGAGAGGGACAAGTCCGGGAAACACATTTTTTGCTTTTATTTAATTCAGAATCTAGATTACCATTACGGTCAGATAATACCTGGAAAGGATTAGAGCAGTTGACTTTGAAGTTGACTTGTCATTGTGCGGTTTCAGCCGTATAAACACTTGAGTCAAATCAAAAAGATTTCTTTGATCGAGATATTGGACAAATGAGTGTCCATTTTAGTCTCATCTGACTTTTTGTCTTGCTGATTCAATTTAGCTGACACTGGTATTTTAACATGTGAATTCACCTGAGAGGAATTCAACTGAAACTTAGATTTGTCCCGAGATTTTGTAGTTAATGACCCACTCTTACTTTTGGTCTTGATAGGATAATCAATAAGACTGTTGGAACATTGACATTTTTCTTGATTTTTAGCCTCTTTGGCCTCCTTGATTATTTCACTCAGAGTGAAATTTAACTTATCAGTTGCCTGAGAAGCTTTTCCAGTCATAATACCTTTGACTAGAAGTTTTGGCTCCCCAATTGTTAGGGTTTGAGCTTTTGCAGGAAATGAGAACTCATCTTCACAAATTTTGTCTTTGCCTTTTATTTCATCACGTGCAGCCTTGTTTTTCTGAATTCTCTTGTAGCTTCCATTTACTTTTGTCCATTTGAATCTATCATTTTCTGGCAGCCTTTGAAACTGTGAATACTGTTTTCACTGTTTTCATTTATGGCAGTGCTTTTACCAGTCTGATCCCTTTGATTGTCCCTTAAAACATGCTGATTGGTATCCTTATCTGGAGCCTGAGCAGCTTGATGAAGTGTGATGACTTGAGAAATCTCTGTTGACAATTTGCATTCCGAGTACCAGAAATGCCTATGAGTGCATTTCTGACATTGTGAGGACAGTCCAGACCATCTAAGACTTAATAAAGATTCATGGCCAAAAGCCTGTAAAAGGAATGGACAAGGGTATATCTTTGGAAAGATCAAGCTGAACAAAGCTTCTGGGAGGTTTGACAGGGGAGTATTCTGTGGAAATATAAGTTCCAATAGAATTAAAAAGGAGTTTAAAGCAATCTTCATCCCAATAGATTGGATTCAGGCCAAGTAAGGATGTGGAAGCAATGCATAAATTATTCATCTGATCAATATCAAGCTTTGGGTGCCATTTAAGGAAAGTCAATTGTGAGGTCTCATAGGTTAAGGGGCCATAGTTCAGAAAGAAATTGGCTGATTTAGAATTCCCACATTCAAGCATAATGTAGGGGAAATTAATCCAATATATAGCCTGAATAAGGATACCTTTATGAAGGCTGAGGAGAAAGGCCCACAATTTATCTAGTTTCATGCCACATTTTTGAACCTTAATAATCACAGCAGAGTTTGATAAAGCACCAATTTTTGAATGGACAATCGGAAGATTTAAAGAAATACCATGATAGGAGGAATTGTGGTGCGCTTGAGTCTTCCATCCAACTCTTCATTTGAACGGATCTCCTGATGGCCTCTAGCAACTCCGTATGGAACAGGGGCTTGAGTAACAGGATTTATGGGATGAAGGATACCCCTGTGATCAGGATCAGCAGAAAGATTGTCCCAATGCGGAACACGATGAGAAATTGGATCCACTGAAGAAAAGGAAGGAAGCAAATTGTCGAAGTTTCCAAAAAGGATTGTGTCTGAAGGTTGATCTTGAAAGGAAATCAGATTTTGAAGCACTGAGGATCGATCCGAGGCGGAAAGGTTCGCGAATGCGTGCAGAAGAGGCAAATGTTTAGGGTTTATAGGAAAATTGGGGACCATTGCGTAAAATTCAGGAGGGAACAACAAAAGATCATGCAATATTTATAACAATTGAAAAGGGGGAAAAAAGTTAACAGGAAAAAGAGGACAGAAACTAAAAGCATGAAGCAAAATTAAACCAAAGAGATCTGGATGCCATACAATGCAATAATCGAATGTCGAGGAGACATGATACAATTCAGAACAAGTTTTAGGGGGAAATTCCGTCGAATTGAGCTGGATCTTGGGGAGAATAAACTTCAACAGAGATCATGTAGTCCAACCATTCACAATGAACTCGAATTTTCCCTGAAGCGAATGCACTTGAACCCGTAAATTCCTCCAAACACGGTTTTGTGATTTGAACTTCAAATTCAACCGTGCTTGGCACAAAGGAGTACTCAGATCTAAACAGATTATCCGGGAAGAACTGATGGATGATTAAGGAATTCCAAAGATCAGAAGTCGAGCCCTTCAAAAAACCACACGAAATTCTAGATTTCTCCCTTATAATTGTGAAAACTGAGGTTTCCATGAATCAGACGAAAGAAATGGTGAAGTAGCTGCATAAGTATAGTAAAAAGGTAGTCAATTTGAAGAACAGAAAGTGAAGAATCTAATTGTAGCTACCCTTCACAAAAGCGCGTGATTGATCCACAAAAACCTCCCCTCAAATCTCGCAAAATTTCAAATTTTCCCATATTTCAATCAAGAAAGGGTTTGTAGCAGTAAAAATATGGGAAAAAGACAAAAAAGGCAAAAAAGTAGGCGCACGTCCATTTTTCTAAACCTTCATTTTTTGCCATTTAAGGCTGGGTATAACATGTCAGCATCCGACATTTACCGCGATGGGACCCTCACGGCTAAAGGAAGCGGCTGGAGATCTAGATGATGCGGATCGTCCTTCTAAAACCCGCTTCCTCCAAAATCCGCCTGTTGGGTCGATTTGCGTAATGGGGTGGAGTCGGCCGATCCGCAAGGGTTGCATGTAGCTGGAGATCGGTAACCGCAGAATTATCGCGTGACGATTTTGGCTGCATCGATTTGAGTGGTCCACTCTTTTCCCTTTTTTAGCTTAGGTATTTTACCGCTTGATAGTAGTTTCATTTCCGCTTTGATTTGTGGGTTTTCTTTGAATCAAAAGAGGGGGCCTTTCTTTGTTTGTAACTGCAGCTATTGTTCTTTATAGTGGTTCCTATTTATATGTGTTGTACATCCAAAGAATTGCAAGGCATTTTTTCTTGATGCATTGTATTTGGGGTCACATTTTATAGCCCAAATAATACGTTCCTCGATAATAAACCTATCCATGCGGTGCAAGTTATCATGGCATTAGTGGATATTGCAAATGGAAAGCAGAGACATGTTCCATACCGTGT
This sequence comes from Isoetes taiwanensis, assembly GCA_021234155.1. Classification (NCBI taxonomy): domain Eukaryota; kingdom Viridiplantae; phylum Streptophyta; class Lycopodiopsida; order Isoetales; family Isoetaceae; genus Isoetes; species Isoetes taiwanensis. Next base: position 325,148 of record JAJEKV010000270.1, on the reverse strand, counting down.
TTCCAAACTTACATTTCTTCTGCAGGTAATGTAAGAAGTTGAGTTAATTCAGTTTATCTGCTTATTCATCCGAAAAGTGACTTTATGGCTGGTAGACATTGAGCACCCTAAAGTTTGCTCAGCGTGCGAACTTTTTTTATTGATTTCTTCCCTCAATCATCACTTGCAGGCTACCATAAACGAAGATAACTTCGTAGATGTGGTGACTCTGCACCAGCAAATACAATAGTTAAAGGTGTTCTCTCTCCTGCAGGCTGCAACAATTAGTAGCTTATGTTCTACTTTCTGTCAATGCAGGATGAAATACAGAGTCTGCATCACCAAGAGTCTGTATTTCACGGTTTTTTTATTGGAGCCATACACAACCAATTGTTTTCTAGACGGGGTTTCTCCCGCGTCTCCTCCTGTTGAAATTGATGATCATGAAGAATTTGAGGATCGAGAGATTTTGAACTCTAAGTTCCTTTGTCAATGTTTGTATTATTTCATCAATCGGGAAGGGTACTCCCCAAGTGATTGACCTCGAAATGATGCGATTAAGAGATTTTAGGCTCTTGTAACACTACAAAATTAATACTTGAACATGAAATACAAGGAATCACTGGATAATCTAGAATATATACAAGCAATTGTTATGGCACATCATTTAACCGGCCAATCGGATCCACCTTCGAAAGGCTATACTAGCAAAGATATAAACATTGGTTGTGATCATTACTACTACACCACAGTCTATGATCAAGAGAAAATACATTGGTTAAGAATAATGAAGAATAGTATTAATCTTCAACATGAATTGAAATCTCTGTCTGCAAATCACTTTGTCCACCTTTTCTGCAATATCTCACACACTATAAGTAATTATAAATGCTGCCACACCAACTCTGAAACTAGACTCTGAGAACTTTCCAAAAAGCTAAACTTTTCCACATTTTGATCTGTGATCGCCGAGTTATGACATTCTGAATTTGACCTTCTTTTTATAGTAGCGGGCCCTTTAAGAAAAGGTAACGGCCCTTCCCAAATTAGACATTGCTCTTTTTAATCACAATAGGAATTTAGGAAAATTATCCCTTAATATTATCATTTGCCATATATGTCGCATTACATTAAAGAGGGACACATCCTGACATGGGCCTCATGCAAAAACAGTGGGGCGCCTTTGTGTTCTTCTTTATGATTCGAGAGGGGCAAAGAGGGAGGGGCAGGGGGGCAAAGAGGGAGGAAGAGGGGCAAACAAGAGATGGTAGATGGATCCCCCATCTGCCATCCCCAACCCCACCAAGAAAGGGAAAAAAAAGCACTTAAATACAAAAGTGCCACCTGAAATGGAATAAACTATTTAATTAATATAAATAATAAATTAATTAATCAATTATAAGACAAATTATAAATAAATATAATTAGTTTAGATTTTTAGCACGCCAGCCCAACCAAGCCCACAACCTTTCTTGCAATTCTAGCCTATCCACGTACCACCTCCACCTCAACAAAAACTGATGTGGCATTAGCTTTCACCGTTAGATCTTTTTTTTTTTGGGTTGCCCGTAGGGGGCAACCCTCTTGTTGGAGGGTGGAGTGGCGAGGAAGGCCTCGATTTGTTAATTATAATATGTCATAGAATATTCTATATCACGGCGGTTTGATTGCACCGAATTTTTAGGGTTTTTGTGACGGTCAGTGACACTTAGACGGCAGAGATTTGTTTGGGATGTCTCCAACGGTAGAGATTGTTTGGGTCTCCACCATGACCTCTTGGATATGGAGTCTGCCAATCCGGTATCGTTTTGTTTCCGACAAATGTGACCTCCACTGTGGCCGGACCAATTACCTGGGCAGGCTTGAAAATATGTCTACTAAAGTACAAATTGAGTCTCCTCCGAATCGTTCAAGCTTTGGTACGCCTGCTAGCTCCCGAGAATTCAATTCTTTGTTTGTTGTAAGTAATCTTTTCCCTTCAAGTTGTTTGCTTCTCCATAGCCCACATCTATAAGGAAATTGACCCTATAGTTTGCTTACTTATCCGTGCTTCTCCGATAGTCTCGGGGGAGACAGTAAAGGTTCAGAACCAAGCGGTAGAAGAGAAAGATGCTTTAATACGGGAAAAGAGTAAAGCATTTGACGTAGTATGCCCTATATCTCATTGAATGGAAAAAGTCTATTTATTGTGGTGTTTGAGAACATCGTTTAGATTCTGTTGTGTAAGATTAGATGATATGCAAGTCATTACTTGATAATTCATGGGATATCATTTGCATTTTTCAGGAGATTGAAAAGCAAAGAATGCTTGCTTCTATGAGTGAAGAGAAGCTAGCTAATATCGAAAGCATTCAACGGGAAAAGGTAGCATCATCAAACTACAACGCCATATGAAAGTCCATCACTAAACTGATTGTGTGGGAGCCAGAAAATCATCAACACATATTAGATTCTCGGATAAATATGATAAGGGCGTAAAATGGACTCGCTTCGTGTCGTGGTTGAACAAACGATAAGATAAAACAAACGATAACACCATTGTGGACCACTCCCCTGTGCTTCTACCATAACACGAGACCTGTAAAGAATCCGTAGAATGCTTCAGATAAATGTAGTGAGTTCCATGTGAATTAGAATTGGAACCATGGAAACCATATAAAGTTGTTACTTGATAATTAAAAGATTCCTCTTTGTAGCCGCCATATTGCCATACATAACCTTGTATGGTCATTTTGAGTATTTTAAAGGGCACGTTATGTGTATGGTAACCATCTAAAGACGTTAATGATTGTTGCGAGGTTTTTCTTCTGACCATCTAAAAGACGTTAATGATTGTTCGAGAGGTTTTACTTTGCGCCCATCTAAAGACGTTAGAATGATTGTTCGCGAGGTTTTACTTTGCATTGCTTATTGGCCCCGGATGCAATGCCACTTGTGGCTAGTTCATGGTCCCAAGCAACAAATAATAAGAAAACAATATTCTATCTTCATAAAGATGAGCTTTTATTTTCCATTTACTTATTTGTTTGGGTTTTCTTATTACTTTTTGGACTTATTTGTTTGGGTTTTCTTATTACTTTTTGGAAGTTAGATGCAATGCCACTTGTGGCTAGTTCATGGTCCCAAGCAACAAATAATAAGAAAACAATAATCCATCTTTCTTCATAAAGATGAGCTTTTATTTCATGAATTATTAAAAAGATCCATTTACTTATTTGTTTGTGTTTTCTTATTACTTTCTGGAAGACAGAGAGTGATCATGCAAAGGAGTTTTAATCCTTAATGAAGGGTGTGCATAGGCCTCAAAGAGCTACTTGGCATTTGTGCTACCACCCATTAAGCTATTTAACAGTAAGAAAATTGATACCGGAAAATAATATCTTTCATCCAAAGTAGGAGAGCACTTATACATCAGAGTGTTGGTGGTAAGAATACAAACTCCCAACCGACCCGCTTTGATATTGAGAAAGACTATGGTCGCCCCATCCATTTTTTTGAGACATGCTAAACTCGTTTGCAAAATAAAACCTAACTGCAAATAATTGAACCTTAACATGCTAACTCAACAGTCTTCCACCACTCTGCCTTAAGTATGACTTGGTCTGTTACATATAACTTGAAGAAAGGATCTCCCCTCAAAGGTGATAGATCTATAACACTTGTTAATTCTGCAAACTAATAAATTCACCAGTTGACCAAACAAGCAAAATGACAAGAACGCACATTAACTCCAAGAGCTACGATGCTCAATTTTATCCTATGAAGCTCCATGCTTGTAATACTCAGGTTTACCCATGCCAAGTTCTTCAAGACATTTAATGAACCTTTTCTTTAGTAGATATTTAATAAAACACATCAGCTGTCATATGTTGAGTGCTCACATGCTGAATGGTAATGTTGCCTTCCTCTACCTTAGATATCCATGCGCTTTGGCTTTAAAAAAAAAATGGGATTCTTTACAAAACTCACAACTGCTCTATTATCATTAAGAAGAATAGTAGGTTCTTTTGCTCACCTCGAAAGGTCTTTCATTAATCTCCTAAACCAGATGGCTTCTTTTGCTGCTGCATAGATGGCTATAGACTCGATTCACAAGTAGTTATGACATTAGCCCCCTCCTTTTTGCTGGACCAGCTTACTACCTCCCTTTGGAGCTAAAGAGAGAAGCAGATATGCTACTTTCAAGTGGTTTTTTCACCTGCATAATCAGAATCAACATGACCTGAAAGTAGGAGGTTATTAGCATGGTTCCCACAATAGGTAATGTCAAGAGTAGGATGAGCTTAGAGATATCGAGAGTACATTTAAGAGCCTGCCAATGCTTCACTATAGGATGCTCCATAAATTGACTCACAGTTATAACCTTCTGCCAAGTCTTGTCTACTGCATACCATGAAATGCATGAGAGAACCAACTACGCTGCAGTATGGAATATCCAATTCATGGTCCTTTGAAATACTTGACTTAGATTCAAATGTCCAAGCGCAATTTATGATAGTACTTACTGCTTTGCTGGACTTCATATGACATTTATGGAACAAAGTGCCAATGCCTTTAAATTGATGAAAGGTGATGGTTTGGACCCTCTTGTCTCAAAGAATCTGTATGCCCAGAAAATGCTTTGAACCTATGAGCCAGGCTCTGTTTAACATCTGCCATAGGACATGAATCAATAACTGCTAGGATGAGGTTGTCCAATGTAGAAACAACTATGATAAGGGATGACCCATTCTGCGTTACTTCTCACAAATCCTTGGGCAATGAAAAAGGCGTGACTAGTTTTATATCATATGGAGAGGGGAAGTGGGGGTGACTATTTGTTGCAGATATGAAATCAATCAAGAAGAAATATGGAAGAACTACGAACAAGGAGGATGCCCCATGCATCACACATGTCCCGAATAAATCGACCACACTCATAGCGCGCCTAGCACGGAGGAATCAGAAGCCCTCAGTTGGCTGATCAAGAACTAGGATTATGCCTGTTTATATAGTCGTTGGAGCTCAACAGTCCTGGCTATATATAGCATTGTTGTTGTAGATCATACAAGTGTCATATATTCCAACACCCCCACTCAAAGATGCCAAAATGCAATGAAGGCTCTCTTTGAACATCGCAACTACGGCACCCCCACTCAAAGGGATGCCAAAAATGCATGAAGAAATTTTTTGATCATCAAGATCACCTGTGCAAATTTGACCGTGCCACAAGTGCATTGTGCCACAAGTGCATGTTCCCCAGACTCAGCAATAGAACATCCACACTGCTCTAATTACCTACTTGCTCTAATTACCTACTGGCAGTAACTTGTAAACTAGCGAGGTTTTCCAAGCTATTTCTTGGCAAAACACTCAATAAAATGTCACCCAGACTCATACTGGCGTGGACATCAAAACCATATGAAGAGGTCTTCCAGGCGATGTCATTCAGACTCAGCAAGGGAGTATCCACATTGCTCCACTTGCCTACTGGCTAGAACATCGCTATCCACAAAACAGAGATGTCTTCCAGGCTTATATCCTGGCAAGGACACTCAAGAAACAAAAAAAGTATGTCATCAGACTCATATTCTGACAGTGACATTCGATACAAAGGTTCTAGTGCTGCAGTACTTGATGCGGGACCAGACCATTAAGATCATGTTTCCAAGATCTCTTCCACAGAAAAAACTGAAAGATGTTGAATGTTATTCAAGCTGCATAACAGTTGCTTGTCTAAGACATGATTAAATGCCGAATAACCCCGTCACATATTCCAACCACATAATCAAAACTAGCTGCAAGTGACAGAGTTAATGTGAAGCAGGTCTATGATTTGCATTCCTGGCTTCTGTTTATGCACCCATTTTAGAAACCATGCTCCAAACTCTTCATTGCAATCTTGGAAGCCAAACATCCTCCAAATTGTACATCACATATCTGATAGAAGATGGTAGGCTTCAAAAAACATTCTCAGTAGCAGAATTGGTTATCAAGAGAACGAACAGAGATAACTGCATAATCATAGAGCAAATAGTTGGTTGATCCATACATTCCACCATTCACCCAGATTTCAACAAGGGAATCAGATGCTTTTGACCACATAGGAGCAGCAAATCCGCGTGTGGTTCACCCTAAGAGCATATGTAACATAAAGATAATAGACAATCAGATATTTTGAAGGGCTAAAGGATATTTTCAACAAGGTGCAGTGCAAAAGAATGGGATTAGGAAGGATCAGAATGACAAGATGAAGGGAAGGGAAAAGTAAGAAAGAAGGCAGAGAGGTGAAAGGGCACATGAGATACGATGGAAAAAAGAAGGGCAAGACAAGATACATGCCATGAAACCAACTTAAACAGTGAGCTACAGATTAAAAGAGAGAGAGAGAAGCCTTTATAGGCAAAGAAAATTTGCAGATGGCAAAATAAGAGATAGGCAATTATTCACATCCTCCCTCCAGAGTAATAATACCTTTCACCTTCAACAGTTGCTGTCGGATATATCAAATAAAGGTCACTTCCAAGCAAGCACAAGCAACCTGTAATCCTAGGAGAAGTCAGCGAAAGACCTTAACAAGGACTAAGGATTTAGCTTGAGCAAGCCAACAATATAGGTTGGTACTCAAGATAAGCAGCAGCAAGAAAATAACAAATAGGCTGTCAAGAGTAACAGAGAAAGAAATGATGGTTAGCAGATAAGAAAACAAGTTCAGAATAATAAAATAGGCAGATACCAATAGGGCAGACTTAAAGGAAAACGGGGAGGACTGGATGGTAGGTCACATGAGGTAATGAACATATAGAAGAGGAATGCTTCCAAAGCGCGTTCCTTTAAAGAACATGAGGATAGGAGAAAATCCATGGCACAGGAGGAAGCAAGAATGAAGGCAAAATCAGCAGGATGGAGTTGAGAACAAAGGTACAAGAAAGGCTATTATCTTAGGCCAGAAGGTGACATGCATTCCACTGGATCACTGAAAGCCCCTGGTATTCAACAAGATGAAGAAATGCATACTGCATTGTGTTTTGTCCTTGTTGCAAATAAATTGAAATGGCATGCAAGAGACAAGGAGGCTGGAGGAGAGATGATTTATTGAAATAATATCAAGAAAAAGAAATTGAAGCAGCACTCACGGGCATGAAGTGGGCGGGTAGGAAAAGATGAAGAGGAAGTATAGCAGGGCATCAGCAATCACCAAACTCGAAAGCAATGCGAAGAAATTTTGGATCCAAAAAATAAGTAGAGTTTCAGAAATCAGGAGGATTATTATTGGCATTATTATTGGCAGGATGTGTGCAGAGGTAAAACTTGAGGTAAGAAAAAAGGCTCACCGATTCCAGAGATCAATTAACAACGATAAAAATATGGTTGTTATGGTAATCACGGTTTTGATAGCAGTGCAACTTAGGTGATTTTAGGCAGAGGAGCCCATAACCTGTTGCAGATATAGGAAGACAATCAAGAAGAAATATGGAAGAACTAGGAACAAGGGGGATGCCTCATCCATCGTCATGTCCCGAATAGGACTCGGACCAGCCCATAGTGCATAGCACGGAGGAATCAAAAGAAGCGCTTTAGTTGGCTGATCAAGAACCAGGGTTGTGCCTGTTTATATAGTCGTTGAGCTCAACAGTCCTGGCTATATATAGCATTGTTGTTGTAGATCATACAAATGTCATATATTCCAAGACTATTTCATTCCATAGACATGCAAACAAGATCATCTTGCCCTTTAGCATACCCTGGGAGTGTTTCATATAGACTTCATCATGCAATTTGCCATGTAAAAAGCAAACTTGATGTCCATCTGCTGCAAGTCAAGATCCAAGGCAGCAGATATTGCCAAGACCATCCATACAGAAGGGAGCACTATTGGAGCAAATGTCTGATGGTAGTCAATGCCATCTTTTTGTGAGCATCCTTTGATAACAAGCCTGGCCTTATAATTCTAGATACAGGATTATTCTCATCATATTTTAACTTGAATATCCATTTGCTGCTAATGGCTTTCCTACCTTTAGGAAGTAGACATAGTTCCTATGTATAATTGAGAATTAAACTCTTCGTCCAAAGCTTTAGTCCAAGAGACATGCTCTGGACTTGTGATAACCACCGCATGATGGGTGAGGGGTTCATTTGCAGAAGCAGCACTATGGAGAGCTTGCTTTTCCTTTTCAATATTTGTACAGATGATGATATGTATACTGCAGCTCGATAAGTTCTTAACATTATTCATCAAGCATACACTCATAGTCCTCCCATCATTGCAAATTCTAAGCATATCGGTCAAATGCATACGGACCTCTCAAACTCGCCACTCATTTATTGAAGTGGCCTCTTACGCTGGAAATAGTTTACTGTACTATTTATGCAGACGAAAATATAAAAAATATTTGCTGGATTTAATTGCGGAGAAGCATCAATTCTTCAAAACTGGATGTGACTAACTGCACAATTTTCTCAAAAATGAATTATTGGAGCACACTAGATCAAGTTAGGTTAGCCTTTAAAGGTTCACGTCTTAGAGTTAAGCTTGAACAACTACAAGCTAGCTAGATGGTGGAGAAGAAAGATCTTGAATAAGCTTGTCTTGTTCAATTGCCATCATGAACGTCCAGCTATTCAGAAAGGCCAAAATTAATTCTTAAGAAATATGTTCTAAGAAGAACTTGCCTTGATGCTAGCTTCAAGAAATCAAGGAAGTATACTTAAACCATGTCCTGAAAACCACTAACCTTCAACATTTTTTCCACCAGCCATCTCCATTAGGTGATCCAGTTCAAGAATTGAACCCTTCCATATTTAAGCATGCACCGCATTTATATGGCGGAAACGAAAGATTGAAAAGACTGACCAGTGCTTGCACATCTACACGGAAAAGGTTCGCAGATTCAGTTCAAGCATTGAACCCTTCTATATTTAAACATGCATCGCATTTATATGGCTGAAACGAAAGATTGAAACGACTGGCCAGTGCATGCGAAAAGGTTCGCAGATTCAAGCTGGAGGAAAAAGGATAGAAGCTCAGAATTTGGAATCTGCTTTTGAGGCAGTAGTAGGGACATGGCCATGCCCAACCATTTTCATATCACCGCTGTCTCGAACTCGTGACCTACTCGTCAACAAATTCAACTCCTAACCACTAGAACGCGGTTCTGAGTTGCGTTTAATTCTCCAATTTTAATTTATATTTCGAATTATTATGTTCAACCAAACATGAATATCGGCATGGACAAGTTGATTAGCTTTAGCGGCAAAGGAAAGTGAAGATACATTTGTTCTAATGTGAAAATGTCCAAGTAAAACATTATTGACAAGCACACTTGCCAGAGGAGAGAGAGAGAGAGAGAATAAATTGGCCAGAAAGGTGTTGGCATTATTTGGAGCATATGCCTCTGCAGATGATACTAGATTGGCAAACCCGGATCTTTTTGATAAAAAATGTGCCACTTTCTAAGGTCTCGATTGAACACATGGTTGGCGAAACCATATTTTATTAAACTTCTACAAGACCATTACATCGCATTTTTATGTCGAACCACAAAACTAGGATTTTGCAACAGAGTGGAGACAGCATTTGAGCAAGCAAAGAGGGCTTAATCTAGTCGCGGATGCTCCTCCATTCCGCAAGGGATCAAAACCCTATTATGTTTTACTTCCCCTTGCATTTTAGTAAGAGAACCAAACCGGGCCATCCGAAATAGGATTTTACACCCTGGATGCCTAAAACACTAAGCCCTCGGTAAGAAATAAACACACAAGAAATCCCCCACAAGAAGAAATAAAACTGGACAAAAAAATGAATATGGGACTTGAACCCACCGGGATCCTTGCACAACAGAAAACAATGTCCGAGAGGCCTAAACGGCTTCATTTACCCCGGCCAAGCCCTCGCTCTATACAAACTTGCCCCCGCTCTGCTTTCTACCGGAAGTCGATATGAGAGAACCGTGACTTACAGAATCGGGCATATCCGCATGTCCACACCGCGGTGTGTGCTCCTCGCCTCACCGCCTCTCCGCCTCCACGTGCTTTCCAAATTCGAGCCACTCGCATATCGACACGCCGAGGCTTCCAAAACAGTCCCAAATTTCTTTTCTCACACCATTGAGTTCACTTAAAAAAACATGACACAAAGACAACATTGAAATAGAAACTTGCCCCTCACAACAAAGAAGCAACTCAAACATGCACAAACATACCATTTTCAATACAATACCGATATTCATACCGATATGAATACCGAATCATAGTTTCCACCATTGCGAAATATCCCCCCAATACAAAATGGATTTTCAAAGTAACTTAATATGAAAGGTTTGAATAGCAACAAATAGCCAGCAATAACAATTCACTAGTTGATGTAGATTATGGAGTAGAAATGGTGACAGATATTGAGAATGCTTTCAAATGATGGCATGCATCACTAGGAAAAATAACAAAAAAACATATAGAGAGAGAGAAGCGAGCATTATATACGGACTAGGCCTATGACATTGAGAAAAGAGGCAAAGAAAATATAATAAAGGCATCCTCTATCTACAAAGGCAAATATGCCTCAGAAACATGGCCATTGTTAGTGACTTGCAAGTATAGCAATTTGCAATGCCAATTACGCTACAAGAGATCGCCGACCATAAACGCATTTACATGATGTCGTTGAACTATGATCGAGACGCCGCTTGCCTCAAAGACGTTAACGCCGCTGGAACAATGGGTCGAGGGTATGACGTATCATGATTGCTCGCACGCATCGCTGTTGATGTTGCTAAGTTGGCGTGCCTGCGTGTCATGCCACGCGCCATGTGACGCCGCTCAACGATGTCCGTGGACATCCGATGTGCAATGATGTCGCTCAACCATGTCCTATTGTTAACTTCCGTTATAAGACATCTCAAAGTGCATTTTTGAGAGTGCAAGGTTAGTTGACCCACTTTGAACTTCTAATCCAGAGAAAGAGTTCCACTACAAGGGTTTGGATTTCATGCACCATTCCCTGCAACTTGTGTCCTTAACAAGTTGGGAAGGGTAGCCACATGCTGTTAACAACAACACCAAAACAATAAGAACATTTAGCAAATGCTAGAATATTAGCCTCATATTCTTGCCTCAATTTGAGCTTTGGCAAATAAGCTTCTCTTCAAATTTGCAAGTAGTCTATACTGGCATCTCCTCAAAATTTGGCACTCGCTTACCCTCAAGGAAAGCGAATGAAACACCTGAAAGTTATCCGGACTTGTGTGGTTTAAGATAATCAAGTCTTGATCAACCGAATCTGTAGGATATTGGCTGTCACGGGCTTCAATAATTGCCAGAAAAGTCTTGCATACTGCAGGCGTGAGAAACCTACATTGTATGTTCTTTGATCCAAGTCCAATGTTCTCCATATTACTTTTCCTCAATAGCAAGTGACTCATTAAAATGTTCATGCTATAACTTTGGAACTGTTGTTGTCTTGGTTGAGAGCCTAAGATGTGTAACATCATCTTTATATTTCCTCCGATTTTTTCCTCGAAAAAGGAGGAAAGATTCGTAAAGTACAATCGGAGGCATGCTGCACCAAAAAAATTAGCAAGAGCATCTCTATTTGAGGCTTCCCATATGATCTCAAAAATACTCACCACCTTGTGATGAATATGGTGAAAACCAGCTTTCCTCCACAATGACTTTCGCCTTGCCAAATGCTTATTTGTAAAGGAAGTTGACAAACTTCCATTACAATGTCCATGTCAATATTTTACAATATCAAATGGATTATTGCACTCAGAAAGTCGTGATCTAAGCAATAAGGCAACATTGCTTGACCGTCCCATATGTATTAAAACCTCGTGGCAAAAATTCGTACATCAGAAACTATACAAAGAAGTAGACAAGAAGCAAAATGCTTTGCTACCCCTGATCTCCGCTTGACATCTTTTAATACCATTTCCAATATTCCGGATCATCATCACCACCATCATCACTCCACCAACAAACTCACTCTACATACCACTATAGGCATGTTTCAGTTATTTAATGTCTCAACAACTGATGACCTGGATGTCTCCTAAATGGTGAGGCACTAAAATGCACATGTTCACCGATGTCTTGTGTGGGTTAAAACCCAAAAGTTCAAAAGCCATAAATACAATACACCCATATTCAAAGCACCCAACTTAAAACATCTCCTAATATTGAAAAAGAAGAAGTACAGCCACCTACATGTCTCGCTAATGGAACCATCCCATATCCATGGAAATCACTGGTCAAAAAGACCGATGTAACCATGATTTTGGCAAATGTGATAGTCTTCAAGTTTAAAGTATTCCCTTTGGAAACCAAAGTGGATATTGATGTGTCAAAGGAAGAATGCTTTTCACAAACTTTCCTTCCACAAGAACTCATCCTCCTTAATCACTGGACACTAGAATGCATAAGTCCAAACATTAATATCGACATAAATTGATTAAATCTACATCTTCAAATAAATAAGAGGGCTCACCCTGTGGAGCCTCGGATTCCACAAGGTGTTTATCAATAATTTCCTTTTCACTCCATACAAATGGAATCATCTCCTTTGAATGGCAAGATACTCAAGTAGGAAAACCATGGTACACCTCCTTCCGGGCTTTTCTTATACATGATAAACACAGTTTAATCCCAAACCCCGGCTAGTTTCCATTTCTTCCAAAGATATCACCTGCCCCTCGTGGGTCTCTACTTTTGAGACAGGCTTTGCATATCTTTGCAATAACTTCATCTTTCTTCAAATCACACACCGCTCTTCCACCAGCATATGCTACAACCGTCGTCATTCCCCAAAGCTTAAAGCAAGATCAGATTCAATTGGCTTTGTTGCATCCAATAAACAAATCGGCCACCTTTCTACACCGGAGGTAAGCAAAACGATGTAAGGGGAGGTTTGAAATCAAACAAGAAGAATGTAACTAGTTCTACACGGAAAGCTCTAATAGTTATTATAAGCGAGTACTTCTTCACCCAGAGCTTGAGATTGAATGATAAGGATTTTTGCTCCTTTGCAAGCCAAAGTAGTCTGCTTTTAATGCCTTTCTCCTTTAAGAAAGGACGGATCAAAAAGGGTTTTACAATGGCCATCAATTCAGACTCTTTCTTGCATCTATCCCCATGGAAATCTTAATCTTTGCAAACACGAAATCTATTCAAGATTGCCAAGAACAACAGAGTAGTGGAAAACATTTCCACTAAGCGTCGTGGTTGAAGCCGTAAACTAACTTAATCAAATTTTCAAGAAGTAGAAATACTTAACTGGCAGAGGAGCTGGCACCTACGCTTGTACCGGAAGCTTTAACAAGAAATTTTCTTCCCGCTGGCCACAAAATCAAGTGCGACCAAGATCACGGATTCAAACCCTAACTGAAAATGGCTTGGTGGATTCTTCCCATCGAGATGTGCTTAATTGGCAAATGGAGTCTGTCAAGTACTGCCGGATGGGATTTGTAAGAAATTCAGGCGCTTTGCCCTCTTCTTAAACCTAACAAAACAATTGTTGAGTGGAAAGAGAGGTGCGCAATGAGAAAGATAGCGAAACTACACACCGGGTTAGACGGTTCAACAATGCGGCCCTGCACATACAGTGACCGCCAATTTCATCGCCAAAGAGTAAGTTTTGTAGCTGTTTTCCACATATTCATGATATACCGCATATATCAAGAATATGCCAAAACCCACACAAAACAAGGGATTGCCCCGAGGGAATCAGAAAAAGAGCCAAGCATGTGCTCTTTAAGAATTGGTGGAAGGTTTCTGCACAGCTTAGATATGCATACCAAAATCGGGTCCACGTAACCCAATCACTCTGAAAATAACAAAACCTTCAAACTATGGCCAAATGTGACAAGTTCCTGCGGAAATATATGCCATAAATACATATATTTCCGTAGTTCTGTTACCATACAAGTCTATCTTCATAGCCTTGTATACCATAGATTGTGACACTAGGGGCATGACTAAGTTATTCATATAACTTTAGTTCAACCTTAGGTTAAGCACCACTTTCCACGTGGCCTTAACCTATTGGGCACCACACGGATCTCCTACTCCTATTGGAGCCATGTGGCATAACATGTGAACCCTAACCTACAAAGGCCTAAACCCTAACCTAGGCCTCTTTTTCTCGCTCCACCAGCCTGGGAACCTCAAGGCTGAAACTCCAAGGCTGGTGAATCGTCACATAGCATAGCGGCAGCCCCTCGTGAGCTGAGCGATCAAAGGTGGAGGGAGCTACCTCTAACACCTTGAAGATCATGGAGACGCCAGATTGGGAGGGAGTAAGCCCGAGCGTGGCGTGAGTAGTGTTTTAGTAATCCATCCGGAAGTTGGGGCACCTGCATGGGTTAGTACTGTGATTCGCTGCAGAGAGCCATCCTAGAACTCCTCGTGATCAACATCATCTTGAACCCTAATCAAGGAACCCTAACCGTAGTTAGATGCAAGGATTAGGTTAAGATGTTCTATGATGATTATCATGTTGTGATGCTATGTGATGTTGGTTGATCATGTTTGCTCCTCTTGTATTGGGAAGGGGGTAGGAGACCTAGTAGCCATTATGTAGTATGCCCTAGTCTAGATCCCTTTAGTTCCTATTAGATGCGGCCCAGGCATAGGAACCCACCGGGCTATGGGAGGCTATGATGTGACTCAAAGACTACACAACGGGCTAGAGGCAACAGGGAGGATCCCCCCACGCGGGGCTACGGGATCCCATAGTGGGCTAGACTATGGTCGGGTCACTTCGCAGGGCCGCAGCATGGGTCCAACCTCCCGGGCAATGGTGTGTCACCGGGCCTTCAAGAGTTGTGTGTTTGCTTGGCTCTTTGTTTTGGGGGTTAAGCTCGGTAATTTTAATCGTGTGTCAGCCACGATTCTCTAGCAGCCCGTGTGGGAACCTCTAGACCCCGGAAGGGAGATGCAACCCTTCCTACCTCCTCGACGGGCCAGGAGATGCAACCTCGAGTAGTCCCGATGGGTGATGCCAAGGGATTGGCGGTGACTTAAGGCTAGAGTCACGCCAAAAAGCTTAATCTAGCCCATCCAAGCAGCGCATGCATGTGAGGGCCGAAGGGAGCGGCCTCAACCCTAGCCATTGAAAATCTTATGCCAGCCCTCGCCATTGTTATGACTCGTATGACTCCTGTCTCCTCGCGGGACGCTTAAAACTATTCTATTCCATTCCATTCTATCTTGAGGCCTATCCAAATTTCACTACCTACTTATGAGTCAGAGCCACGGGGTAGGAAAGTGACCTGTTTTATGGCATATGATTATGTTCCTTGCAGCTATGGATATGTGGATGAGCTACCCTTTCCCGAGGTAGCATGATGTATTGTTATTGCTAGTTCCTGACGATGTTTATCCTTCCGCCGGATAGGAGCCTATAGGGGAAGGGCGTAAGACACCTTAGATCCCCTTCCCACACTACGGTGGTCCCAGAAAAGGGATAGACCGGATGGGAATTTCATTGAGGTACCTACCGGGAGCCGATACTTTATTAGGAGCCACAATGGTATCGAGCAATGTTCTTGGTTGACCAAGAGCTAGCCCCCTACCATATCCCCCTAATAGGTAGACTAATCGGCCTAGCTAATGAATGGAATGAGAATTCCAGTCTTGAACCGGTAAAATGTGGAAGAAATTTTTTTTTCCATTAGTAGGGTCATAATTAGATTAAGTATAGCCCAAGTGGTAGAAATAATACAACCAAAGAAATCTTCTAGTAATTTGAGCCTGCTGTTCATGAACCTAATCTTCCAAGCAAAAATTGAACGAGAAATCGCCAAAAGAAAGCTTGAAAGAAAATGGCGGAAATGACCACTACTTGACCAAAAAAATTAGGGAAATTTTGAAAAATTATAGTTAAGGTGATTAGGGAAAGTACCTTAAATTAATAAATATAAAGTTATAATAAAATTACTCTTAAGAAAAGTAGCTACTAAATCTATGGAAGCACCTCTACTTGTAGTTCCCAAATGGTAGCTTGAACATCTCCTTTAACCTTGTAAGGCTTAATTATAAGCTAATCTCCTCCTGCTGCCATAAGAGTGTTTACCGAATCCAACAGCCTCTCACAGATCGACCCAAAGGAGCCGCAATAGACATAGTTCCACTACATTGATAGAGGCAAGATCGCCAAAGAGGCTTACTACCATCAAGGAAGCTAAGCTTGTTGGAGGACCAAACAAGTAGCTAGGAAGGTTGGAGCTCCACTTGCATCTAACGCTTGAAGCACTCCACTATGGGCGGGCATAAGCAAGTTCTTGAGGCCCCACCCAGGGGCTGATTTACCTAACTTCTACTCAAGCCTTCGCATCTAATCCTTTCACTCTTGGAGGAACAACCCACTTCAAAGTGTGATCACAAGGCTCTGGGAAAGAGACTGCGGGAAGGCTGCCCGCTGGGAGGTGAGGAGCAAGTAGCAAGAGCAACCTTGGCAAGAAGTGGCAACCCCCAGGTGAGCAAAGAAAAGTAGTAGGAGTAACCTCGCAATACGAGCAACCCAAGCAAAGAGGAACAAAAAGAAGGGGAGCGAAAGCAATCACGCGAAGAAAAGAAGGAAGAGACGCAGCAAGGGAGAAGCGAACAAAGAGGCGCGGAAGCTAGGCGAGGGGGAGCTTGCTGTGAGAATCCACAACCGGACGGTAACTGGAGGAGGATGAGCCCGAGAGGAAAGACCACACCAACAAGAGGAGGGAGCAAGAGGCTAAAGAAGAAGAGGAGGAGGAGGCCAAGAATGTACGCCACCCCACGCCGCAAACATATCCAATGCAATCCAAGGAGGGAAACATCAATGGAAGCTACTTTAAAGCTCAAGCAAGATATGGGAGTACGAGAAGAAGAAGGTAGCATGCAAGATTTATCTTCTAATGGATCGATAAGGTAGCCACCATCGTGAAAAGCAAGCCACCACCACCTTTGATTCCGATTCTCCAAAGAAGGTCCCGCCATGGCCAAATCCCCAAGACAAGAGAGCTGCTCTCAAGATATTCCCAGATTGCCAAATGCATCAATCTGATGATCCTAAACTCTCTTTTCGAAAGTGCCTACATCAAAGGTCTATCCAGAGTTCAAGATGGGCGACCCACTACCGAACCACATCAACTGATCTCGCCAGAAAGCGCCCAAAGCCAAGGAGGCCAAGATCTGCACCCTTGATGGTCTCGAAGCAGCAGGGAGGCCAGAAAGCAGCTAGTACAACTTTGCCGACCCTCGCGATACATGCCAAGCGGTGACAATAATGCCCAAAGACTTCCACCCTCGGGCGAGGAGGATTCGCAAGAAGAAGCCATGAAGAGCTCCAGCTTTAGTAAATTATATATAAATATTAGTTTTTCCTCAGACATCGCTTTTTACTCATTATAAGTAAATTTATCAGAATTAATTGCTTGTAGGATATAAAAATGTTCTTGTATAAATTAATTGTAGTAGAATCCTTGCATTTAACTTAAAAATGCCCCCATTGGCTAAGTAGCATAAAAATTTACATAGAAATAAAAAATTGGCTCTCGAAATCGGGTGAACCCACTGAAATACTTGGATTTAGGGCTAAATTGATCCAAATTTCGTATTAAAAGTTAGTAAATTGCTTAGAATTTGTCTAGGAACCCGGGGCTTAGAAGTCAATTTCTAGTAAAGAATCATCTAAAATGGCACTTCGACGTAGTAAAAAGGGTCCGGCAAGAAAACGCCTCGCTCATAACGCAGGCCCTATTCGCCAACCCATCCGATTAGCCCAATTTGATACTTTAGATGTCCATTTTGCTTGAAATATTACAGATTATCCATCCAAATAGGCATTTTAGGATCTTATAAGCTTAAAATTATTAAGTTTTGGCAGAAATCAAGGCAATCGAAGGGTCCGCTGCTAAAGGCTTATGTTTGAGAACGCAGGCCCCATTGGCGCTTAACCCATCCGATTTCATGTCAATTTCACCAAAAATTTTACAAAATTGTTTTGAAACAGTTCTTAGTGCACATGCTAGTCCCCGCCATGCATTCTAGGGTCTTGTAGTACCCCATTCTAGCTTTTCAATCTATTTGAACCTCATCTTAAAAATTTGCCACAAGAGTGGAATTGAACCTCCCACCCATAGGGTTGAACGTCCCCTCCCCCAGGCTAACCCCCCGTAACCAATCGAGGGCGGCATCGCTTGTGCTTAAATTATAATTTTAATTAGGATTTAAGCCTTAATTATGTTAGATGATATTAATGCACAAGCCTTTAGACTTAGAACCAAGATCCCCAAGCTAGATAGAGACAGCATCCGTGATCCATCATAGCTTAGTTGTCGCCTTATCTTGCTATGTCTTCTTTGTCTACATATAGGTAGTATAATTAAAACCTTTTCTTAGAAAAACCCAAATTAGCTGCTGCTGGCCTTAGAAACTATTGGTCACACGTTGGTATGATACACCAACACGTAGAGTGCAAATTAGGACGATTCGGGAAAACCTTGAGCCTATTTTCTTTGAAAAATTTTGTCCTATTCGAATTTGAAATTTCTTGAAAAACTTTGGCCCCTTTCCAATTCTCCGCTTGATTGATCCCCCCTTTGTCTCTCTATTGCATTCCCCTTGCTTTGATCTATCTATGGACATAAAATTCTTCACAATTTTGAAGCAGGATCAAAGAATTTCTTGGGCTTGCAAGGCCTTACCCTCAACTTTGTATCAATTTATCTCGCAAGGCTTTTCCTCGATCACTTGTTTCAACTCAATACTCCTTTTTGTTCCGGATTCTGGAAGAATTTGCAAACTAGACATCGAGGATTGGACCTTGAATTAACAGAAAAAGAAACATCACTCCCATCAGCTTCAATTTCGTGTGTTCTCGTGAACCCGGATCAACAAAAAGATCTCGTTAAAATTTATTTCGTAATGATGATCTCAAATTGTGTCTTTAATCGATACAATCTAATGAATGCTTTATGGTATTTTGGCAAATTTATGGTTTTCATACCCTTCTTAGTTCTTATAGATTTTTTTCTGCCTTGTTTCTCTCGGGCCTCCTCTACTCTCCACAATCTTCTCCCTGTTTTAGCCTTTCTCCGTTCCGATAGCCTTTTTGTGCATTAATGGCTTAAATTCCCCAAAAAAAAAACTTTTGATTGACCTGCCAGCCTAAAACTCAATTTCCTCCGCTTTTACAACTTCATGCTCCTTCCGCTGCTACGAAAGGCCCATCTTCTAGCCTCGCTTATGCATTCCACCTTGATCCTTCAAAATTTATCAAATTTGGGGATTTCTCTAACCCGATCCTAAGGTAACAAAATGCACCACTACAAACACTTTGCTCCAAATCGACACACTCTTTCTCTGACCAAAAGAGGATCCCAAACTTTGCCAACTCCGATGCCACAATGGAGTGCCAATCTTTTGTTTCCAAGGCCAAGGCTCCCAATTATTTCGATGAACAATTGGCTTCCACTTAAGTTTCAAAGAATTTCTAGCTCCTACTAATATTCACCTTCAGAGGTATTAACTGAACTCCCATGGTTGCCTCTAAAATTGAGTCTCCGTAAAAAATTGTTGTTATAGTCAAAGTAGACTCCATTGAATGAAAATTGAGAAACTCTAGGACCACCTTTAAGACTTCAAAGGCATTGTTATCAACTCCAATCTATTGGCTGAATTATCCCTATTCTAGTTGAATGTGGCTGTCCAAGGACCTCAAATTTCCTCCTCAAACCGTGATACTTTTCAACTCTTTCATCAAATGGAATGCTGTTGCCTCTGAATGAGTTCAATTTAAATTCCATGTAGCTCATTACAATGAGTGAACTCACCTATCTACCGAATGTGAAGATTGCTTCTCCTCTCATTTTCAACACATTTGGCACTTATTTGACTACCGAATATTCCCCTTACAACCTCCTCCCAAATGCTTTGTCCAGCTCGATATCACAAAGCCATCCCCATCGAATTTCTTTCTTATCACTTGGAAAAAGTCTATCCTGCTACTTAGATGGGTAGGTCTTTCCAAACTTTTGCCAAATTGCAACTCGAGGCATAACATTGGCAAAGTGGTTGTTTTTACTGTCGACACTGTGAGTCAACTTCTTTAAAAATTCGGGAGCAGAATACCCACATTCTCTCGTGTCTCTAAATCAAGGAGCTGAAGCTATCCCATGTGGATAATTTAACCACTACTCAAATTGATCCGGTTAAAGACATGGAAGTTCATCATACTCCCAAACCCCATACGATTGGAAGAAAACAATGGTACACAAGAAGAATTCAAAAGCGTAGTAAGAGGCAAAAAAGGTTCTACAAGTCTCTGCACCAGTTAAACTTGGGATTCTAATTACTACCTCCTCACAAACAAATGGGAATCAAGGTCTTAAACAAAGGAATCTACATCAAAGAAAAAAATGTCAAGATGGGAAAGGAAAATACAAATGACAAAATGATAAAATCAGTCACAGATTCCTCTCAAATTGCTTTAAAAATCAACAAAGCAAAATATTGAGCACAAATGCATTATGTTAAAAAAATTAAAGGCAAAGCCCCTATTGCCTGCAAAGGCTGATCCGCATGTAATCCTATCTTGCATTTTAAAGGATTCTAAGAAAGTTACCAAAGTGTCCAATCCTTACCAACCAAAGGTACATGTGCTTTTCGACCGAATCAAAATTGACTTGCACAAAGATCACATTGATGACAAGGCCATTTAGAAGAATTGAAATGGTTTCATTAATTAAAGAAAAGGTAATGGTCTCCCTCGAACATAAAAATATGCAAGCTACATCTACACAAGCTCAGATTCTCTAGACTTGAGCATGGATCTCTCAAATGATCACTCAAAGGAAATTGATCTCCCGATAATGATCCCAAGTACTATTGAAGAAAATATTCCCTAAGACCCTCGGCAGACAATGTCAAAGAACTCAAGGATCTTAATGATCCGGGCGTCTTGAACTCCTATGCTACGATCTCCTCAAGATTCCGTGACGTTTGGAAATCGAGCCTCCCTCTCATTTCAGCAGATCCTCACTTGCCAACCTCAAGCCAACTCTCATCCCACTCTCCTCTAATCTTATCATATTTATATCTTCCCATCCTGAATTGACCATGAACCACCCCCTCACATGTAGACCCTTAGATTTATCTCATCCCTTTTCCCCTCCAAAAAGTGCCACCATTTCCGAGATAGCTCTCTACAACTTCAGAATTGGTTGAAGTGCTGTAGTGGTAAACCCCATAAGTGTCGATGTAATAAAGGTCATAGATGATTGTAGTGCGAGATATATCAACCTGCTGAAAAAAGCTTTACATGAAGATGCTCAGAATCAACAGCTTAGTAAAGGATACTTAGAATAATGTGCAATTGACAATGTGAAATGTTCCACAACAGTCGACTTGCAAGATGCTCCACAAATTTGACCAAGTTATTCCTGTGCAAGATCTTCCATTAAAACTCGAGTTTGATTCTACTACTAATAATAATAAAAGGGACATCTTGATAGCTACTTAAAAACTCCAATTTATTGCTTTAACAAACTCACGACAAAAGACCAAGTAAATCTAAGTTTGGAGATGCTATCACTATGATAATAATTGCAGAGACACAATTTTCGACACCGAACCGAGCAAAGAGAATGCCTCAAAATAACACCTTTAATGATGACATTTCTGGGATGATGATGCCTTTTTACATGTCATCATAATGCTTCGAGCATCGCCAAACCTAAAGGCAAGAAGGCAAAAAAAAGACTACTCATGGAGTGGCAAATCTTTTAGTGACTCGCAGAAACACTAGGGTTGAGATCTAGAAAGCATCTTAAGCTCACTTTATTGCTTCCTCTATCCTCTTCTCATGAAGATTCTCGCTTGGAATCTCGAGGAATAAAAAGGCCCCGAAGAGAAGAAGGGCAATTTCAAACACTTATAACCCCTAAAATTGGCACGTGGTAGTTTTTTTGCCATCTTTGCGTAAAAACAACACCCAAAGACTATACATATTGTTCCGGCAAATGCTAGAAACAATGCGTAATTTTTGTAGGTTTTCACAAAAATGACACATAGTTTTCATGCATTTTTTTTTAACAAAAACAACGCGGTAATTTTTATGTGTATATTTTACCATGGTTTTTGACAAAACGCCTAAATTTTATGTGATTTTTAATTAAAACAAAATAACACATGGTTTTAAGTGATCATCACCCAAAACAATGCATATCGTATGGTTTGCCACAGGATCTTCACCAAAACAACATGGTTTTTTGTATGTAAGTTTTCCCTGCATAGTTTTCCTTCAATTATCTACATGTTATTTTTACTAGTTGTAGTGCAACCACGTGTTGTTTTTGTAAAAAAGACATGTGCTGTTAAACTTAAGAATATCTCATCCTCGATTCCAGAGTATTCAAAAAATCCCTATTGAATTTCTTGTTTGCCTTTGGGAATCGAACCCAAATAACTCCATTAGCATTATATAAATAGGAACTTAAAAATACAAAGATCAAGCATAGAGTCTAAAAAACTAAAGAGCATATATCATTATCTTATATTATATGTTTTGTCAGAATTCTGGATTTGGATCCACTCAGATCCAACAATGAGATCCAACACACCCTAGATCCAACTTGAATTATGCTCTACACTAAAACACTAAATTTTAGCATGTCTTTTTCCATGGCACCTTAAATTTTCACGACCACGGGAGCGCAAAGAATATTTGACGCTGACATGTTATACCCACGGGCATATCCTCGTAGAGTCCCAGGTTTGATGACATAGCCACGCCCAAAAAAAAATTACACTTCAGTTTTTTGTGGACTTAGCGGATTTTTTTTGCCATTTTTTTTTTTTTTTTTTGAAAGTAAGAGTTGGTTTTATTATTAATTATAAAAACTCATAGATACAATATAATAGCATGCCTTTTATAAATAGGCATACCAAGATGTGTACTTAATCACTAATAGCAATAACAAGAGGACACTCTGAAAGAGTTTGTATCCAACAAAAATGAGTCAAAGTGATGAGCAAAGCATGCTAAGAAGACCCGATAGTAATAATATTCTCGATCTTGGAGAATAGAAAATTTTGTAACTTCCACAATGCAAAGTAGAATTTTAGAACCTTGAGAGAAAACCCGATAACCTCGCCAAAATTGAATCCACCAAAAGGTAAGCCAAAACTAAATTAAAATAAGAGCAAAAGCGTGTTTTAGGATGGGCCAACAAAGAAGGATATATATCAAGTCCGAGATGAGAAGACGGAATTGAAGTATGCATTGAATCCATCCAGAGATCCAAAGAGATAATGATTGGTGCCCAACGATTATGGTAGAATAGTCGGAACATGCCCTTCCTTCCGTAAGTAAAAGAAGAGAACCATAGAGATTCTTCATAATTTGTGATTATAGTATGATCCGTAGACTTAGCTTCATCGTTCATTAAGTAGCGAAGTTGTTGATTGACAAACATCTAAAGGCAATGAGCCGGCACAACCCTCCGTAAAAGCCAAGTAGCCTCTGCCAAATCTTTCACTTTTCGTGTCCTATGCCCTTTTTTTCATGAGAAATGATTCCATAGAGGGAGGGCAATGTCATTCTTCATAATGTGGTCATTTGAAGTCCGACCAAAGGAGGCCGATCATTGCCGGTTTGACAACTCCCTTTCTCCACGAGGGAATGCAAGGTACCCCAGACTATCAGAGAAACAAGTTAGAATCCACACATTAAGGTTTGAAGTAAATAAATCAGAGTCCCCTTTGTAAACCGCCTAAAGTCCTCCTGTATTTCGTCAAAGTTAGTACCACTTTTTATGAGTCAAGGTAATAGTCTCAAAGTCAAACCAAAATGCATCTTTTAATCCGTAAGATAGAAGGATTTCTATGACCATGGGTCTTATTTTGCTTTCCAAATATTCCACCAGAGTAAATATAAATGATTGAATTTAAATGATATCATTATGTTGAATAAGGGAGAGAAGATCTCCATTATTCACAATACCAAATCTAGCAAAGAATCCAGTCCAAAAATTCATTCAACTTATGTGAAAAAGAAATATGAGAAATGTCCTCAAGATTATTAATATAATTTAAGGGCAATTTGCCGAGATGCTAGGGATTTCTTTGGAAACAGAGACCAGATTATTCAGATCGCCATTAGCCAGGAGCTGAAGTAAAATAGGAAATTT
Organism: Isoetes taiwanensis; assembly: GCA_021234155.1. Classification (NCBI taxonomy): domain Eukaryota; kingdom Viridiplantae; phylum Streptophyta; class Lycopodiopsida; order Isoetales; family Isoetaceae; genus Isoetes; species Isoetes taiwanensis. Next base: position 301,032 of record JAJEKV010000270.1, on the reverse strand, counting down.
TGGAGGGCAACAGAATTCCATATTATGAAAAAGACTTTAAGTCACTCATAAAGAAATAGACCATTTGAGCATAGCTTTGCAAAGTTATCCATGTTAGAGGACATAGTATTATATACATTCTTCACTTTGTAGACTCCTTTTCCTTTTATAACTGAACGGATGTATCAGATCAGGATGTTTGTAGAAAATAGTTTGATAAGAGCATAGATTTTTTTATCGACATGATGTACTTAATCATACCTTCAATCTAGTCCAAGTAGGAGCAATCCTCCCATCAATAAGAAGTCTTTAAGGTAAAGGGGAAGCCAGCCTCCCCACTCACTTCTTGTAATGTACCCCGAGATGCTTAATGGCAAGAACAAGAGAATTTTTAATTCAACTAAAATTGATCTCGAAATTGTAGAGTTTATGAAGCTTGTCCTTTAGTAATAACCCAGTTGATGAGATAGCATCTAAGCCCGATAAGATTACACATAAGAGGGGAAAGATTAGTACGGGTCTCATCCGATTGAAGGCAGAACAGGGAGCAGGCCAATAGAGGGATGACCAAAAGGATGACTCGTAGAACCAAAGATTCAAGGAATTTACAGTGGAGAAGGATTTCCATAATGATTTCCATATAAATTTCCAAAGAAGAGCTTGTGCTAACTGAAAAGATTTTGCATCCTAAAACCACTAAGATTTCATTTTGGTGACAGAATTTAATGATTAACATCATCTTTCCAAACAAAACCAAGAATTTTCAAGCCTCTAAATAGACACATTTTGGAGCCAAGGCAAGTGAGAAGACATATAAGAGCTATGAACAGATTAGCACACAATTGGGCCAAGAGAGAGGTAGTTCCCGAGTTGTTTAGCTTTTATCTTTGGCAAGCAAGAGGGGTCCCCAAAGCCCTGATAGGAAATTTGGTGATCTTACAGTGAGTACCTAGAAGTTTGCTGTTGATTGAGGGGAGAACATTTATCCCAGCTAAAGTTGGAGCACTGATATCCCAATAATCATACTTTGTTCAAGTTCAAATGGATACCATGCAGAGAATTGACCTAAGATCTTGAGGAAAAATTGATGCCCAAAGGATCATCCGTAGCGAGGAAGGTCATCGCGATATTGTGGAAATGGGTAATAGCTATTTATTGGGAGCTTGGAAGTTTTAGACCTTTTAATTGAGAAGAATTTGATAATGCATGATGACCTTTAGTAAGAAGCCTCAAGAAATTCACTAAGAATACGTAAGAGCAAGAGTATTATCCTGCCTTCACTCCACAAGAAAGAGAAAAGAAACCAGAGGGACACCCATTGATAAGAATAAAATGAAATTCGACCTAGCATTCGTACTATAAATAAGACTAATAATCTTAGGAGGGAAACCAATTTTGACATAGCAAATCTAAGAAATCCCATCCTGGATGTAATCAAATGCTTTGAAATCTAATTTAAGGAGGATGCAATTTGATTAGAGATTTTATTCCAATGCAAAACCCTCCATAGTCGCTTACATAATTATTATCCAAAAATAAATCTATTTGGAAGGAAAGTGTATTGATTTGAGCTAATATTTTTGGAGAAAGCTTTGATTCCTCAGAGCAATGATCTTGGCACAAAGTTTATATGTAGTGTTCGTGAGAGAGATTGATTCCCGGGCTTTGAAACTTTGAAGGGTGATCAACCTAGGAACCAAAGTGATCAGGCCATCGAAATAGAAGGATGAAGATGATTAGAATTCCGTATGAATTGAATTAAAGAAATCAGTCATTTTTTAGAATATCCCAGACTTGATATAAAATTAGCCGAAACCATCGTGACTGTGAGATTTACCATTACTAAAGGATTTGAGAGTCTCAAAATCTCAATAGTGAGAAGGAAAGAGCAGAGACCTCGGCCCATAGTTTCAAGCTGGGACTGTAAAAATATTATTGACTATGGAGAAAAGTCATTTGCATCCAAGATCTCATTGGGAGGAATTAATTGTCTTTAAAAAGATCCATATATCCGCCTTAAGAAATTAGTAATATCGTGAGTGAGAATTATATTTAATATCCCGATCATCAATAGTCTCAAAGTAATAGAGTTTCTAAGAACCTCACTTTGGCTATTCCGAAAAAGAATCCTGAGGAGCCGTAGTCCATATCATTAGTATATTTGATCTTGTACCAGCAGAGCCTTTGGCTTCAATCTCCCAATATTTTTAATTTTTCTCTCAAGAATTTCTTCCCCTACTTGAAGGTTAGAGTCGAGATCATTTTGAAGTAGGATCTAATTTCCTTCATGTACATGAAGCTGGTTTTTTCTTTGCTGCACTGATCCTTACGCTTTGACCAGTTCTTAATCCACCTTTTGACTTCCTTAATTTTAGAATAGAAAAGTCATAGGAGGTATAGAGTTTCCAGCAAACCTATTAGTAAAGATCATCATAGAAAGTTTTTGAATTGGGAGCAGAAATTTTCATTCTCGAGAAGAGAAGAATTAAATTTATAAGAGAGGCTCTTCTTTTGAATCCTGATGACATGAGAGGTATGAAGGAATTGAGGCTGATGGTCAGAAATAGAGGTTCCTTCATCACTTGTTACATAACTATTGTCCCAAAGGTCAGAGATGGATTAGAAACATAAAAACTGCCAAGAGTACCAAAGAAACCCTGCTCTATCTTTTTGCTTATTAGACCAAGGCGTAGGTGGCTGTAGAAGAGGGAATATGAACTAAATTGTTATCGAGATAAGCAAAATCTCAGCTTCTTTTCAGGCTGAGGACATATTTATTTTATCTCAAACTTAAAATCCCAAGAGGGGTATTATTGAAATCTCCAGCAACAATCCAGTTCTCTATAGTTTGAGATTCCAACCAGCTATTAATTTCACTCCATATAGGTTCTCTATCTTTTGGAGAGGTAGGAGCATAAACATTGATGATTCCAAAGTTAGAATTCGAAACAGAGCAAATCATAGCTTGCCAAGCTTTAGAAGGGCTGTTATAAAAGGAGGAATGCTTGATGTCTTTTTTCCAAACAATGGCTAAACCACCACTAGCTCCAGCAGAGTTAATCCAAATTGAAGATGAGGAAGGGTATATCCAATCTCCCAAATTGCTACATTCAAAAGAGGGAAGTTTAAGCTCTTGTAGAAGGATTATATCATCATTATACAACCTGATTTGAGCAATAGCCCTCCTTCTTTTCAAAGGACCTTTTATGCCTCTAAGGTTCCAGGAAAGAATCTTCATTATAAAGAGGAAGATAGAAAAGGACAATTTATAATCTAGTCTTTCTTGATTTTTCTTACCGTATTTTTGAGTGTGGAGTTTTATTTAGACCGCATAAGATCAATCCCAATTTATCTCCATCCTTTTAGATGGTTTTTTCACGTAAAGACTTTCTCAAACTTAGATCAATACTAAGATTTTCATTTAAATATTCTTTTCTTTATCCCAATTCTCTTTATCACTCCCAAAACCATCATTATCACTATAACCGTAACATCCTCCAGAAAGAATTGAAACATAGGATTATTAATAGGGGCTTATTAATATTTGAAGGAGCGTATGAGAACTTGCCGGCACATTCTTTTTCTTGAAGCCCCACAATTTGAGTGTCTTGTGTACTGAAACAAAATCGTGAATGCACAGAGGAACCGCATGCAATCATTTCCCATCTCATTTTATTGCATCCCTTCGTAGGTGAAGCTAGGGATGAGATCTTGGCAGAGAGGCCGGTGCTCAAAGAAACTTATCTGAAAAATCTTGGAAGGGCTTATGCTAATCCACCACCGAGAGTCTAGGTCAATTAGGAAGGCAACTTTTCAATGTTTGTACCAATGATTGAATATGAGTTGAGAAGTGGCTAAGGATGGATTGGAGAGGGATGTCCCGAAACACATTTTTGCTTTTTATTTAATTCAGAATCTAGATTACCATTACGGCCGATAATACCCGAAAGGATTAGAGCATGACTTTTGAAGTTGACTTGTCACGTGTTTGCTGCTGTGCTAATACTTGAGCCAAATCAGCAGTATTTTGATTCTAGTGATACATGGACAAATGAGTGTCCATTTTAGTCTCATCTCACTTTTGTCTTTGCTGATTCAATTTAGCTGACATCGGTATTTTAACATGTGAATTCACCCAGAGGAATCTAACTCAAACTTAGATTTGTCCCTAGATTTTTGTAGTTAATGACCCACTTTACTTTTTGGTCTGAGCAGGATAATCAATAAGACCTGGAATATTGACATTTTTCTTGATTTTTTAGCCTCTTTTGGCCTCCTTTGATTATTTCACTGTAGTGAAATTTAACTTATCGCTGTCTCGGTAGCTTTTCCACCATAATACCTTAATTAGAAGTTTTGGCCCCAATTGTTAGTTTGAGCTATAAGAAATGAGGAACTCATCTTCTACAAATTTTGTCTTTGCCTTTATTTCATCAATATATACCTTATTTTTCAATTTTGTAGCCCATTTACTAGTCCATTTAACTACTACTGCAGCTTTGAAACCTGAATGCCACTGTTTATTTATATGTTTTTACTGCATTTGATCCCTCGGATTTGTCCCTTTAAAACATGCTTGATTGGTATCCTTTATCTGAGCCTGAGGCAACACAAAGGATGAAGTGTGATGACTTGAGGAAATCATAGATAAATTTATTCGAAAATCAGAATGTCAAGTGAGTGTATCGGAGACAGAGGATACCCGTACTCATCTAAGACTTAATAAAGATTCATGGCCAAAAGCCTGTGTGCTGAATGGACAAGGGTATATTCTTTGAAGATCAAGCTGACCAAAGCTCGAGGTTTGACAGGGAGTATTCAGGAAATATAAAGTCCATACTAGAATTAAAAAGGAAAGCTTGAGCACCATCCTATTGATTGATCTTGTGCCATGGCGATGTGGAAGCAATGCATAAATTATTCATCCGACCAATATCAAGCTTTAGTGCTGTTTTAAGGAAAGCTGTAATTGTGAGGTCTCATAGGTTATGTATGCAGCGTTCAGAAGAAATTTATTATTTAGAATTCCCACATTCAAGCATAATGTAGGGGAAATTGAATCCAATATATAGCCCTGGCATACCTTTTATTATGAATAATGAGGAGAAAGCCCAATAATTTATCTAGTTTCATGCCATTTGAAACCTTAGCTAATCACAAAGAGAGTTTGATAAAGCACCAATTTTTGCTGGACAATCGAAGACGAAGAAAATGTGATAGGAGGAATTGTGTGGTGCTTTTGAGTCTTCCATCCAACTCTTCATTTGAACGGATCTCTCGATGGCCTCTAGCAACTCCGTATGGAACAGGGGCTTGAGTAACAGATTTGCGGGATGAAGGACACCCCGTGATCGTGATCAGTAAAGATTGTCCCAATGCGGAACACGATGAGAAATTGGATCCATCAAGAAAAGAAGGAAGCAAATGTCGGGTTTCCAAAAAGGATTGTGTCAAGGTTGATCTTTGAAAGGAAATCTGATTTTTGAAGCATCGAGGATCGATCCGAGGAAAGGTTCGCTCGCGTGCGCAGAGGCAAAAGTTTAGGGTTTATAGGAAAATTGGGGACCATTGGCGTAAAATTCAGGAGGGAACAACAAAAGATCATGCAATATTTATAACAATTAAAAGGGGGAAAAAAGTTAATGTGAAAGAGGGATGTAAACTAAAAGCATGAAGCAAAATTAAACCAAAGAGATCTCGATGCCATACAATGCAATAATCAAATGTCGAGGAGACATGATAAGGCACCTAACAAGTTTTAGGGGGAAATTCCGGCTTTAATTGAGCTGATTCAGAGAGATAACTTCCAATGAGATCAGTGTAGTCCAACCATTCACAATGAAACCCTGAATTTTCCTTAATAACAAAATTTGAAACCTTAAATTCTCCAAATTAATTTAATTTGTGATTTGAACTCAAATTGGGGCCCTATTGGTACAAAGGAGTACCCGTGACCAAATGAGATTATCCTAAAGAACCTGGCGGATGATTAAGGAATTCCAGATCGTAGTCGAGTCTTCAAAACCACACGAAATTCTAGATTTCTCATAAATGAAACCGAGGTTTCCATGAATCGATCAAAGAAATGGTGAAGTGAAATGTACAAGTATATAGAAAAAGGTAAATAACGAAGAATGGGTGTAGTGAAGAATTTAATTGTAGCCACCTCTTCTACAAGGCATTGATCCAAAAATCTCCGCTCAAATCAAATTTCCAAATTTTCCCATATTTTCAATCAAGAAAGGCTTTGTAACAGAAATATAAAGATGTATGCAAAAAAAGAGGCGACGCCCATTTTTCTAAACCTCTATTTTGCCATTTAAGGTTGGGTATAATATGTCGATCTGTATATTTACCGCTATGGGACCTCACTACTAAAGGAAGCGGCCGGAGATCTAGATGATGCGGATGCGCCCTTCTAAAACCTCGCTTTCCTCCAAAATCCGCTCAATACCTGCAAGTAGGTGAGTCACTGGGATTCCCAAGTGGTTGCATGTAATGAGATCTAATTCAAAGAATTATGCGCATTTACCTTTTTGGTCGATCATTTGAGTGGTCCGCGCTTTTTCCTTTTTTAGTTTAGGTATTTCATCGCTTGATAGTAGTTTCATTTCGCTTGATCAGGGTTTTCCTTTGAACTGAAATTTTCTTGTTTGTAACAGAGCTATTGTTTATAGTGGTTCCATTTATATGTGTTGTACATCCAGCAATTGTAAGGGCATTTTTTCGATGTGATTGTATTTGGGGGTCAGCATTTGGTAGCCCAATAATAATGTGCACTGACAATAAACCTATCCATGCAGTGTTATCATGGTATTAGGTGGATATTGCAAATGGAAAGCGTAGATGTTCCATACTGTGTTTCCAAACTTACATTTCTTTCCGCAGGTAATGTAAGAAGTTGAGTTAATTCAGCTTTATCCGCTTTTATTCATCAAAAGGACTTTATGGTCGGTAGACATTGAGCACCCTAAAGTTTTTGCTCTGCAAATATGGGTTAACTTTTTATTGATTTCTTCCTCAATCATCACTGGTAGCTACCATAAACGAAGATAACTTCTCGTGAGATGTGGTGACTCCGCACTCAGCAAATACAATAGTTAAAGGTGTTCTCTCTCCGCAGTCGCAACAATTAGTAGTCAGCGTTCTACCGGTTATCGCGGGGTGATGAAACATGAGTCTCGTGATCACCAAGAGTCTCAGATTTCACGGTTTTTATTGAGCCATACACAACCACTTATGTTTTCTAGATTTCCCGCCTCAAGGCTCTCCCCGGAAATTGATGATCATGAAGAATTTGAGGATCGAGAGATTTTGAACTCTAAGTCTTTGTCAATGTTTGTATTATTTCATCAATCGAAGGGGTACCCCCCATGATTGACCCTGAAATGATGCGATTAAGAGATTTTAGGCCTTGTAACACTACAAAATTAATACTTGAACATGAAATACAAGGAATCACCGGATAATCTAGAATATATATGCAAATTGTTATGGCACATCACTTAACCTACTAATCGATCCACCTTCAAAAGGCTATACTAGCAAAGATATAAAATATTGTCAGATCATTACTACTACACCACGCCTATGATCAAGAGAAAATACATTGCTAAGAATAATGAAATAGGGGTATTAATCTTCAACATGAATTGAAATCGCCGCAAATCACTTTGTCCACCTTTTCCTAATACATCTCACACACTATAAGTAATTATAAATGCTGCCACACCAACTCCTCAAACTAGACTCGAGAACTTTCCAAAAGCTAAACTTTTCCACATTTTGACTGCGGATCACGAGTTATGACATTCTAATTTGACCTTCTTTATAGTAGCGGGCCCTTTAAGAAAAAGGTAACTAGCCCTCCCAAAATTAGATACGCTCTTTTTAATCAAATAGGGAATTTTGGGAAAAATTATCTTAATATTATATTTTACCATATATGTCGACACATTAAAGAGGGACACATCCGGATGTAGGGCCTCATGTTTAAAAGTGGACGCATTTGTGTTCTTTTATTTGTGGCTTTGAGGGGCAAAGAGGGAGGGGCAGAAAGAGGGAGGGGGCAAACAAGAGATGGTAGATGGATCCCATCCGCCATCCCCAACCCCACCAAGAAAGGGAAAAAAGCACTTAAAATACAAAAGAAGTGCCATGGAATAAACTATTTAATTTGTTAATATAAATAAATAAGTTAATCATTTTTAACATACAAATTATAAATAAATATAATTATTTAGATTTTTAGCACGCCCAGCCAACCAAGCCCACAAACCTTTCTAAAATTCTAGCCTATCCACGCACCACCTCCACCCCAACAAAACCGATGTGGCATTAGCCACCGTAGATTCTTTTTTTTTTTTTGCTGTTCAGGGGCAACCTCTTGTTGGAGGGTGGAGTGACGTGATAGAAGGCCCCGATTTGTTTCGGTATATGTCATAGAATATTCTATATACGCTGCTGCGATTTGTTCTGAATTTTTTAGGGTTTTTGTGACTACGCCACACTTAGACTCGCAGAGATTTGTTTGGGATGTTCCAACCAGAGATTGTTTGGGTTCCACCATGACCTCTTGATATGGAGTCCGCCAATCCGGTATCGCTTTTGTTTCCTCACAAATGTGACCGCTGTGGCCCGCCGACACGGCTTGGCTTGAAAATATGTTCTACGTAAAGTACAAATTGAGTCTCCTCCTCCTAATCGCTCAAGCTTATACCGTCTGCTAGCTCCGGAGAATTCAATTTTTGTTTGTTGTAAGTAATCTTCCTTCTCGTTTTTGCTTCTCCATAGCCCACATCTATAAGGAAATTGACCCTATAGTTGCTTTTACTTATCCGTCTCGCATAGTCTCACTGTATTGCAAAAGGTTCGTGAAATCAAGTTGTGTAGAAGAGAAAAGATGCTTTTGTCACAGAAAGAGTAAAGTATTTACCTAGTATGCCATATCTCATTGAATGGAAAAAGTCTATTTATTGTGGTGTCAATGCATCGCTTAGATTCATAGTAAGATTAGATGATGCAAGTCATTACTTGATAATTCATGGATATCATTTGCATTTTTCAGAGATTGAAAGCAAAAGAATGCTTGCTTCTCTATGAGTGAAGAGAAGCTAGCTAATATCGAAAGCATTCAACGGGAAAAAGGTAGCATCATCACTCAAACTACAACGCCATATGAAAGTCCATCACTAAACTCGATTGCAGGGAGCTGTGAAAAATCATCAACATATTAGATTCTTTGACAATATGATAAGGGCGTAATGGACTCGCTTTTCAGGTACCGTGTTGAATAAAACGACAAGATAAAACAAACGACAACAGACCATTGTGGACCACTCCGTGCTTCTCTACCATACCACGAGACCTGTGAAAGAACCAAGAGAATGCTTCGGATAAAATTGGTGAGTTCCATGAATTAGAATTGGAACCATGGAAACCATATAAAGTTGTTACTTGATAATTAAAAGATTCTCTTTGTAGCCAGTTATTGCCATACATAAATTTGTATGGTCATTTTGAGTATTTTTAAAGGGCACGTTATGTGTATGGTAACCATCAAAGGATTGTTGCGGTTTTTCTTTGCAAACCATCTAAAGACGCATTTATTGTTGCGAGGTTTTACTTTCTCTAAAGACGTTAGTCGATTGTTAAGGTTTTATTTGGTCTGCTTATTGGCCCTGTGATGCAATGCCACTGTGGCTAGTTCCTTCCTGCAACAAAATACGTAAAGGTTAAAACAATATTCTATCTTCATAAAGATGAGCTTTTATTTTATTTACTTATTTGTTTGGGTTTTCTTATTACTTTTTGGACTTATTTGTTTGGGTTTTCATTACTTTTTGAAGTTAGATGCAATGCCACTTGTGGCTAGTTCATGGTCCCAAGCAACAAATAATAAGAAAACAATAATCCATCTTTTCTTCATAAAGATGAGCTTTTATTTCATGAATTATTAAAAGATCCATTTACTTATTTGTTTGTAGGCTTATTATTTCTGAAGATGAGAGTGATCATGCAAAGGAGTTTTTTAATCCCACGAATGGTGTGCATAGGCCTCAAAGAGCTACTTGGCATTTGTGCTACCACCCATTAAGCTATTTAACAAGAAGAAAATTGATACTGAAAAATAATATCTTTTCATCCAAAGTAGGAGAGCACTTATACATCAGAGTGTTGGTGGTAAGAATACAAACTCCCAACCCACCCGGCTGATATTGAGAAAGACTATGGTCATTCCCATCTTTTTTTTTGAGACATGCTAAAACTCGACTGCAAAATAAAACTCTAACTGCAAATAACAGAACCTTAACATGCTAACTCAACAGTCTTCCACCACTCTGCCTTAAGTATGACTTGGTCTGTTACATATAACTTGAAGAAAGGATCTCCCCTCAAAGGTGATAGATCTATAACACTTGTTAATTCTGCAAACTAATAAATTCACCAGTTGACCAAACAAGCAAATGACAAGAACGCACATTAACTCCAAGAGCTACGATGCTCAATTTTATCCCATGAAGCTCCATGCTTGTAATACCTAGGTTTAATGTATGCCAAGTTCTTCAAGACATTTAATGAACCTTTCTTTAGTAGATATTTAATAAACACATCAGCTGTCATATGTTGAGTGCTCACATGCTGAATGGTAATGTTGCCTTCCTACCTTTCGATATCCATGCGCTTTGGCTTTAAAAAAAAATTAATGGGATTCTTTAAAACTCACAACTGCTCTATTATCATTAAGAAGAATAGTAGGTTCTTTTTGCTCACCCTCAAGGTCTTTTCTATTAATCTCCTAAACCAGATGGCTTCTTTGCTGCTGCATAGATGGCTATAGACCCGACATTCACAAGTAGTTATGACATTAGCCCCTCCTTTTTGCCGGACCAGCTTACTACCTCCTTTGGAGCTAAAGAGAGAAGCAGATATGCTACTTTCAAGGTTTTTCACCTGCATAATCAGAATCAACATGACCCCGAAAGTAGGAGGTTATTAGCATGGTTCCCACAAATAGGTAATGTCAAGAGTAGGATGAGCTAGAGATATCGCGAGAGTACATTTAAGAGCCTGCCAATGCGAAGGTATAGGATGCTCCATAAATTGACCAGTTATAACCTTCTGCCAAGTCTTGTCACTGTATACCATGAAATGCATGAGAGAACCAACCACGCCTTAAGTATGGAATATCCAATTCATGGTCCTTGGAAATACTTGACTTAGATTCAAATGTCCAAGCCGCAATTTATGATAGTACTTACTGCTTTGTGGACTTCATATGACATTTATGGAACAAAGTGCCAAATGCCTTTAAATTGATGAAAGGTGATGGTTTGGACCCTTTGTCTCAAAGAATCTGTATGCCCAGAAAATGCTTGAAACCCATGAGCTGTGGCTCTGTTTAACATCTGCCATAGGACATGAATCAATAACTGCTAGGATGAGGGGAAAAGTCCACGAGAGAACAACTATGATAAGGGATGACCCATTCTTACATTTCACAAATCCTTTGGGCAATGAAAAAAAGTGACTAGTTTTATATCATATGGAGAGGGAAGTAAGCGACTATTTGTTGCAGATAAGAAAACAATCAAGAAGAAATATGGAAGAATCCACGAATAAGGAGGATGCCCCATGTATCGTCATGTCCCGAATAGGCTCGACTACACCTATAGCGCATAGTATCGGAGGAACAGAAGCCCCCAGTTGGCTGATCAAGAACTAGGATTATGCTCATTATATAGTCGTTGAGCTCAATGTCCTGGCTATATATAGCATTGTTGTTGTAGATCATAAGGCTCATATATTCCAACACCCCACTAAAGATGCCAAAATGCAAATGAAGGCTCGAACATCGGCAAACTACGGCAATTCCCACTCAAAGGGATGCCAAAATGCATGAAGAAATTTTTTGATCAAGATCACCTGTGTAAATTTGACCGTGCACAAGTGCATTGTGCTACAAGTGCATGTTCCTGTGACCCAGCAATAGAACATCCACACTGCCTCCACTACTCTACTTGCTCTAATTACTCTACTGGCAGTAATCAGGAATAGCGTAGGTTTTCCAAGCTATTTCTTGGCAAAACACTCATCAAAATGTCACCCAGACTCACTGACATCAAACCATAGTGAAGAGGTCTTCCAGGCGATGTCATTCAGACTCAGCAAGGGAGCATCCACATTGCTCCACTTGCCTACTGGCTAGAACATCGCTATCCACAAAACAGAGATGTCTTCCAGGCTTATATCCTGGCAAGGACACTCAAGAAACAAAAAAAGTATGTCATCAGACCTATATTCTGACAGTGACATCTCATACAAAGGTTCTAGTGCTGCAGTACTTGATGACCAGACCATTAAGACCATGTTTCAAGATCTTTCCACAGAAAAAAAAACTGAAAGATGTTGAATGTTATTCAAGCTGCATAACAGTTGCTTGCCGACATGATTAAATACCGAATGACCCTACGCTACATATTCCAACCACATAATCAAAACTAGCTGCAAAGTGACAGAGTTAATGTGAAGTGGTCTACATGATTTGCATTCCTGGCTTCTGTTTATGCACCCATTTTAGAAACCATGTCCAAACTCTTCATTGCAATCTTGAAGCCAAACATCCTCCAAATTGTACATCACATATCTGATAGAAGATGGTAGGCTTCAAAAACATTCTCAGTAGCAGAATTGGTTATCAAGAGAACTAAACAGAGATAACTGCATAATCATAGAGCAAATAGTTGGTTGATCCATACATTCCACCATTCACCCAGATTTCAACAAGGAATCAGATGCTTTTGACCACATAGGAGCAGCAAATCCGTGTGTGGTTCACCCTAAGAGCATATGTAACATAAAGATAATAGACAATCAGATATTTTTGAAGGGCTAAAGGATATTTCAACAAGGTGCAGTGCAAAGAATGGGATTAGGAAGGGATCAGAATGACAAGATGAAGGAAGGGAAAAGTAAGAAAGAAGGCAGAGAGGTGAAAGGGCACATGAGATACGATGGAAAAAAGAAGGGCAAGACAAGATACATGCCATGAAACCAACTTAAACAGTGAGCTACAGATTAAAAGAGAGAGAGAGAAGCCTTTATAGGCAAAGAAAATTTGCAGATGGCAAAATAAGAGATAGGCAATTATTCACATCCTCCTCCAGAGTAATAATACCTTTCACCTCAACAGTTGTTGTCGTGGATATCAAATAAAGGTCACTTCCAAGAAAGCACAAGCAACCTGTAATCCTAGCTGTGAAGTCAGCGAAAGACCTTAACAAGGACTAAGGATTTCGCTTGAGCAAGCCGTCAATATAGGTTGGTACTCAAGATAAGCAGCAGCAAGAAAATAACAAATAGGCTGTCAAGAGTAACAGAGAAAGAAATGATGGTTAGCAGATAAGAAAACAAGTTCAGAATAATAAAATAGGTGGATACCAATAGGGCAGACTTAAAGGAAAACGGGGAGGACTGATGGTAGGTCACATGAGGTAATGAACATATAGAAGAGGAATGCTTCCAAAGCGCTTTCTTTTAAAGAACATGAGGATAGGGAGAAAATCCATGGCACAGGGAGGAAGCAAGAATGAAGGCAAAATCAGCAGGATGGAGTTGAGAACAAAGGTACAAGAAAGGCTATTATCTTAGCCAGAAGGTGACATGCATTCCACTGGATCACTGAAAGCCCTGGTATTCAACAAGATGAAGAAATGCATACTGCATTGTGTTTTTGTCCTTGTTGCAACAAATTGAAATGGCAATGCAAGAGACAAGGAGGCTGGAGTGAGAGATGATTTATTGAAATAATATCAAGAAAAAGAAATTGGAAGCAGCACTCCGCCGGGCATGAAGTGGGCTTATGGTAGGAAAAAGATGAAGAGGAAGTATAGCAGGGCATCAGCAATCACTAAACTCGAAAGTAATGCTAAGAAATTTTGGATCCAAAAATAAGTAGAGTTTCAGAAATCAGAGGATTATTATTGGCATTATTATTTGGCAGGATGTGTGCAGAGGTAAAACTTGAGGTAAGAAAAGGCTCACCGATTCCAGAGAGATCAATTAACAACGATAAAAAAATATGGTTATGGTAATCACGGTTTTGATAGCAGTGCAACTTAGGCGATTTTAGGCGAGAGTGAGCCCATAACCTGTTGCAGATATGAAGACAATCAAGAAGAAATATGGAAGAACTAGGAACAAGGGGATGCCTCATCCATCGCCATGTCCCTAATAGGACCGTCGACCACGTTAAATAGTGCATAGCACGGAGGAATCAAAAGAAGCTTTAGTGGCTGATCAAGAACCAGGGTTGTGCCTGTTTATATAGTCGTTGAGCTCAACAGTCCTGGCTATATATAGCATTGTTGTTGTAGATCATACAAATGTCATATATTTCCAAGACTATTTCATTCCATAGACATGCAAACAAGATCATCTTGCCCTTTAGCATACCCTGGGAGTGTTTCATATAGACTTCATCATGCAATTTGCCATGTAAAAAAGCAAACTTGATGTCCATCTGCTGCAAGTCAAGATCCAAGGCAGCAGATATTGCCAAGACCATCCATACAGAAGGGAGCACTATTGGAGCAAATGTCTGATGGTAGTCAATGCCATCTTTTGTGAGCATCCTTTGATAACAAGCCTGGCCTTATACCTAGATACAGGATTATTCTCATCATATTTTAACTTGAATATCCATTTGCTGCTAATGGCTTTCCTACCTTTAGGAAGTAGACATAGTTCCCATGTATAATTGAGAATTAAACTCTTCGTCCAAAGCTTTAGTCCAAGAGACATGCTCTGGACTTGTGATGGCCGCATGATGGGTGAGGGGTTCATTTGCAGAAGCAGCACTATGGAGAGCTTGCTTTCCTTTTCAATATTTGTACAGATGATGATATGTATACTGCAGCTCGATAAGTTCTTAACATTATTCATCAAGCATACACTCATAGTCCTCCCATCATTGCAAATTCTAAGCATATCGGTCAAATGCATACGGACCTCTCAAACTCGCCACTCATTTATTGAAGTGGCCTCTTACGCTGGAAATAGTTTACTGTACTATTTATGCAGACGAAAATATAAAAATATTTGCTGGATTTAATTGCGGAGAAGCATCAATTCTTCAAAACTGGATGTGACTAACTGCACAATTTTTTCAAAAATGAATTATTGAGCACACTAGATCAAGTTAGGTTAGCCTTTTAAGGTTCACGTCTTAGAGTTAGCTTGAACAACTACAAGCTAGCTAGATGGTGGAGAAGAAAGATCTTGAATAAGCTTGTCTTGTTCAATTGCCATCATGAACGTCCAGCCATTCAGAAAGGCCAAAATTAATTCTTTAAGAAATATGTTCTAAGAAGAACTTGCCTTGATGCTAGCTTCAAGAAATCAAGGAAGTATACTTAAACCATGTCCTGAAAACCACTAACCTTCAACATTTTTTCCACCAGCCATCTCCATTAGGTGATCCAGTTCAAGAATTGAACCCTTCCATATTTAAGCATGCACCGCATTTATATGGCGGAAACGAAAGATTGAAAAGACTGACCAGTGCTTGCACATCTACACGGAAAAGGTTCGCAGATTCAGTTCAAGCATTGAACCCTTCTATATTTAAACATGCATCGCATTTATATGGCTGAAACGAAAGATTGAAACGACTGGCCAGTGCATGCGAAAAGGTTCGCAGATTCAAGCTGGAGGAAAAAGGGATAGAAGCTCAGAATTTGGAATCTGCTTTTGAGGCAGTAGTAGGGACATGTGGCCATGCCCAACCATTTTCATCACCGCTGTCTCGAACTCGTGACCTACTCGTCAACAAATTCAACTCCTAACCACTAGAACGCGGTTCTGAGTTGCGCTTAATTCTCCACTTTAATTTATATTCGAATTATTATGTTCAACCAAACATGAATATCGGCATGGGACAAGTTGATTAGCTTTAGCGGCAAAGGAAAGTGAAGATACATTTGTTCCTAATGTGAAAATGTCCAAGTAAAACATTATTGACAAGCACACTTGCCAGAGGAGAGAGAGAGAGAGAATAAATTGGCCAGGAAAGGTGTTGGCATTATTTGGAGCATATGCTCGGTATGATACTAGATTGGCAGCCAGCATCTTTTTGGATAAAAAATGGTGTGCCACTTTCTAAGGTCTCGATTGAACACATGGTTGGCGGAAACCATATTTTATTAAACTTCTACAAGACCATTACATCGCATATTTTTTCTGTCAACCACGAGACTAGGGATTGCAAATGAGTGGGAGACAAAGATTTGAGATAAGCAAAGAGGGCTTAATCTAGTGGCATGCTCCTCCATTCTGGCAGGGGACGAAACCCTCTATTATGTTTTACTTCCCTTGCATTTTAGTAAGAGAACCAAAACCGCTATCCGAAATAGGGCTTATTAATCCTGGATGCCTAAACACTAAGCCCCGTAAATAAAAACACCAAGAAATCCCCTACAAGAAGAAATAAACGGACAAAAAAATGAATATGGGACTTGAACCCACTGATCCTTGCACAACAGAAAACAATGTCTGAGAGGCCTAAAACGGCTTCACGTGCCCCCCGCCAAGCCTCGCTCATACAAACTTCTGCCCTTTCCCCGCTTTGCCTCTACCGGTCGATATGAGAGAATCGCGACCTCGCTAATCGCATATCCGGCATGTCCACAGCCCGCAGGTGTGCTCCTGCCCGCTGCCCTGCCGCCTCCACGTGCTTTCCAAATTCGAGCCACTGGCATATCGACACGCGGGAGCTTCCCAAAACAGGCTCCAAATTTCTTTTCTCACACCATTGAGTTCACTTAAAAAAACATGACACAAAGACAACATTGAAATAGAAACTTGCCCCTCACAACAAAGAAGCAACTCAAACATGCACAAACATACCATTTTCAATACAATACCGATATTCATACCGATATGAATACCAGAATCATAGTTTCCACCATTGCGAGAATATCCTCCTGCAATACAAAATGGATTGGGTAACTTAATATGAAAGGTTTCGGAATAGCAACAAATAGCCAGCAATAACAATTCACTAGTTGATGTAGATTATGGAGTAGAAATGGTGACAGATATTGAGAATGCTTTCAAATGATGGCATGCATCACTAGGAAAAATAACAAAAAAACATATAGAGAGAGAGAAGCGAGCATTATATACGGACTAGGCCTATGACATTGAGAAAAGAGGCAAAGAAAATATAATAAAGGCATCCTCTATCTACAAAGGCAAATATGCCTCAGAAACATGGCCATTGTTAGTGACTTGCAAGTATAGCAATTTGCAATGCCAATTATGCTACAAGAGATCGTCGACCATAAACGACTTACATGATGTCGCTTGAACTATGACGAGACGTCGTTTCGTTCAAAGACGTTAACGTCGTTGAACGACGGTCAGAGGGTATGACGGTCATGATTGCTTGCATCGCCTGCTGATGTTGCTAAGTTGGCAGGCCTGTGTGTCATGCCACGTGCACAGGACGTCGTTCAACGATGTCCAGGACATCTGATGTGCACAGGATGTCGTTCAACGATGTCCTATTGTTAACTTCTGTTACAAGACATCTCAAAGTGCATTTTTTTGAGAGTGCAAGGTTAGTTGACCCACTTTGAACTTCTAATCCAGAGAAAGAGTTCCACTACAAGGGTTTGGATTTCATGCACCATTCCCTGCAACTTGTGTCCTTAACAAGTTGGGAAGGGTAGCCACATGCTGTTAACAACAACACCAAAACAATAAGAACATTTAGCAAATGCTAGAATATTAGCCTCATATTCTTGCCTCAATTTGAGCTTTGGCAAATAAGCTTCTCTCAAATTTGCAAGTAGTCTATACCGCATCTCCTCAAAATTTGGCACTCGCTACCCTCAAGGAAAGCCGTAATGAAACACCAAAGTTATCCCGACTTGTGTGGTTTAAGATAATCAAGTCTTGATCAACCGAATCAGAGGATATTGGTGTCACGGCTTCAATAATTGCCGTAAAAGTCTTGCATACCGCAGCGTGAGAAACCTACATTGTATGTTCTTTGATCCAAGTCCAATGTTCTCCATATTACTTTTCCTCAATAGCAAGTGACTCATTAAAATGTTCATGCTATAACTTTGAACCGTTGTTGTCTTGGTTGAGAGCCTAAGATGTGTAACATCATCTTTATATTTCCTCCGATTTTTCCGAAAAAGGAGGAAAGATTCCGTAAAGTACAATCGGAGGCATGCACCAAAAAATTAGCAAAGAGCATCTCTATTTGAGGCTTCCCACTCTTGATGATCTCAAAATACTCACCGCCTTGTGATGAATATGGTGAAAAACCAGCTTTCCTCCACAATGACTTTCGCCTTTGCCAAATGCTTACTTGTAAAGGAAGTTGACAAAACTTCCATTACAATGTCCATGTCAATATTTACAATATCAAATGGATTATTGCACTCAGAAAGCCGTATCTAAGCAATAAGGCAACATTGCTTGACCGTCCATATGTATTAAAACCCGGGCAAAAATTGCAATATCGAAACTATACAAAGAAGTAGACAAGAAGCAAAAATGCTTTGCTACCCTGATCTACGCTTGACATCTTTTATTAATACCATTTCCAATATCTCCGGATCATCATCACCACCATCATCACTTCCACCAACAAACTCACTATCATGGCCACCATAGGCATGTCTTCGCTATTTCTAATGTCTCACAATCGATGACTCCTGATGTCTCAAATGGTGAGGCACTAAAATGCACATGTTCAGCGATGTCTTGTGGTTAAACCTCGCAAAAGTTCAAAAGCCATAATACAATACACCATATTCAAGACCAACTTAAAACATCTCCTAATATTGAAAAAGAAGAAGTACACCACCTACATGTCTCATGAATGGAACCATCCCATATCCATGGAAATCGCTGTCAAAAAGACCGAGATGCAACTAATGATTTTGCAGCGAGATAGTCTTCAAGTTTAAAGTATTCCCTTTGGAAACCAAAGTGGATATTGATGTGTCAAAGGAAGAATGCTTTCGCCACCCTTCCACAAGAACTCTATCCTCCTTAATCACCGACTAGAATGCATAAGTCCAAACATCAGAATATCGATAAATTGATTAAATCTACATCTTCAAATAAATAAGAGGGCTCACCTTGTGGAGCCTCGATTCCAATAAGCGTGTTATCAATTTCCTTTTCACTCCATACAAATGGAATCATCTCCTTTGAATGGCAAGATACTCAAGTAGGAAAACCATGGTGACACCTCCTCCTTCCTAACTTTCATACATGATGCCCACGCTAATCCCAAACCCCTATAAGCCTACTTCTTCCAAAGATATCACCGCCCCTCGTGGTCTTCACGGTGAGATGTGCTTTCTTTGGTATCTTTGCAATAACTTCATCTTTCTTCAAATCACACAACTGCTCTTTACACCAGTACATGCTACAACCGTTCTGTCTGTCCCAAAGCTTAAAGCAAAGATCAGATTCAATTCTCGCTTTTGTTGCATCCAACAAACAAATTCCATACCTTCTTACACCTGAGGTAAGCAAACCGATGGTGAGGTTTTGAAATCAAACAAGAAGAATGTAACTAGTTCTACACCTGAGTTCTAATAGTTATTATAAGCTGAAAGTAATTTCTTCACACCGGAGAGCTTGAGATTGAATGGGATAAGGATTTTTGCTCCTTTGCAAGCCAAAGTAGTCTCATTTATCGCTTCTCCTTTAAGAAAGGACGGATCAAAAGGGTTTTGATGAATGGCCGAATAATCAGATCCTTTTCTTGTATCTATCCTCGATGGAAATCTTTTCATCTTTGCAAACACGAAATCTATTCTCATAGATTACAAGAACAACAGAGTAGTGAAAACATTTCCGACCATGTCAGGGTTGGAAGCCAGAAACTATCCAGAATCAAATTTCCAAGAAGTAGAAATACTAATCTGCGGAGGAGCGGCGCCTACGTCGTACAGGGAAGCTTCAACAGGAAATTTTCTTCCGGCGTCGCAAAACTGCGGCAGAATCAAGATCACGGATCCAAACCCTAACTGGAAAATGGAAGCTATGCCATATCCGCGCACCATGGGGGATATGGTGATTCTTCCCACCGGAGATGTGCTTATCATAAATGGAGCTCAAACAGGTACCGCCGGATGGGGATTTGCAAGAAATCCCGCGCTTTACCCTCTTCTTTACAAACCTAACAAAACAATTGTTGAGTGGAAAGAGAGGTGCGGCAATGAGAAAGATAAGGAACCACACACCCTTGAGATTGTTCAACAAATGGGCCCCAAAGAACATAGGTGACCGCCAATTTATCGCCAAAGAGTAAGTTTGTAGTCGCTTTTCCACATATTCTAAGGATATACTGGCATATATCAAGAATATGCCAAAAACCCACACAAACAAGGGATTGCCCCCGTAGGGAATCGGAAAAAAAGAGCCAAGCATGTGCTCTCAAGAATTCGTGGAAGGTTTCGTACACGCTAGATATGCATACCAAAACCAGTCCACAGAACCCAACTGATTTGAAAAATAACAAAACCTTCAAACTATGGCCAAATGTGACGTTCCAGGGAAATATATGCCATAAATACATATATTTCCAGGTCCGTCACTATACAAGTCTATCTTCATAGCCTTGTATACCATAGATTGTGACACTAGGGGGCATGACTAAGTTATTCATATAACTTAGCCAACCTTTTAGGTTAAGACCATTTTCCACGGGCCTTAACCTATTGGGCACCCGCTACACGGACTTACCCTATTGGAGCCATGTGGCATAACATGTGAACCCTAACCTACAAAGGCCTAAACCCTAACCCTAGGCCTCTTTTCTGGCTCCAACAAATGGAACCTTTTTCGCCTTTAAAAACTCCGCTTCGAATCGCCACAGGGTGATAGCATAGCGTGGCAGCCCCCCGTGAGCGTGAGCGCATCGCCAGGAGGGGAGCTACCTCAACACCTTGAAGATCATGGAGACGCCAGATTGGGAGGGAGTGCTTCGAGCGTGTATGTGGAGTAGTGTTTTAGTAATCCATCCGAAGTTAGCACCCGCATGGGTTAGTATTTCGTATCTACAGAGAGCCATCCTAGAACTCGTGATTCAACATCTTGAACCCTAATCAAGGAACCCTAACCGTAAGTTAGATATGTATGATTAGGTTAAGATGTTCTTATGATGATTATCATGTTGTGATGCTATGTGATGTTGGTTGATCATGTTTGCTCCTCTTGTATTGGGAAGGGGGGTAGAGACCTAGTAGCCATTATGTAGTATGCTCCTAGTCTAGATCCCTTAGTTCCTATTAGATGCGCTGCCTGCGCATAGGAAACCCACCGGCTATGGAGGCTATGATGTGACTCAAAGACTACACAACGGGCTAGAGGCAATAACGTAGGGAGGATCCCCTGCCGGGCGGGGCTACGGGGATCCCATAGTGGGCTAGGACTTATGGCCTGGCCACTTCGCGTGGGCTGAGCATGGGTCCAACACCTCCTGGGCAATAGTGTCGCCCTGCCTCAAGAGTTGCAAGTGTCGGGTTTGGCTCTTGTTTTGGGGGTTGTCGGGTACGAATCGCGGTGTCGCCACGATTCTCTAGCAGCCCGTGGAACCTTGTAGACCCCGAAGGGGAGATGCAACCCTTCCTACCTCGACGGGCCGGGAGATGCAACCTCGAGTAGTCCCCGATGGGTGACGCCATGGGATTGCAAACTAAGGCTAGAGTCACGCCAAAGCTTGATCTAGCCCATCCGCAAAGTATGCACGTGAGGGGCCGATGGAGTGGTCAACCCTAGCCATTGTCTTATGCCAGCGCCATTGTTATGACTCCTAATGACTCTGGCCTCCGTGGACGCTTAAAACTATTCTATTCTATTCCATTCTATCTTGAGGCCTATCCAAATACTACCTTTTATGAGTCGAGCCACGGGTAGGAGGACTCGTTTTTATGGCATATGATTATGTTCCTTGCAGCTATGGATATGTGGGATGAGCTACCCTTCTCGAGGTAGCATGATGTATTGTTATTGCTAGTTCCTCGACGATGTTTATCCTTCCACCGTGATAGGAGCCCATAGGGGAAGGGCGGCAAGACACCTTTATCCCCTTCCCACACTACGGTGGTCCCGTGAGTGGGATAGACCGATGGGGAATTTCCTATTGAGTGTACTACCGGGAGCCGATACTTATTAGGGGAGCCACAATGGTATCGTGAGCAATGTTCTTGGTTGACCAAGAGCTAGCCCCCGACCATATCCCCCGAATAGGTAGACTAACTGCCTAGCTAATGAATGGAATGAGAATTCCAGCCTTGAACCGCTAAAATGTGGGAGAAATTTTTTCCCATTAGTAGGGTCATAATTAGATTAAGTATAGTCTAAGTGGTAGAAATAATACACTCAAAGAAATCTTCTAGTAATTTGAGCTCAAGTTGTTCATGAACCGCACCTTCCAAGCAAAAATTGAACGAGAAATCGCTCAAAAGAAAGCTTGAAAGAAAAATGCTGAAATGACCACTACTTGACCAAAAAGAAATTAGGAAATTTTGAAAAATTATAGTTAAGGATTAGGAAAGTACCTTAATTAATAACACATAGTTATAATAAAATTACTCTTAAGAAAAGTAGCTACTAAATCTATGGAAGCACCTCTACTTCTTAGAAGTTCCCAAATGGTAGCTTGAACATCTCCCTTTAACCTTGTAAGGCTTAATTATAAGCTAATCTCCTAAGCCGCCATAAGAGTGTTTACCTAACCAACAAATGGTAGATCTACCCAAAGGAGTCAAATAGACATAGTCTAATTATTGATAGAGGCAAGATCGCCAAAGAGGCTACCATCAAGGAAGCTAAGTTGTTGGGAGGACCAAACAAGTAGCTAGGAAGGTTGGAAGCTCCAAATTGCATCTAACGCTTAAGCACTCACTTGGGGGCGACAAGCAAGTTCTGAGGCCCCATGACTCCAGGCCAGATGATCTTAACTTCGCCACTCAAGCTCTTCTCATCTAATCCTTTCACTCTTGAGGAACAATGGCTTATCACTTCGTGCCAATGATCACAAGGCTCTGGGAAAGTGAGATCGTATGCCTCGCTTCCTGAGGTGAGGAGCAAGTAGCAAGAGCAACCTTGGCAGTAAGGGCAACCCCGGTGAGCGTTGGGTAGTAGGAGCAACCTCGGCAATACGAGCAACCCAAGCAGCAGGAACAACAGCAAGGGGAGCGAGCAATCAATGCGAAAGAAAAGGAAGGAAGAGACGCAGGCAAGGGAGAAGCGAACAAAGAGGCGTGAAGCTAGGCGTAGGGGGAGCTTGGTTGTGAGAGAACCACAACTGGACGAACTGGAGGAGGATGAGCCCGAGGAGGAAAGACCACACCAACAAGAGGAGGGAGCAAGAGGCTAAAGAAGAAGAGGAGGAGGAGGCCGAAGAACAGACGCAGCCTACGCTCGGCAACCATATCCAATGCAATCCAAGGAGGGCAACATCAGCGAGAAGCTACTTAAAGCTCAAGCAAGATATGGAGTACGAGAAGAAGAAGGTAGCATGCAAGATTTATCTTCGCCAATGGATCAGACAAGGTAGCCGACCAGGGTCGAAAAGCAAGCCACCACCACCTTGATTCGATTCTCCGAAGAAGGTCTGCCATGGGCCAAATCCCCAAAGACGAGAGTCGCCAAAGATATTCGCAGATTGCCAACAACTGCACTCAATTGATGATCCGTAAACTCTTTTCGAAAGTGCCTACATCAAAGGTCTATCCAGAGTTCAAGGTGGGCTTAATTTACTACCCAACCAAAGGGATCTCGCCAGGAAGCAGCCAAAGCCAAGGAGGCCAAGATCTGCACCCTTGATGGTCCGAGCCCCCAGAGGCAAAGGCAAAGAGGCGGAGCTAGTAATAACTTTGCGCCGATCCTCCTCGGGCGATACATGCCAAGCGGGTGACACACGCCCAAAGACCTCCACCGGGCGAGGAGGATTCGCAAGAAGAAGCCATGAAGAGCTCCAGCTTTAGTAAATTATATATAAATATTAGTTTTTCCCTCAGACATCGCTTTTACTCATTATAAGTAAATTTACTGTAAATTAATTGCTTGTAGGATATAAAAATGTTCTTGTATAAATTAATTGTAGTAGAATCCCTTGCATTTAACTTAAAATGCCCTTAATTGGCTAAGTAGCATAAAATTCTGACATAGAAATAAAAATTGGCTCAAATCTAAGTGAACCCACCAGAAGTACTTTGATTTAGGGCTAAATTGATCCAAATTTCGTATTAAAAGTTAGTAAATTGCTTAGAATTTGTCTAGGAACCCAGTTTAGAAGTCAATTTCAGCAAAGAATCATCTAAAAATGGCAACTTCGATTTAAAACTAAAAGGGTTCAAGAAAACGCCAAGGTCAAGTAACGCAGCCCTATTCACAATAACCCATCCGATTAGCCCAATTTGACACTTCTAGATGTCCATTTTGCTTGAAATAAGTTGCTAGCTAGATTAGAATCCATCCAAATAGGCATTTTAGGATCTTATAAGCTTAAAATTATTAAGTTTTGGCAGAAATCAAGGCAATCGGAAGGGTCCGCGCCAAAGGCTTATGCGTTGAGAACGCAGGCCTCATTGGCGCGAACCCATCCGATTTCATGTCAATTCGACCAAAAATTTTACAAAATTGCTTTGAAACAGTTCTTAGTGCACATGCTAGTCCCCTGCCATGCATTCTAGGGTCTTGTAGTACCCCATTCTAGCTTTTCAATCTATTTGAACCTCATCTTAAAAAAATTTCCACAAGAGGCTGAATTGAACCTTCCCACCCATAGGGGTTGAACGCCCCCCCCTCTCCCCTAACCCCAACCCCCAACCACTCGAGGGCGGGCATCGCTTGTGCTTAAATTATAATTTTAATTAGATTTAAGCCTTAATTATGTTAGATGATATTAATGGCCAAGCCTTAGACTTAGAACCAAGATCCTTAAGCTAGATAGAGACAAAGATTCCATCCATCATAGCTTAGTTGTCGCCTTATCTTGCTAAGTGTCTTCTTGTCTACATATAGGTAGTATAATTAAACCTTTTTCTTAGAAACCCAAATTTAGTTGCCAAGGCCTTAGAAACTATTGTCACACGCTGGTATGATACACCAACACGTAGAGTGCAAATTAGGACGACGGGAAAACCTTGAGCCTATTTTCTTGAAAATTTTGTCCTATTCAATTTGAAATTTCTTGAAAAATTTTTGGCCCCGCTTTCTCAATTCTCCGCTTGATTGATCCCTCCTTTGTCTCTATTGCATTCCCCTTGCTTTGATCTATCTATGGACATAAAATTCTTCACAATTTTGAAGCAGGATCAAAGAATTTCTTGTGGCTTCTTGCAAGGCTCCTACCCTGAACTTTGGTATCAATTTATCTGCAAGCAGTTCTTCCCCGATCACTTGTTTCAACCTGAATACTCCTTTGTTCCGGATTCTGAAGAATTTGCAAACGAGATCATTGAGGCTTGGAC
Source organism: Isoetes taiwanensis (assembly GCA_021234155.1). Taxonomy (NCBI): domain Eukaryota; kingdom Viridiplantae; phylum Streptophyta; class Lycopodiopsida; order Isoetales; family Isoetaceae; genus Isoetes; species Isoetes taiwanensis. Next base: position 275,539 of record JAJEKV010000270.1, on the reverse strand, counting down.
CTTGGAATTAACAGGAAAAAGAAACATCACTCCTACTGCTCAATTTCGTGTGTTCTCAGAACCGGATCAACAAAAGATCTCTTGGTAAAATTTATTCAGAATGATGATCTCAAATTGTGTCTCAGACTGATACAATCTAATGAATGCTTTCGAGGTATTTTGGCAAATTTATGGTTTTCATACCCTTCTTAGTTCTTAGATAGATTTTTCTTTCGTCTTGTTTCTCTGGGCCTCCTCTACTTCCACAATCTTCTCTCCTGTTTTAGCCTTTCTCTGTCCTGATAGCCTTTTTTGTGCATTAATGGCGAAATTCCCCCAAAAAAATAAACCTTTGATTGACTGCTGCCCCTAAACTCAATTTCCTCCGCTTTTTACAACTTCATGCTCCTTCCCGGCCGCTACAGAGGTATGATCTTCTAGCCTCGCTTAAGTGCATTCCACCTTGATCCTTCAAAATTTATCAAATTTGGGGATTTCTCTAACCCGATCCTAAGGTAAATGTAAATGCACCACTACAGCCACTTTGCTCCAAATTGGGACACTTTTTCTCTGACCAAAGAGGATCCCAAACTTTGCCAACTCTGGATGCCAATGGAGTGCCAATTCCTTTGTTTCCAAGGCCAAGGCTCCCAATTATTTCGGATGAACAATTGGCTTCCGACTTTAAGTTTCAGCAATCTCGGGCCCCTACTAATATTCAGCTTTTTAGAGGTATTTAACTGAACTCCCCTATGGTTGCCTCTAAAATTGAGTCTCTGTAAAAAATTGCTGTTATAGTCAAAGTAGACTCCATTGGAATGAAAATTGAGAAACTCTAGGACCACCTTTTAAGACTTCATAAAGGCATTGTTATCAACTCAATCTATTGGCTGAATTATCCCTATATTCTAGTTGAATGTGGCTGTCCAAGGACCTCAAATTTCCTCCTCAAACCTGTGATACTTTTCAACTCTCTTTCATCAAATGGAATGCCAAGTTGCCTCTGAATGAGTTCAATAAGGGTGAAAGCATGCTACGGTGTACCACTTTTGGAACCCTCAAAAGTACCTACACTGGGTACTTTTAAAACTGGTACTTTCTACTTTTTTGTTCCATTAAAATCAATCTAAAAATTTTGAGTTGAAGGTCAATAACATATCAATCTATAGTATTAGAGGATGACAATACTATTAGAGACTAAAATGGATGAATAAACTCTCAAACTTATTGTTTATTGAGACATTAATGCAAGTTCCCAGTACCCAGTGTTGGGTAAGTTTTGCACTCCCTAAAAAGAACTTTAGATGGTACACCATAGCATGCTTTCATCCATAAATTCCATGTAGCCTCTGTCACAATGAGTGAACTCAGCCCTATCTACTGGAATGAAGATTGCTTCTCCTCTATTTTCAACACATTTGGCACTTATTTGACTACTGAATATTCCCCTTACAAACCTCCCAAATGCTTTGTCCAGCTCGATATCACAAAAGCCATCCCCACTGAACTTCTCTTTCTTGATTACTTTGGAAAAAAGTCTATCCTGCTACTTAGATGGGTAGGTCTTCCAAACTTTTGCCAAAATTGCAACTCGAGGCATGACATTGGCAGTGGTTGTTTTTATCAAGCTGACAACAGGGAGTCAACTTCTTTTAAAATTTCAGATAGAATACCTACATTCTCTGTGCCCTTAAATCAAGGAGCTGCAGCTACATCCTACAGGGATAATTTAACCACTACTCAAATTGATCTGGTTAAAGACATGGAAGTTCATCATACTCCCAAACCTCACAATGATTGGAAAAGAGTTAATGGCAGTACAAGAAGAATTCAAAAGCAGAAAGAGACAAAAAAAAAAGTTCTACAGGTCTCTCAAAATTCATACAAATCTCAGATCTCTTACAGCTCATCACTCCCTGACAAACAAATGGGAATCAAGGTCTTAAATAAAGGAATCTACATCAAAGAAAATGTCAGCATGGGAAAGGAAAATATGCCAAATGATCAGACTATAAAATCAGCTGCAGATTCCTCTCAAATTGCTTTAAAAATCAACAAAGCAAATATTGAGCACAACAGAATTATGTTAAAAAATAAAGGCAAAGCCCCTTTATTGCCTGCAAAGGTTGATCTGCACAGAACTCTATCTTGCATTTTTAAGGATTCTAAGAAAGTTACCAGTGTCCAATCCTTACCAACCAAAGGTACACAGGCTTTTCAGACTGAAATCAAAATTGACTCGACTTGCACAGCATCAGATACATTGATGACAAGGCCAGATTTAGAAGAATTGAATGTGGTTTCATTAATTAAAGAAAAAGGTAATGGTCTCCTCAAACATAAAAATATGCAAGCTACATCTACACAAGCTCAGATTCCTCCAGACTTGAGCATGGATCTCTCAAATGATCACTCAAAGGAAATTGGATCTCCTGATAATGATCCTGCTACTATTGAAGAAAATATTCCTGAAGACCCTGCAGTAGACAATGTCAAAGAACTCAAGGATCTTAATGATCTGAAGGTCTCGAACTCCTATGCTATTTTAGCACAGATCTTTGAAGATTCTGGTGACGTTTTGGAAACCGAGCCTCCCTCTCATTTCAGCAGATCCTCACTTGCCAACCTTCAAGCCAACTCTCATCCCACTCTCCCCTCTAATCTTATCATATTTACATCTTCCCCATCTGGAATTGACCATGAACCACCCCTGCTATATGTAGACCTCTTAGATTTATCTCATCCCTTCCCCCCCCTCCAAAAAGTGCCACCATTTCCCCTGAGATAGCTCTACAACTTCAGGAATTGGTTGAAGTGCCAGGTAGGGTATCAGAAACCCCTGTACAAGTGTCAGATGTAATAAAGGTCATAGATGATTGTAGTGCCAGAGATATATCAACCTGCTGGGAAAAAAGCTTGCTACATGAAGATGCTCAGGAATCAACAGTTTTAGCAGTGGATACTTAGAATAATGTGCAATTGACAACAGGAAATGTTCCACAACAGGCTGGACTTGCAGATGCTCCACAGCTTGACCAAGTTATTCCCAGGCAAGATCTTTCCATTATAAACTCTGAGTTTGATTCTACTACTAATAATAATAAAAGGGACATCTTGATAGCTACTTCTAAAAACTCCAATTCTATTGCTTTAACAAACTCTGCTGACAAAGACTGTTGCAAATCTAAGTTTTGGAGATGCTATCACTATGATAATAATTTTGTAGACACAATTTTCGATGACACCGAATCTGATAAAGAGAATGCTCTAAAAAATAACACCCTTAATGATGACATTTCTTGGGATGATGATGCCTTTCTTACATGTCATCATAATGCTTCAGATACTGCCAAACCTAAAGGCAAGAAGGCAAAGAAAAAGACTACTCATGGAGTGGCCAAATCTTTTAGCACTCCTGCAGCAAACACTAGGTTGAGATCTAGAAAGCATCTTTAAGCCCCTACTTTATTGCTTCCTCTATCCTCTTTCTCATCATGAAGATTCTCAGTTGGAATCTCAGAGGAATAAAAGGCCCCCTGAAGAGAAGAAGGGCAATTTCCCAAACACTATAACCCCAAAATTGGCTCTACGTGTAGTTTTTTGCCATCTTTTTTGCAGAAAAACAACACCTAAAGACCATACATAATATTGTTCCGAAAATGCTAGAAACAACGCGTAATTTTTGTGTGTGGGTTTTCACACAAAAATGACACATAGTTTTCATGCATTTTTTTTAAACAAAAACAACGTGTAATTTTTATGTGTATATTTTACCATGGTTTTTTGACAAAAACGCCTAAATTTTATGTGTGATTTTTACTCAAAAACAAAAATAACACATGGTTTTAAGTGATCACCACCCAAAAACAATGCATAGCGCATGGTTTGCCAGTGTGATCTTCACCCAAAAACAACACATGGTTTTTGTATGTAAGTTTTCCTGGCATAGTTTTCCTTCAATTATCTACATGTTATTTTTACTAGTTGTAGTGCAACCACGTGTTGTTTTTGTAAAAAAGACATGTTTTCTCTATTGTAGTTTTAAAGAAACAAGCGTTAAACTTAAGAATATCTCATCCTGATTCCAGATATTCAAAAATCCTGATTGAATTTCTTGTTTGCCTTTTGGGAATCGAACCCAAATAAATTCCATTAGGCATTACATAAATATGGAACTTACAAAATACAGCATCAAGCATAGAGTCTAAAACTAAAGAGCATATATCATTATCTTATATTATAATGTTTTGCTGTAATTCCTGGATTTGGATCCAGCCCTAGATCCAACGGCTGAGATCCAACACACCCTAGATCCAACGATTAGAATTATGTCAGCACACTAAAACACTAAATTTTAGCATGTCTTTTCCATGGCACCCTAAATTTTCACGACCCTCACGGAGCGCATTAAATATCGGACGCTGACATGTTATATCCACGAGCATATCCGTGGTATATCCGTGTGTTTGACATGTTATAGCCACGCCCAAAAAAAATTACACGGCGTTTTTGTGGACTTAGCGGATTTTTTGCCATTTAAGGCTGGGTATAACATGTTAGCATCCGACATTTACCGCGATGGGACCCTCACAGCTAAAGGAAGCGGCTGGAGATCTGGATGATGCGGATGCGTCCTTCTAAAAAACCCGTTTCCTCCAAAATCCGGCCTGTTGGGTCGATTTGCAGAAGCAGGTGGAGTCGGCTGGGGATCTGCAAGCGGTTGCAGGTAGCTGGAGATCGGCAACCAGTAATTATGCAGACGATTTTGGCTGCATCGATTTGAGTGGTCCACAGTTTTTCCTTTTTAGCTTAGGTATTTTACTGCTTGATAGTAGTTTCATTTCTGCTTGATTTGTGGGTTTTCTCGGTGAATCAGTAGGGGGCCTTTCTTTGTTTGTAACAGAGCTATTGTTGCGATAGTAGTTCCTATTTATATGTGTTATACATCCAGCAATTGCAAGGCATTTTTTCTTGACAGATTGTATTTGGGGTCACATTTTATAGCCCAAATAATACAGACCTCTGATAATAAACCTATCCATGCAGGCAAGTTATCATGGCATTAGTGGATATTGCAAATGGAAAGCAGAGACATGTTCCATACCGTGTTTCCAAACTTACATTTCTTCTGCAGGTAATGTAAGAAGTTGAGTTAATTCAGTTTATCTGCTTATTCATCCGAAAAGTGACTTTATGGCTGGTAGACATTGAGCACCCTAAAGTTTGCTCAGCGTGCGAACTTTTTTTATTGATTTCTTCCCTCAATCATCACTTGCAGGCTACCATAAACGAAGATAACTTCATAGATGTGGTGACTCTGCACCAGCAAATACAACAGTTAAAGGTGTTCTCTCTCCTGCAGGCTGCAACAATTAGTAGCTTATGTTCTACTTTCTGTCAATGCAGGATGAAGTACAGAGTCTGCGTCACCAAGATATGGCAAAATTGACATCCAATAAGGATGCAAACCATCTGGAGCATGCATCTGTAGCAACTCTTCTTGGTAGATTTTCAAATGACAATCCATTACGTGAGGTGAGGGACTCATTTGTTGATCTTGCAAAAAATCATGCAACTCCCGCAGCTGTTTAAATTAATGTTGAGGATTCTAACCCGTGTTTACTTGATCTAGAGGTAGCTCTGGAACATATTTGTCTACCACAGTAGCCCTGCCATGATGTGAAACCTGCCAGTTTTTACCTCTGCCCCTTTTATTACTCTAGGATTGATTTTTACAAGAAGACAAACAAGGGCTCGCTTTGCCTCCTCACCAATACCATTTGGAGCTGCAAATGTCAGTACCAGCTTAAAAGCTTTTCAAATCAGATCTGCGCTTTGGAGCATGACAACATGTTGGCTTGGACTGGAAATATACTCCAAGCATCAAGCCCAGTCTCTTTTCTCGCAGATTTGCTCTTTTCTGTGTTTTGGCTACTAATTAACCCCATGGAGTAAGGCAGATTCAGTGTTGATGTTCCATTTTAGAAATTATAATTGCAAATTTGTAGTTTTTTCAAGTGAGTTACATGATTGCAAAAGCATTATATTGCAAACCAGTAATTTCTCCAGGTAGTTACATATTTTACACTAGAACTATGTTGCAAATCATTAGTTTTTCCACATATTTGTAAAAAGCATTGTATTGCAAACCAGTAGTTTCTCCAGGTAGTTACATATTTTACACTAGAAGTATGTTGCAAATGAATAGTTTCTCCATATATTTTTAAAAGATCAATATGCTTTTCTTTTATAATGTTTAGCTTTTGTAGGTATGCAAGCTCTATCTCCAGCACTATGAAGCAGCAAGCCTCCTTCCGTTGCCGTCTGTGTTAGCAATGTCATTATGTGTCGTACTCCTTTGGCTACCAACGTTCAATGGATAGCATCGCAATTTCCATAATGTTGCTTCACATGCCTTATAGTTATGTGGCACATAAAGCTTTTGCATCAAGGCGATCAAATATGACCCAGACTGGTGAACAATACAAATAATAATTATATTTGATGCATGAATGATCTGAGACCCCTAATAAATTTGTCCAAAGAATTCATGTCCGAATTGTCGGCTCAATCTGTGCACACAATTTTATGTGGTTTTTTGTTTTTCCAACAATAGATGGGCCAAAAGTAGAAATATTATTTATGTCTAATTCTGCAAACTCTCGGCATGCATGAGCAAAAATAATAAATCATCTTTTTAACAGCTATGACATCACAAACCATGCCCTGAGCTTCTTTTGAACTTTATTAAACTTTTATCTATTCGATGAACAGAGTTATCAGATCTCCATGGCAGCCGACTTTAGATCATCGTCATCATCATTCCCTGCATTTTATAGTTTTTAAATATAACTTTCTTGATAAAATAACTCCCCTTCAAACTATCTGTTGCCACAAGCCTACAAAGTCACGAGGTATGGTAGTATATATTAACATCTGTTAGTCGAGCTTTTCAGCGGTGAACATACATTAGGGGTTGCAATCATGATGGCACATGATAAACATGGAGAAGGCCAAAGAGCCCTTCAGTTGTATCGAGAAATGAAATTACCTAAAGTGTTGTGACTAATAATTATGTTTAATCAAGGAATACAATTACTTGGAGTGTTGATTAATAAGTATATTTGTGTTGCTGATAGATTAAAAGACATGCAAATAGCCAGCTGAAAATATCTGTTGAATAAGCTAAGTTGGGACAAAAGCGAAGACGACATAGAATATACTCTCAACAGGTTCTGGTAGATTGTACAAGTTCCCCAACATTTACAAGTTACCAAATTATGCCCAGCAACGCTGGGCACCGTAACTAGTTATTTATAGTTTTCTACATTCGGATTAGAAATGGTAATTACTCCTATTTAAAGCCATTGTAAGAGGTAAGCTCTGATAAGCTTTTATAGGCAGATTCAGGTCAAAAATCAAAGCAAAAAAAATAGAGTACCTACTAAAACTTGAGAAAACAAACTCCGATATCTGTTCTTGTTCTTTGTATCTTCTATACACAAACCAGATCCCTATAGTTATAAAGCAAATGGATAAAATGTTTGAGAAAAAAGTAAGGACTGTCAACATAGTAAAGGACTTGCATCTTTTACCTCAAATAATGTATCAACAAGATAAGACAATAGGCTGAATCATGTAGTTGTGGGCCAAAGCAACTAAACCAGCATCTCTGTGGAAGCAAACTGCCTACTACAACAAAATGAAAAAAATCATCATAAACAAAGACAACATTAAAAAAATTCAAAATCATCATAAACAAAACGTAAAGTTCGGGAGGAGGATATTTCTCCATATTTCAGGCCTAGATTAAAACAGATAATAGCTTCCTCTCCTCCGATGTTGGCTTCATCTCCTCCGATGCTGGCTGATAACGGAGTAATCAAACTTTTGTGGCTACGATGGCGCCACGTGGCAAGAAATATCCTCCCCCCGAACTTTACATGAGGAAATGTTAAGCTAAGCCTGCAGCGGTAAAGGGACTGTGCTCACCCGGGCTCACCGTCCTCCTCCCCACGCCCAGTCCTTACGTGGGGGCTAACATTATTACCTCTACCAAACAGTCTGAACCAAATAGATCAGCCTATTATGGTTGCATTAGAAGCAGATCTAAATATATACTACCTTGCTAAAGATCAATGGCAGTTAGTTTATTGTATCTTTACCAGCAGATAGTGATATTTATCCATTTCCATCGCCAAAAGGTTTATCTGTAAGCCTCAATACAGATGGCATTCAATGATCTCTGCAAGTAAATGATTAGCGAAGATTGATGAAAAATGTCAAGAACAAACTGTAAGAAAACATTTTGCTGAGATTTGTGGATGATTGTCGCTATTTAGGGCTCAAAAAATACCAAGAGGGCAGAGGTATATGTGCTCTGGAACTGTAAATGCATGTACCTAGAAACAAGACAAAAGAATAAATGTAAGATACATCATGGGCCAAGTAATCGTATATGCGAGCTTACTTCCATTACCTTTCTTCATCATTGATCACTAAATATTCAAGCTCCATTTGGTGTACCCTGCATGTACCGACAGCTCAGAAACGATAAAAACAGAGGGGCTAGAAGCTTAGTATTTACATTCTATAAAGAGCCTTAACCTTTTCGGAAAGATTTGTAGATGATCCCATCGCTGCATAGATCGATTGGGGCAAAAAAATACAAAGGGCAGTGTTGATCAGCAAATGTAAGGCGCGAATGGCATGCAAGAACTCCATTCCGGCATGTTTGGGCATCTCCAGCCACCTCTAGCATGTTCAGCTCCGACCCCTTTGGCTATGGCAACAGAGAAGAGAAGGGAGGCCGACAGCTTTGGCTATGGCGACAGAGGAGAGAAGGGAGGCCGCTTGTTAGAAGAGAAGGAAGGCCCGTATGCGGATAAGCTCCAAATGGAGCGGTGGTAGATTACAGGATTTAAAATTCCCCCTTTCTTTTGTTTTTGCCGCCTAAAAATAAAAAATTGCATCAACCAATTGCCACGGTTTTTCCCTCGAAAACCCTTTGGGGCGGGGGTTTTTTAACCCGGACAGTAATAAGTTTGCTGCGCTCCTTCTGGGTCCCATAGGCCGATTGGTCTCAGTGGACGATAAAAAAACTATTCTTATTCTTATTCTTTTAGAATTTTAAATTCCTGTGCAGCCGCCTATCACACCGGGGTCCGGGATGCCCAAAACCTGTTATTTCTTGGGCACGACCAGAATTCCTAGTTAGGGGCTGCCCCTGACCAAGATCCTGGCCGCCCCTCAACTCAACTCGATCTTTGCTCAGATATGTGATTAGGGTTCTAGTCAAAATGTGATTTTTTATGAGCAATTTTGAGTTTTCGTCAAATTTAAGATGATTCTAGGTGAACAGAGCGATTTAGAATACCAACAAGCAATTTATGGCATTTTGTGAGGTGATTTGGAGCAGTTCGTCAAAAAGTCAGCTTAAAAACCTGAAATGAAGCGACTAGCAATTTTTGTGAGAATGTCCGTAAACGAGACCTTTATGTTTTTTGCTCTAAGGGAGGTTCTTTGTTAGTCCCGTGCCTCCCCGTGCGGACTATTCATGCATACGTCGGAACCGAGTCAAGCTCAAAGATCCTCCGGTCAACCACGTTGGACATCCAAGCCTCATGAGAAGATTAAGCAGGCCAGCCACGCAGCCAAAGCCTTTGGCTGTCAAACAAGAGGCGCCCCTCCGGACAAGTGACCCGTCCGCCGCCAGCGTCGGCGTCAGCGTGATTCTAGGCACTTCAAGAGGCCGCCTGTAATATTCCTCAAATGAATCGCCTCCTTTCGTGAGTCGGCACCAGATCACGGTCGAGTGTCTATATTGGGCCCCAAAGGCCATTGTACTATATATATGAGTAGAGTTAGCTCATAAGTTTTTTAGATGAGTTTTGAGTCTTGTCTCCTTTCGGTTTTTCTCTCTATTCGAGCTCATGTATTTTCATCATTGATATCAAGGAAGCTTATCATCTTTCTCTCAATTGTTCGTTCTCTTCTTTTTTTTCTCTTTCAAAGAAATCCCAGCGTGACATAGTCCCTCAGGACTCTCTGTTAGATCCACGGGTCCTCACAGAGGGTGTCTTCCGGGAGTTCCCAACCCGCACCCCAAACACCATGCGCCCGCTGGGGTCGATTTTCTCCCTTCTTACATGCCGCCATGTTCCGGTCCGTAATTTCACGCCCCGAAGAAGAACTCCTTTCTCGAGGCGGCATCTCGCTTGGAAGCGCCATCGGTCGAAACCGTTTCAAGGACATGTATGGATCTGCTTATGACATAGAGGGAGGCCATCTTCGGTCTAGGGGCTCAGTCCGCCCACCCACCCCTAGGTGTCGGTCTCGCCCCGGTTCCCGCCCCAAGCGTGCAAACATTGCTCACAACCTCAGTCCCCTCATCACTATCGAGCCTTATCCGCTCAACCTTCTCAACCGTACTTTCACACCCACGAACATGCCTACATCCATCATTCTTCAGGCCATACGCCTCTTCACCGCCAACCATCATCTCCCGGGTGGGTACGGCTATCCACATGTCTCCTTTGCCTACCCAGAATATCCTTTTCCCACGTTTCCCCTTTCTTCACGTTTACAACCTTACGGGATCTCAAACCAATGCTCGACTGCCCGGTTTCTCAACCCCGCGGTCACCCCTTCATCCAGGTCCGTCGGGCACAATGCCACATCCACCTCAACCTCAATATCCTCACTGCTTTGTTTACGTCCCCCCCCGGCACTTTCACATCTACCTTTCCGGACTGGCTGACTTATCCCACCTTTGGCAACCACGAAGGCAAACCGTTAGACCAAAGTGCTCGGGCCCACATGGAAGAATTTGAGGGCTCTAGCTGTCCTAAATGGTCACGCGCAACCTCAACCGAAATTCCACATCTTTTTCCACCACCTTTGCGTGGCTCTCCTCATCAATGGCTCATGTCCAACAAAGCCATTGGAAACAAGATCGTCCGGAATGCGCCTTTGCTTTTACGTCTCATTCACGGGACCACGGATGATGATCAACTTCATCTCAAGCAACTCAATGAACTTCAACAAGAGCCCACAGTGCGCCCTCGGATTTTCGCGGATCGACTCCACATTCGCCCGATAAAGCTCAAGGAGTACCCTACACGAGCCAGATTTTGGTCCGGTTTCTCCAAGGACTTCCTCCTCGCTATTCGACTCATGGTGAATACTGCGTCCAAAAACTTTGGAGCAGGCTATCGACCTTGTCAATCACTCCGCCAATGTTTCCTCCCCGGTGGCTCTTCAAGAGCTCCCGCTCATTCCCACCGTCATGGTTCCACAAACGGTACATTCAGCCTCAACACGCTAATCCACGGTAGCTTGATCAAATCTGGTGCCATATTTTGCAAATATCAAGGCCATTTGGCCAATGAGTGCAACTCCACCAATGGCTCGCCTCATTGCAAGCGATGCAACATGTGCAATCATGCCGCGGAAGAGTGCACTTTCGCACTCATCCCACACGTTCAAGAACAAAATGGTTTATCAAGTGCAAACCACACCTCACCACAATCGCACTATCGGCTGCCACCTCTTTCCGTGCAGCCCGCGCAACTCTATCAGCAATCAGGACCAACCAAGGGGATCCAACCAACGTCCTCCTTTTGATCCTTCTAAAAGCTCGGTGTTATCACCGCCAAGAATGGGGTCATACCACCACGGCGTGTCCTCAACTTCCCAAAGTTCGAGTCCGACTTCACGCACAAATCGAGACCACATCGGTCCGCCTCGCGGCTTACCAACTCACGGCTTGCTAAATGGCAAACAAGGCCCGCGACCAGTTCTTAAGAAGCCCCCAAGAGCCTCAGCAATCACGCTATCAACCAGCTCGACAAATCAACCTCGGTTTGGATCAACAAGCCCAAGAGGAAATTTTTCGGGCACTTAATCCTCCGCAGTAGTCAAATTGGGTTGGTCTAGTTTCCGCGCCGGACTAAGGCATCACGTCCCTTGACTATTATTCAAAGGACACGCAACCTGCCTTTGCGGTTGACACCATTCCTCATGAGGGCGAAAAAAGGTTCACTTTGCACGACTTGGAAAAGCTCATGCCAAATGTCATGCCCAAAGTTAAGCCAAAGCATTTTGAATCTCATGCAAGTAAGGCGAAGGCCGCACATTGGCCAATGTTCATGCCACCACTAGAGCTCAACAAAGACAAGATACCCCTTCAACATCTCAACCTCCACGCTCTCAGACATATCCCAATATTGCAGCCGAGGTTGACTTACTCAAAGAAGTTGCTGCTTCCCTGCCACGCACTCCCGCACCAGTGGAACCAGCAGATCCTTTTTCTCATGTACCTCTCGAACTCCAAGAGGAGCTTGCCAAGATCAAAATTCCTTTAAGCTTGGCAACCATTTTAAAACTCTGTCCTGCTCTCAAGGACCAGTTACCACTCCCAACTGTTTTAGTTGGGGCTGTGGCTACCTCTACACCCACGGTCCATGCCACGGTGGGAAATCAGCAAGTCAACCATGTTCAAATCGATGGAGGTAGTGCAGTCAATCTCATCACGGATAAACTCCGCAAACAAATGGGCATCACACAACTCTTTCGTGCCCCATATGACATCAAATTGGCTAATGGCCATATCACGAGACCTCAAGGCATCACACCTATTCTTCACATCAACATCGGTGATCTCCGCTTTCCCATGGAATTTGGAGTGTGGAAAGCTGGCGAAGATCCAGGTGACTATGAAATGCTGGTAGGCAGACCCTTTCTCCGCCAGGCAAAGAGTATCCATTCTGGGCCACGGACCAGTTAGTCATCACCGATGGTCATCTCAATGCCACCATGGACTTGCAAAACAGCAGGATCATTTCGTTGACAATGCGGAACCCTCTCTCTCGCATAATCGACTCAAGACGCTTTAATATTTATCAAGTTCAGTTCTCCCCCCGCTTTCGCCCTCTATCCTACCCGAATATGCTGATCCTGGGGAGAAATGACTCTTGATCGTGACCCGGTACGTGGCTGCCTTGCTTGACCCTCACCGGCTCCTTGCAATCGAATCCAACGCGTTGATCACTTTTCGGATGCTAACACTCCCGCAACTCCCGTTGATGTACATGCCGCCATGAAGCAACCATCGCTGGAATGACACCGAGCAACCTCTCTTTTTCACCACGCAAAGTGCCACGATCCGGTTATGCTCCAACCTCCTGCACACATTGTCCGGGATGATATCAAGTCATACCCATATTCGGACTCAAGTCGGGTGGTGTGGATGTTGGCAACAATCAACCCGTCCGCATTGCCGCAAACCTTCCGGCTCCTTATCGTATCGGGGCCGCCACGCCGCTCAAAAAATTCAAACACATTTTCGCCCGAGTTACAAAGATCTTGGGAATCAACAAAAGCTTGGGGAACTCACCATTCCTACCAAATCGATGCACGACCGCTGTAGCAACGACAAATGCGAGCTCAACCCTAATTACCGCGGATCGGCGTCAAGAAATTGACAAACTCCTTGCCGCAGTTTGATCTATGAGGTCAAACATTCTCAATGGGTGAGCCCTATCGTCATTGCCCTTAAGCACAATGGTAAGATCCGCGTGCAGTGTAGACTATCGAAAAACTCAATCGCCACGGAGCGTGATCATTTTCCACTTCCCTTCACGCACTGCCCGAAGAAGTGGCCGGACATGAGATGTACTCTTTATGGATGGTTTTTCTGGTTACAATCAGATCTCCATCAAAGAATCCGATCAACTCAAGACCACTTTCACCACCCCGTAAAGGCACTTTTGCCTACAAGGTGGTTCCTTTGGATTATCCAACTCTCCTTCAACATTTCAAACGAATCATGCTCTCGCTTTTTCATGATTTCATGAAGGAAAATCCTTCTTGCAAATTTTTCAAGATGACTTCTCTCGCCTCTGATTCCATGGTGACCATTTGATAAATTGGAACTCGTCTTCCAGAAATGTGATGAGTCCCAGATTAGTCTCAATCTCGAGAAATGCACCTTTTGCGTCCACGGTGTTCTGTTAGGGGCCATGTTGTCGAAAAAGGGAATCACCACCGATCTGCCAAAATCGGTTGTGTGCTCAAAGCTCAAGCACCAACCAATATCAAAAGAGACACGCTCTTTCCCGAAAGGTCAATTATTACTCCACCTTCATACACGGGATGGCAGCCATTGCGCATCCCATTCATAAACTCATCGGTGATCGAATCCACCGGGCTTGGAATTCCCAGCGAAGTCGCCTCCAAACCGCTTTTGCTTACTCGTGCACCGGTTCTTGTTCCTCCTCAATGGGACAAGCCCTTTCACGCTCATGTCGATGTCGCCGGCGTATTGAGCCGTTCTTTCTCAAGAATATGATGCTATATCGATAAACCAAATCGCTCGCCCGGCCGAAAACTCAATTCTCATTGAAGCAACTATTCGCCGCACCTGCGTGAAGCTTTGGGTCTCATTTTTCGCGGTCCAACGCTTCCGTCATTACCTTTTGGGCGAGTCAAATCAAGTTCTTTGTGGACCACCAAGCACTTCTCTATTTGATCAACAAATCCACGCCTCCACGGGCGCATTGCTCGTTGGTCCTTTCTTCTCCAAGAATTTGCTCCTTTTGAAATCGCTCATAAGGTGGTAAATCTCATGTTGTTCCTCGATTATCTTTCACGCATCCACACGGATGATCCCGCAACAGGGTCTCGACGCCTTTCCCCGATGCTCAACTCTTTTTAGTCACGGCAACACCACATTGGTTTCATGATTTTCAGCCAGCACCTCTCCTCACCGGTGCTCTTCCACCGAAGATGAGGCGCCTCTCACCGCTAGCGTTAATCGTCCGCCATCAATTTCTCCTCGAGGTCCGCGGACTACACCATGGTTGCCTGACATCTCTACAAAAGGGTAAGGACACCATCCTTCGACGTGTTCTACCTCATGAAGTTCCGCACATTGTTCGAGAAGCTCATCAAGGGCTGCTGCGGGTGGTCATTTTCATGGTGACACCACGCACGCAAAAAATCCTTCTTCTTGCCGGGTATTATTGGCCCACGCTTTTAGAGATGCTCACGCCCACGCCAAGACGACGTGTGACGCTGCCAGGGGGGGCGCCCCACGCCCGTGGACGCTCTTCCCTTGGCCGCCGCCACGCCACTTCCCTTCAAAGAATGGGGAATGGACTTTGTGGGACCTATAGATCCTCCTCGCTGCACACTCGCGTTCCGGATACATTCCGGTTCTCAATCGACCACGCCACCAAATGGGCGGAAGCTTGTGCACTTCCGATAACACCGCTGCAAAGCATTTCGAGTCCTCTATCAACAAATTATCACGCTGATTAGCTACCCCCGCCAATGGAGCTGGTCGCTGACCGTGGTGTTCATTTCATCAATCATACTATCAAAGAGCCGACGGATTATCTCTTGATACATCATCACAAGAGCACACCTTTACTATCCTCAAGGCAATGGGTTGGCAGCACCAACAAAACTCCGGTCACCATTCTCAAGAAAATTTGTGACGCTTCCCGCATTGTGATTGGCGTGACAAAACTTCCCATCTTTTCTTTGGGCCTACAATACTTGTTTCAAGATTGCTACGTCACACTCCTTTTAAATTGGTTTATGGTCGAGAAGCTCTCATGCCCTTTGAATACATCATCCTTCCAACACTCGCTTTTCAACCAGCTATCGCTCATAATCCACCAAAACGCTCTCAAAGAACGGGTCTATCAATTAGAACAGTTGGATGAACTTCAAGGATGCTTATATTCGTGTTCTTCATGGACAACAGTTGCAAAAATCTTTACATGACAAACGTTTGAAGACAAAACATTCAAACAAGGAGATTTGGTTCTTCTTTATGATTCCGGTACAAAAATTTTCCCGTAAACTCAAGTTTCGCTGGCTTGGCCCTTATCAAATTGTTCAAGTGGTTAGACCAAGTGTTTTCCAACTCGCTGAATTAGATGGCACTCCATTACCTACATTAGTTAATGGTTTTCGCCTCAAAGCATTTCATCACACGTAAAGTGAACATCCAAACACAGACAGCTTCAAGAATCCAACACCACGTAAAGTGACTAGAAAGGCTGTAGCTTATATTATAGTGGAGATTTTTTTACAAAATGTGGGCAATGCCCAAACTATTTCCGCTTATGGGCAATCGCCTCTATATACAAAAACGGGCTCGAGCCCTATCTACTAGGTCCTAAGGAAAAACCCTACTCCCGGGTTCGGAGAGCGGAGGTGATGCGAGGAGATGGTAGAGGTTCTGCCCGGATCCCAAATGAAGGTGCAGAACCACCTCCATCCCGCTGGTCTTGGGTCGGGATGTTCAGCCATCCCGCAGACACCAGCCGCCCATGCGAATGCCACGGTTGTGGCAGCGCCAGATCCGCACAATTCATCTTACAAGTGATCCACTCGACGCTTAGTCGGCATGGTGCAATCTTCGTTCAAACGCCAGCTGCCATATCGAGCGCCATCGGATGCCTTCGCTTCTCTCGGTTCGCCTTTTATATAGCCAATCGAGGAACCTTGTCGACGCGGACCAATCACACAAATCGCCAACGCGTTTTGCAATGCAAGGTCGTTTTCTAAAATGAGAATCTGTTCTCCCGCCATATCTAGCCATGGTACCTTCTTCGACACATTCCTTTTAATGATATCCCACTTCGAAGCCGCCGACGTTGAATGCCATTCCTCCTTTCCACGCCCGTCAACATTAATGGATGTCCTTTTGCCATCCGTCACATCCGATCTTTCTTTCACGCCTCATCCTCACCGCTCATTGCTTCCCCCCACGCTTTTGGGGACTTAGCCAATTTTTTGCCTCTCAATCCCCTTCTTCGTGATCTTTTGACACTGCATCATCAACGGTTCCCGTTCCAACTCTTCATACCTCTTAGCCTCCAAAGTTATGCGCCCTAAAACAAACCTTTTCGCCTTTCTTCTGGCGCCTTCATCCTCGCGGCTTTCGACTTTTCGTCTTCCGCTTTGCATCTCTCTTCGTTCTGCAAATCATTCCCATGGCTGCCCCAAGATTTTCTACACTTCAAGCTACGCTCCCAAGGATCCGCCCTTTTTGCATCGTATCCTTCTTGACGCCCTTTCCGTGAAGCCCTTGTTGGCCCCAGAAGAAGTCACGACGACACCAACCTTTTACTGAATTCTCTCAAATGGAACTTCCGGCTCCAAATCCCGCCAGATTCTGTGTTCATCGCCAATATTGTTAACAGCCCGCAAGGTTACACCACTGTGGTCGATGGCACCACTATTTCATTGACTCAACACTTGATTTCTGAGGTATTTCATATTCCCTTGCACACTTCTTGTGTATCATGGTCTGCTATACAGGATATTGATGTCACAGAGTTTGCGCGCTTCGCTTATCATGCCAATGTCCATCGCCCGACCAATATCGACAAGCCTCATGAGACCTTTTGTTAAATTTACGCATGCGGAAATTCCTTGGGTATTCTATCAAGAACACCCATATCAATAAAAGCCTTTCTATAACCTGGTCCTCACTGCCACGCACTCCAAACACCACATAGATTGGCCCCAAATGATGTTCTATCGTCTTCTCCAAGAAATGGACCGCCTTCGGGGTACCACTTCCATTTCTGAAGTTTCTGTGGGAGGGCACTTTCAAGCCCTCATCCGCATTACTTCCCCCACACCACCAAATTCTCAAAATTCCACTCGCTCCCTTCCAATCAATCACCAAGTTGGCACATCACTTCATCTTCCCCTGGTCATGACCACATCACACTCATGTCACCGTCTCTTCCTCCGCTACACCATCCACTTCTACACCATTTTTCCCAAACCTCCCAAACCAGGCAACGCCGGTTCCACCACCACAACACCCTCGTGGGTTGTTGTATCGATGATCGGCCAGGATGCTCGCTGCTGCTCTTAAGTTACAAGAATCCCAAGGCGCTCTTATGGCCGGGGTTCTATGAACTTTCGAGGCCTCCGATGCGGTACACCAAGACCTTCGCTGCAACTGCCCAAGTTGCAACTTTGAGGCCAAACTTCAAGACAAGCATGAAGCTCTCTTACGTGCTCATGCGGATCTCAAGAGTACACAAAGCTCAAGTCAGCCAACTTCAGATCACAGGCTCGGCTCGATCGAGAAATTCGTGACTCTATTGGAGCACAACAAGTCCAAAGCCCGCTCTCCCCGAAAACCAAGGGCGAAGATATTGCTAAACTCAATGCCTTGTACTCGGAACTGGTGAAAATTCCAGCACTCAAGTTCAAAATCTTTCAGCCCGGCGCTCTCAAGTCGCCTCCTTGACGGCTCAGCTTTCAATACCTCCTCTGGCTCACCTCTCTTCAAGATCAGGCTTTGCGAGGTGCGTAAACGTAAAATACTGGATGACGCGGAGATTGCCGTGCTTCGCCTCAATACACCGGGAAATCTTCCTCCCGTGTCAATCCTTTCTAAACGGGTCCCGTGACCAGTCACGCCTCCTACTTAAAAGGAAAATCGGATCCGCGGATCTCGAACAACAACTGCAACAAGCTATTCACCGGGGCAGGAGGCTCAAAGCCAAACTTGACGACCGGACCGCAATTCTTCAAAGAATGCCGGTTGACTTCCCCGCTCCCTCCCGCTATCATGATTATGTGGTTGCTCGACGCCACCTCTTCCTTTCAAAGTGGCATGCGGCCGATGGCCCCTGCGGATATCCCAATCGGCGGTCTGATTTTTCTCGGATTTGGCCGAACTCTCCATTGAAGACAAAGGGTTGTCTTGTGCCCTTGTTGTCTTTGATCTCATACAATCGTGCCCATCCGGACTTTCTCACTTTCCGTGTGGTGGTTCAGCCCATGGCTTATATCTTTCATGATTTCTATCCGGGTGATACACAGAAAACTTTGGCAATGGGCCACGCCGCCTTTTCCGGGTGACCCCATCAAGAAATGGGTGCTTCTGGATAACAATCCATATCTTGCGATCCTCGCCGGACCAAAACTTTTCATCGAGTACATG
This sequence comes from Isoetes taiwanensis, assembly GCA_021234155.1. Lineage (NCBI taxonomy): Eukaryota > Viridiplantae > Streptophyta > Lycopodiopsida > Isoetales > Isoetaceae > Isoetes > Isoetes taiwanensis. The sequence continues at coordinate 256,575 of JAJEKV010000270.1, read as the reverse complement.
CCCGAGCTTGCCAATCATTTATCTCTCCTCGTGTTTAAGCCCGAAGCCGCAAACAAATTAGGGAAGTATCTAGGACATCCCAAGATCTTCCCTATGCACAAGTCTATATGCAAACCTCGCTGGTTACACCGCTAAAGGCTGTTGGATAGCAAGACGGGGCCCCACGGGATGGGATAGCCCTCTGTCAACTCTCACTCTCGCCTTCTTTTGGGATCGCCGGTGTCGCACTTGATCCGCATCTTGTCGGGCCAATTGAGATCGCCAAGAACCCATGCCCACGGGCATGGTTCCTTCTCCCTATGCTTCCCCTCACATTCCCACGCCCAGGTTCCCCGACTTCCTCGATTGGCCTTCCTTTTTGGACCAAGGTCATGGATGGTCATGCAGGCTGGACACCACCTCGATCTCGACGGATCTCCGTGGGATCCACGCTTTGTTCGGCCGCATCACATTGGGAAGAAGGTGCTACTCGACAACACCACCAATTGGATCTACATTGCTAATGGCGTGGTTGGCAAAACAGCGGATGCGCTTCATGGTCTCAACACCTTCTGCGTAACGCCTCCACCTCACCCTGATCCTTCGTCCATCTTCGCTGCGATTTTTTCGCTGCCCTCAAATGCATTTTGCTAAGCTCCCTTAAATCGGCGTCCCATTTTTCATTACAATCCAAATGCCGGGTCGGTGCCTTTGGCCTTTCGACTGCCTCCTCATGGAGGTCGGTACATTTCTTCAGGCATACGCTGCGCTTGAAGACATGGTATGCGCTCTCGTTTTCTTATTGATGCTGATCCCGCCCTTGGCCAAAAACACACCTCAAGCTCTTCAATCACGCCAAGATCTCATCAGCCGGGTATCATAATGGTGCCCGGCCTCACTCCCGTGAGGGATCACTTTTCGATGGCTTCCCCCCCCCAAACGCTTCCTCCTTTTTCTTCACTCGAGTGTCGTTTGGTGGGGAGTGTTAATCTGTGCCTCCCGGTACGACTATTCATGCATCGTCCGACCAGGTCAAGCTCAAAGATCCTCGGTCCAACCACGCGGTCGGACATCCAAGCCTCCGCTAAGATTAAGCAAAGAAGCCACGCTTGATCAAAGCCTTTGGTCATCAACAAGAGGCCTTCGGACAAGTGATCGGCCCGCCACCAGCGTCGGCCGTCCGGCGTGATTCTAGGCACTTCAAGAGGCACCGCCAATATTCCTCAAAATCAGCCTCCTTCGTGAGTCGGCACCGAGATCACGTCAGTGTCTATATTGGGCCCAAGGCCATTGTACTATATATATGAGTAGAGTTAGCTCATAAGTTTTTAGATGAGTTTTGAGTCTTGTCTCCTTTCAGTTTTCTCTCTATTGCGAGAGCTCATGTATTTTCATCATTGATATCAAGGAAGCTTATCATCTTTCTCTCAATTGTTCTGTTCTCTTCTTTTTCTTCTCTTTCAGCAAATCCCGCGTGACATAGTCCCCAGGACTCTCCTGTTAGATCCACGGGTCCTCACAGAGGGCTGTCTTCCAGGAGTTCCCGAACCCAGACCCCAAACAGTTGCCCTTCGATGGAGTATATATGCACAAAACGGCATCATGCCTTGCCCTTCAGTGGTCAGAGCAATAAGTTCTAATATGCCACCTAGGCTCCAACATGCCAAGGTGGCTCAACAATGCCACGTGGGCTCCAACATGTTGTCTAGGCTCCAACATGCCACTTTGGTGCCTAGGTGGCATGTTTGAGCCACCTTGGCATGTTGGAGCCTAGGTGGCACGTTGGAGCACACGTGGTAGTGTTTGAGCCTAGGTGGCATGTTTGAGGCACCTTGGCATGTTGGAGCCTAAGTGGCATGTTGGAGCCTAGGTGGCATGTTTGAGCCATGTTGGCATGTTGGAGCCTAGGTGGCCTTGGATCCCACGTGGCATGTTTGAGACACCTTGGCATGTTTGAACCACCTTGGCATGTTTAAGCCTATGTGGCATGTTGGAGCCTAGGTGTCATGTTTAAGCCCTAGTTGGCACGCACGCTGGAGCCCGGGTGGCCTGTTTGAGCCTAGGTGGCATGTTGGAGCCTAGGTGGCATGTTTGAGCCTCGGTGGCATGTTGGAGCCTAGGCGACATGTTTGAGCACCTTGGCATGTTTGAGGCACCTTGGCATATTGGAGCCTAAGTGGCATGTTGGAGCCTAGTTTGCATGTTTGAGCCATTTTGGCATGTTGGAGCCTAGGTGGCATGTTGGAGCCCACGTGGCAAGTTTGAGCCACCTTAGCATGTTTGAGCCTAGGTGGCATGTTGGAGCCACCTAGGTGGCATGTTTGAGCCACCACCTTGCATGTTGGAGACCTAGGTGGCATGTTTGAGCCACCTTGGCATGTTAGAGTCTAGGTGGCATGTTTCAAAGATAGGTGGCATGTTTGAGCCAATCTTGGCATGTTGGAGCCCACATGGCATGTTTGAGCCACCTTGCATGTTTGAACCATGATGGCATGTTGGAGCATAGGTGGCATGTTGGAGCCCTGAAGCCCACGTTGGCATGTTGGAGCCGGGTGGCATGTTGGAGCCTAGGTGGCATGCTTGAGACACCTTGGCATGTTGGAGCCTAGGCGGCATGTTGGAAACCACATGGCATGTTTGACACACCTTGGCATGTTTGAGCCTAGGTGGCATGTTGGAGCACACGTGGCATATTTGAGCCACCTTGGCATGTTTGAGCCGGTGGCATGTTGGAGCCGAGGTGGCATGTTCGAGACGCCTTGTCATCTAGGTGGCATGTTGGAGCCCACGTGGCATGTTGGAGCCACCTTGGCATGTTGGAGCCTAGGTGGCATGTTTGAGCCACCTTGGCATGTTGGAGCCTAGGTGTCATGTTTGAGCCTCCTTGGCATGTTGGAGCCTAGGTGGCATGTTGGAGCCCATGTGGCATGTTGGAGCTCACGTGGCATGTTGGAGCTTCCTTGGCATGTTTGAGCCTAGGTGGCATGTTGGAAACCACGTGGCATGTTTGAGCCACCTTGGCATGTTTGAGCCTAGGTGGCATGTTGGAAACTACATAGCATGTTTAAGCCAAATTGGCATGTTTGAGTCTAGGTGGCATGTTGGAGCCTAGGTGGCATGTTTGAGCCACCTTCGCATGTTGGAGCCTAGATGGCATGTTGGAGCCCACGTGGCATGGTTGAGCCACCTTGACATGTTGGAGCCTAGGTGGCATGTTGGAGCCCGCGTGGCATGTTTGAGTCTAGGTGGCATGTTGGAGCCTACTTGGCACGTTGAAGCCCGCATGGCATGTTTGAGCCACCTTGGCATGTTGGAGCCTAGGTGGCATGTTGGAGCACACGTGGCATGTTCCGACCCTAGGTGGCATGTTGGAGCACGTGGCATGTTAGAGCCTAGGTGGCATGTTGGGCCGAGGTGGCACGTTTGAGACACCTTGTCATGTTGGAGCCTAGGTGGCATGATGGTGCCCACGTGGCATGTTGGAGCCACCTTGGCATGTTGGAGCCTAGGTGGGATGTTGGAGCCTAGGTGGCATGTTGGAGCCCACGTGGCATGTTGGAGCCACCTTGGCATGTTTGAGTTTAGGTGGCATGTTGGAGCCTAGGCGGCATGTTTGAGCCTAGGTGGCATGTTGGAGCCACCTTGGCATGTTGGAGCCTAGGTGGCATGTTTGAGCCACCTTGGCATGTTTGAGTCTAGGTGGCATGTTGGAGCCTACGTCGCATGTTTGAGCCACCTTGGCATGTTTGAGCCACCTTGGCATGTTTGAGCCTAGGTGGCATGTTTGAGCAACTTCGCAAGATGTGTGTGAGCCACCTTGGCATGTTGGAGCCTAGGTGGCATGTTTGAGCCCACATGGCATGTTTGAGCCAAGGTGGCATGTTTGAACCTAGGTGGCATGTTTGAGCCGAGCCCACGTTGGCATGTTGGAGCCTTGGTGGCATGTTGGAGCCTAGGTGGCATGTTGGAAACCACGTGGCATGTTTGAGCCACCTTGGCATGTTTGAGCCTAGTTGGCATGTTGGAGCCTAGGTGGCATGTTGGAGCCCACGTGTCATGTTTGAGCCACCTTGGCATGTTGGAGCCTAGGTGGCATGTTGGAACCCACGTGGCATGTTTGAGGCAAGGTGGAGTTTGCGTGGCATGTTTGAGGCAAGGTGGAGTTTGCGTGGCATGTTTGAGCCACCTTGGCATGTTTGAGCCTGGGTGGCATGTTGGAGCCTAGGTGGCACATTTGAGCCACCTTGGCATGTTGGAGCCCACGTGGCAAGTTTGAGCCACCTTGGCATGTATGAGCCACCTTGGCATGTTCGAGCCTAGGTGGCATGTTGGAGCCACCTTGGTATGTTCGAGCCTAGGTGGTATGTTTGAGCACCTTGGCATGTTTTAGCCACCTTGGCATGTTGGAGCCTAGGTGGCATGTTTGAGCCACCTTGGCATGTTAGAGTCTAGGTGGCATGTTTCAGCATAGGTGGCATGTTTGAGCCAATCTTGGCATGTTGGAGCCCACATGGCATGTTTGAGCCACCTTGCATGTTTGAACCATGATGGTATGTTGGAGCCTAGGTGGCATGTTGGAGCCCACGTTGGCATGTTGGAGCCTAGGTGGCACATTTGAGCCACCTTGGCATGTTGGAGCCCACGTGGCAAGTTTGAGCCACCTGGGCATGTTCGAGCCCTAGGTGGCATGTTGGAGCCACCTTGATATGTTCGAGCCTAGGTGGTATGTTTGAGCACCTTGGCATGTTTGAGCCACCTTGGCATGTTGGAGCCTAGGTGACATGTTTGAGCCACCTTGGCATGTTAGAGTCTAGGTGGCATGTTTCAGCATAGGTGGCATGTTTGAGCCAATCTTGGCATGTTGGAGCCCACATGGCATGTGCAAGCCACCTTGCATGTTTGAACCATGATGGTATGTTGGAGCCTAGGTGGCATGTTGGAGCCCACATTGGCATGTTGGAGCCTTGGTGGCATGTTGGAGCCTAGGTGGCATCGGTTTGAGCCACCTTGGCATGTTAGAGCCTACGTGGCATGTTGGAAATCACGTAGCATGTTTGAGCACCTTGGCATGTTTGAGCGTAGGTGGCCTAGGTGGCATGTTTGAGCCACCTTGGCATGTTGGAGACTAGGTGGCATGTTGGAGACTAGGTGGCATGTTGGAGCCCACGTGGGATTTTGTAGCCACCTTGGCATGTTTGAGCCTAGGTGGCATGTTGGAACCTAGGTGGCATGCTTGAGACACCTTGGCATGTTGGAGCCTAGGCGGCATGTTGGAAACCACATGGCATGTTTGAGCCACCTTGGCATGTTTGAGCCTAGCTGGCATGTTGGAGCCTAGCTGGCATGTTTGAGCACCTTGGAATGTTTGAGCCACCTTGGCATGTTGGAGCCTAGGTGGCATGTTGGAGCACAAGTGGCACGTTTGAGCCACCTTGGCATGTTGTTGTTGGAGCCACCTTGGCATGTTGGAGCCTGCATGGCATGTTTGAGCTACCTTGGCATGTTTGAGCCTAGGTGGCATGTTGGAACCCACATGGCATGTTTGAGCTACCTTGGCATGTTGGAGCCCACTTGGCATGCTTGAACTTAGGTGGCATGTTGGAGAGCCTAGGTGGCATGTTTAAGCTACCTTGGTGTGTTGGAGCCTAGGTGGCATGTTGGAGCCCACGTGGCATGTTTGAGCCACCTTGGCATGTTGGAGCCTAGGTGGCATGTTGGAGCTCGCATGGCATGTTTGCGGCAAGGTGGCATGTTGGAGCCTGCGTGGCATGTTTGAGCCACCTTGGCATGTTTGAACCACCTTGGCATGTTTGAGCCTGGTTGGCATGTTGAAGCCTAGGTGGCACATTTGAGCCACCTTGGCATGTTGGAGCCTAGGTGGCATGTTGTGAGCTACCTTGGCTTGTTGGGGCCTAGGTGGCAAGTTGTAGCCTGCGTGGCATGTTTGAGCGACCTTGGCATGTTTGAGCCTAGGTGGCACGTTCGAGCCAACGTGGCATGTTGGAGTCTAGGTGGCATGTTGGAGCCCACATGGCATGTTTGAGCCATCTTGGTATGTTGGAGCCTAGGTGGCATGTTGGAGCCCACGTGGCATGTTGAATCCACATGGCATGTTGGAGTGGGTGTGGCATGTTTGAGTCCTTCAAGAAATGCCTACATAATGCCAATAGTGTCTATCTTTGGTTCTTCATATCAATATGTCTTCTACAAGTTGCCAAGTGATGGATGTCTTCAAGTTTCATGTTCTACAAGCTCACACACACATGTATGAAGTCAAATGCTAGTGAGTGTGTCAAGCATGCATACAACTCTTTTATGCCGCCATTTTGTGGCAGCAATGGCACGTGGACAACTTGGTCATACATGGATTCTTAGAAAACCATAAAAAACCACACCTCAAAAACACCACCTTAGAAAACAACACCTTAAAAAAAAACATCCCTTCAAAAAACCATATGGCCTGAGAAAACAACACATCCTTAAGAAAGAAACTACACCTCCTTAAGAAACCACACATTCTTAAAAAAAAAAGCTACGGCTCCCTAATAAAAACTACATCATATTTTTTTAAAACCACACTTCCGTATAACTACGTGTAGGTTTTTTTCAAATCTTCAAAAAAACAATCCGTATTTTGTTTTTACTGTTGTTTTCAACTGTGGACCAAATGTTGGAGTTGTAGTGTACAAGAAACGCGCCTTGCGCGATTTCTTGAAGAAATCGCGCCAGGCGCGTTTCTTGTAAATCCGTGATTAACGAAAACGCGCCTGGCGCGATTTGAAAAGCTATAGGAAAATCGCGCCAGGCGCGTTTTTTTGTAAATCCGTGATTAACGAAAACGCGCCTGGCGCGATTTGGAAAGCTATATGACATATGAAAACGCACCTGGCGCGGTTTGGAAGTTCCAGACTAGCTATGTGGGAAAATGAAATACCTTTTGTATAGGAATGTCTTTCCCATGTCATTCAGTAGCGCTCTAATTTTGGCTAATTCTGCTGCTGTTGTTGAGCCACTGAGGAACCGGCAATTTCTGACTGAGTATAGTCTATAGAATAACTGATTTCCAGTTTTTTGTGCTTGACTGATCAAAACCTTCTGTGCCTCCACTGAATGCTGGCCATCTATTATCATGAAGTGAATATCCAGGTTGCCAATAAAATCTTCAAGTTTATTCCAGATCAACACCTTCTTCGTCTTCATATCAAAAGGCACCACATCTGCCGGCATTGGCACCTGCCCTGGGTTTTCAATCATGTTGTTGACTATTTCCATTGCGTGTTCCTTTCGTATCTTCTGCTCTAACAAACATAGCCTTCGTGGACCTGAAAAGCCTGTCGACATTTACTGGATGCGTGAAGTTAAGGCCCAGTGGATACTTGTCAGCATACTTCTTGAGTTTGCTCATGGCCTCTAACCGTCTCGCCTTTATCGTCATCACTAGTCAAATCAGAATGGGTAGAGCATCTCTTGTTTCCCTACCTCTAGAACTTGCATCTTCCTTCTCTTTTAAAGCTTGTAGGTACACACTAGTTGACGGCGGCCTTGTCTTGATTGCTCTTCTCACGGTGAGAGACCTTCACATTTTTTTTGGTGTCAATGGTTCTCCACCGACCAGCCAAATTTGAAGAGGTTATCTGCATGCCTCATCCGCTTCTTAGGGCTGTCTCTTTAAAGGAACCGCACTGCGATAATTTAACTTCTTCAATATTTTTTATTTTTCTCGACCCGCCTTCTTCGTAATGAACGGTATAGATGAATCGTCCCCGTCTTGGCATGTGATCGAAATACCTTGTTTCTTCATTTGATCTGTTTCCTTAACTCTAGACATGAAAATAAGATCTGTCTTTCCGCTAGTCTTGAAGATCTCCACATACCATTCAGAGCCCTCTGGTAGATCTTCTTCTGGACATGGAGGCTCTACCTGAGCCTTTGTTATTCCAGTCGTATCGTCCATGGTCACAACGTGTGCCAAATCTGCAACTGATACATCTTCCTCCATTCTTGGTTTTTTCGGTGCCGATGTCCCGTGACCCTGCCCAGGCTTTGATTTTCTTTTAACATTTTTAGAAGATCCTGAAAGTTACAATCACGTGGTGAGTAATGAAATCGCGCCGAGCGCGTTTTGATAGACGCCTTACTACGGAAAACATAAACGGTACACAAGAAAAGTATCAGAGACAGCAAAAAACAATCATATCAGTGACGCTCTACATTATAAATCGCGTCAAGCACGTTTTTAAGAGAGGCCCTACAGACGCTCTATATTATAAGAGACATACTAGGCTATAAAAAAAGACTTCTCCAAAGAACTGGAGAATATAGAACAAAACTATAAACAAACAAGTGCAAGAAATTATAATTAAACGACCTACATTATACGAACTGGAGAATACAAAACAAAAAACACAAAGTACAGGAGAAGATTATAACAAAAAACACACAAAACAAGGTAGTAAAAGCAGTAGAAATGACACAGAAACAATATAAAAGGTAGAAAATACACAGAGACAGTAGAAAAATGATAAAAACGCGACCACGGACGATGAGACAAAACTTAAAAATAACACGAAACTGTAAAAATCGAAAAAATAGTAAATACACCTTCTGGAGTCTTTGTCGACCTGTTCAGAAACTTCCTCAGTGTTGGGCCGTCGCCCAGCTCTCCCTGCACCTCTCCCTCCGCCTCTACCTCTCGTTGCGCCAGATCCTCCGGACGCCATATCGCTGCAATGTTCGAATGCAATGTTATGGGACCTTGATTCAAATTTATACATATGGGTGCATTATCACGAACGGCCGATTGCTATCCGATTTTAAATTACAATTTATCCCTTTATATTAACGCTTATCCCGCTCATTTCAAATTAAAAACTTAATTTTTAGATTAAAGCACATCCACGAATATTTATTTTTATTATTTTCAAGAAATGCCTATGTGGCACGCCGAATTATTCATTAAGCCACCCGAATTTTCAAGAAACCGCATCAACTCGCCCGACTTCTTCCGTGGACCGCCTCCTCGCTTTGATCAACTTCGCCTCCTCGGCGATCGGCCAGCCTCTCGACTTAGCGATCACCTCCTCGATTGATCGACACGCTATCATGTCGGCCGAACTATGGTGAGTGCTATCAGTAGGATTTGAAGACTATTCTTGAAACATATTATATTCTTGAAGACTGTTCATGTGAAATCATTCTTTTAATATTTTCAATTATCATCGTCGGAGAAGAATGCTATCTATTAACAGCAAACTTGAAGCGTCGACTTGGATTATGTAAAATCGAAGACCTGGACCCTGAATCTAAGTGCCATGGTGTCCCTCTTGGAAACAGTTTCTGTAAAGTTAGCATTATAAATTGCAACTATGAGGATGAAGCTCTTCCAAGAAGACATCCTGGTGGCGACACAATCGGGGAGAGCGTGGGCACATTTGTGGCGTGGCCAAAAGAACGTCTTAAAAAGGTATGTACAGACCTTCTGATACAAAGAAGCTATAATTTTATAGATCTTAAATTATCAAAAGGTATGTATAATGAGGATAGTAAAAAAAAAATGAATATATCATAACATTTGCGTGATGTTGCGAATTTTGAATTCTTTGATGTTCTTTAGCCAGTCATATCAACCCCATGAAACTACAAATTAATGAAAATGTGTAGTTTCTTGGGGTTGGTCATACTGGCTGGAGGGCATCAAAGGATTCAATGTTTTCGACATTGCATATAAAAAAGCATAATAAAATAAGCGTGACATAAAAGTATAAGCTGCAAAATTGCGCCAGGCGCGAGTTTGTATTTATAATAAAAAAATATATACATTTTTCCTTCTGTAAAAATGCGCCAGGCGCGAGTTCTTTCTATCTCTACAAAATATCACATAGGCCCACTTCATCGGCCCAATACCGCCAAAAGTGCCACCTGTACCACTCTGATATGACATCATCCTCCCATTCCCTGCGAATGTCGAGTCTCCAAATCAGAGTGTCCAGTCGATCCTTGATACTCCTAATCAAAGCCTCGTATTTATTTGTTGGCATGAGCCTTACTAAGAGCATGAGGAGCCGCATATGTCCAGTGATGCGATGGTAACATTCCCATGGCCCCTGATACTGACTGTCATATGGCTTCTCCAACTCTCTCATGAATGTTTTGAACAAAGACAATTAAGTAGTATCTTGTACGAGGTCCAGCGTTGATGGTCGCCCGTCGAAGTATATTTGAACTAGAAGCAGCCATGTGTAATGCCTTTGAACGAGAAATTAACTAATTAGCAAATGATATTCCTCTCCCCAAACGATTCTAAAATACAAAATTCAAAACGCAGCGCCGGTAGCGTTTACTATAGTTTTTTCACAGATCTACTTCACACGCGCCTGGCGCGATTTGTATAAAGCCGTATGAAATAGAAAGGCCAAACTAGAAACGCTTTGCGATTTGATTAACCTAGTGGGAAATAGGAAGCCAAAATAGAAATGCGCCAAAGCGCCGATTTAATTCTTCTAACATATCACTCTATAGAAAAAAATATGCATAAAAAGACATATCTACTTATAGGCAGAGAACAGCGAAATCACGAGAATGCAATCACGAATGCGAATGAATCACGAATATGAAGCCAGTGAATATGAATATGAAGGCAGTAGAATAGAATAAGAGCCAGTAAAATAGAATATGAAGCCAGGGGAATAGATTGAGCAAATCTAAGAGCAGATAGAGCAGAATAAGAACTCATAGAGCAGATAGAGCAGACATATAATAATAATAATACTCCTTGTTTAGTTCATTATTTAGTTCATTATTTTAGTTCATTATTTAGAGCAGATAGAAGAAGAGCTAGTGAAATAGAATAAGAGCAGATACAGCAAAATCATATAAGCAAGATCATAGAGCAGATAGATCATAGAGCAAGATCATATAGGCAAGATCATAGAGCAAGATCATATAAGCAATAGAAGATGTTTATAAGCAATAGATCTATATATGAAGGTGCTAGGGCATTATAGGACTGATGCATCTAAAAGTCTAAGCCAGTAAGCACTCCCCTTGATTAACCCTGAAGCTCATATAAGAGATAACGAACAGATAAAGCAGATAGAACAGAACTTTCAAATACTACTTTAAGTAAAGAACAGGAAATACTAACCTATTTGTGTTCTGTACCCGAGATTTGAGCCTTTGCCTTTGAGCCAAAACCAAAAATCGAAAACAAAAGTTGATTTGAACCGAGAAGAAGCCAATAGCAGATGATTTGAGCCAATAGAAGCCGAGAAATCTTTGAGCCGAAAGCTTTGTAGAAACCAAAAACCCTGAAGCCGAGAAACCTTTGAGCAGAAAAACCATAGAGAAAAAGCCACAGAGAAAAAGCAGAAGATTGTAGAAGCCGAAAAGCCACAGAGAAAAAGCAGAAGATTGTAGAAGCCACAGAGAGCCCAAAAATCGAAAAGCCGTGAGCCAAAACTTCAAAGCCGGCCAAAAAGCTCAAAAGCGCACCAAAGATAAAAGCGCGCTGTTGTTCGAAAAGCACCAGATTGTAAGCGCACCAGCAGATTGTAAGCGCACCAGATTGTAAGCGCACCGGCAGATTGTAAGCACACCAATATGAAGTTCGAAATCGCACCAACGGTTCGAAAGAGAGACAGAAAATTTGGAAAAGGAGTGTAAACTGAAAGTAATAACTACTTTAAAAAATTCATACCGCGCCATAATAACTGCCGCGAAAATTTATTACAAGGGGTTAAGGTTCTAAGTTATAAGAAAATTTAAGGTAATATTTTAAGGTTATAAGTTAATAGTTAAGGTTTTAAGTTTAATAGTTTATGAATTAGAATTTAGAAGTTTTAAGTTTTAGAAGTTTAAAGGTTATATTTATTTAAGGTTAGAAGTTTTAACCTTAGAACTTCTAACCTTAAAAGTTGTAAACTTACTTCTTCTAACCTTAACTTTTAACCTATAATAACCTACCTTAAAACTTCTAACCTATAATAACCTATAATTAACTTCTAACCTAAAAACTGCTAACCTATAATAACCTTAAAAGTTGTTTCTAAGGTTACAACATTTAAAGTTATTATAGGTTAATATATTATAGGTTAACTCATGCTAGGGAGATGTTATTTGGATATGCTAACTTACTATATGTTTTTATGCATTTTAGGTCAATGGCATGCAAAATGCTAAATCCCCCAAGGCCCCAATGATGCCGGATCAAGGCAAGGAAAAATCCCAACTAATGAAGATGACAAAGATGATGGCAAAGGAAAGGAAAAGACCAGAAATGAAAAGGATGATGCCAAAGGAAAGGAAATTGTACTTTATACTCGGGTCGATTGGAAAAACAAAAAAAGGTCAAGATCCCATGCATGCAAATGAGAGGCAATAGGAGAAGGGATTATTGTTCTAGCAGATCCTATCAATGCAAAGTGAATGATGAAAGATTAGGGGAGGACAGGTTAGGTGTGGCAATCTCAAAATTATATGACAATTGGAAGGAAAAGGGTTCGAGCAAACAAGAATGCCTTGCTTGTGTGAAGCAACTAGAGGTTCCAACTATTGTTGCATGGCCTAGGGGCGGTATTTAACCGGGGGAACTACATGTTTCCTATAGATGTAGAACCATTGTCAATAATGTTCACCGCAGTGTAGCAAGAGGCCACTTCCAACTTTCAAACATTATCCCACCAAAAGATGCAAGTCGACATTATGATTGTTCTCCGCCATGATGAAGGTTAGAGGAAGTGAATGTTGTTGGGCCTCCCGTATTAGAATGTTCACAATAGAGGAGATGGTGGTAGCAAGAGCTACATATCAGGAACATAAGTGTGATAGCAGGAGGAATTTCATGTACACCAAATTTGGCTATGCAATTCAGGATGAAAGATTTAAGAAGAAAAGATTCCCATTGAATGGAAAGTGGATATGTTCAAAAACATGGATGGCTATACATGGAATTCCAACCTCTTCTTGGCACAACTGGCAAAAGAGACATGAAAATGGTAGTAAAATTGCATTGCATGGGAACACTAGCCTGGTAAGCAATGTTGTTAAATACTTTGCATACCGTACGGGTACCATACGTTTTTTAAGTTTTTTTTAAGTTTTTTATTTTTGGTTTTTAAAATCTTAGAATACGTTTTTATAACATTAAAAACGTTAAAAACGTTGCAAACGTTAAAAACGTAAGAAACGTAAAAAAAACTTTAAAAACCCCAAATTGCCCCTTTGAAACAGATTATATAACATTTTTTAATACCAGCACCATATTTGGGTTCCAATCAAATCACAAAAATGTGTATTCAATTCAAAGGTTTAACTTAATAATATAACAACTAACATAAATGTTTAGCTTATTATCATACTAGAGGTAGATAGAAGAGAAATGAATATAGGTAAAATGTAATTATTTGAAGCCTATACCTTTGGAACGGTTTTGGGTCACTTCTCGCTTCTATTTGTCACTTATGGCGGTCGGATCTTCATAAGCAATATAGAAAAAAAATGAATCGAAATAAAACTAGTTGTAAAAGAAGAAGAATGGAAAAGTTACCTTGGTCGACCGGTCTTGATTGGCACAAGAACTGCTTCCTGGTTTGCATGGTGGAGTAAAACCTTTCTTTCATTGAGCAAAAACCAAAATCCTAGTTCTACATGCATTCGCATGTTTCTACATCATCTGACGCGTCATAGTTCCAAAATCTTGTTTGCTAGACTAAAAAATCTAAATGAAAGTCATTCAAGGCATTAGTAATAGTTTTTTTTTTTTTTTTTTTTTAAATTTTTTTATAACCCCCGATGGTTGCAAACGTTTAGAAAACGTAGGGGTTTTTTAAGAAGTACTCTATGGTTAAAAACAGGGTTTTTTAACAACACTGCTGGTAAGGCCTACCTCAAGAACTATAGCTGCAAAGGAAATATTTGAAAGATATGTGGATTTCAATGCAGAAAACATGCCACATAAGAGTAAGAAGGATGAACAGGGTAGAGTTATTGTTGAAAAGAGATTGCCATCCCATTGTACCCAGAAGAGCATATTAGAGGAAATAAATGCATTGCCTTGGGAACTTGGAGTGGCCTCTATATCCCAGCCCAGTTTTAGTAGGCTATGGAATAAGCATTTCAAGCATGTGCCATAGCAACTTCAAACAACTTTGCCAAGTGCAATTTATGTGCTAAGCTGAAGGAGACACTAGATAAGACTGTGCAACCAAGTCTAAGGGCAAAGATAAGGGAACATATGTTAACCACCTAGTGGTTAACATTGTGCATGCACATGTTAGATGCATGCACATGATAGGTGTCGATGGTGGCGGTCGACACTTGGCATGATTAGGTTAACATAAGTGTAGGGATTAGATTTAGTTAGATGTAACGGCTCATTTTATGGGTCTACACTATATTAGACCTGAGCCTCTTCGTGATGTACTTCGGGTTTATCTCATATTTGGAGAGCCTCATTTGGCCACGCCCCTTCATTCTTTGTACATATTTGTTTGTCTTGTTCTTCTTTTGTGATCATGAGCATGGCGCTTTGTAGCATCCGGCGGGGCATGGATTTCTTCTTTGAGGGTGTATGCCCAAGAACCCAAACTAACACCGGGCCAAGTATTATCTGGTTCGTTAAGTGGATCACCTTCTTGAGCCTTGCTTGTTTTTCTTAGTTGTTCTTCTTTGCTCTCATCTCATCGGTTCTTGAATACTCATTGTATATTACTTTCCAACCCTTCCAACTCCTTTATTTGGCCCAACCAGCTTGTTGAAATGAAATTAAATGCTGGAGGCCCCTTTGTTAAATCCTTTCGTTTGCAATTAGTCTAGTTATGGAAGAGTTTTCAAACCTCTTTTTTTATGGTGCGACGTGGCCGCCATCCTCACACCAAAGTTTTCGGAGTGGTGACGGCACTCCTCTTTTGCAAAAAGCTTATCGAAAAACCTCTTGATTCGTTTTCTTATCTTCTATTATGGCAAAATTGTGCCCTCTGTTTCGCAGACAAAGAAAAAGCATTCTTATTTTTCACGCTTTTTCTCGCATATCGGCAAGATGGGAAGAGGCCCAACGGCTCTTCTTGTCTTTTCGCGATCATTTTTGGGCGAGTTGAGCTCGCTTTTCTCGAGTTCTTTCCTCTATAGGACCGATATTTTGTTCTTTATTGGCATATTTTCCGTGGCAAAACTTCGTTTTGACAAATCCCCGCTATTCATGGTGGATAAAAGCTCTGTTTTTTATCACACAAGTTTGTGATGGAAGGCCTTTCCTTAAGTATTCTAGCTCAAATTTGTCTCACTTCTTCAATTTTTTTTAGAGGGCCAGCTCTATGGCTAGCCCCCCATATCCGGTGCTTGTCTCTATCCCGCATCACCCAATGTGTTAGTATATTGCATATCAATCTTCACATATTTGGAACGATTCATCTATCGGTTCGTTTTCTCAAGCAAAGCACTCATATTCGTGCCTTAATACGATCGAGACCCACGCATGCAATCAAGGAAATTCATGGCTACCGCTTTTCGGCGAGTTCCTATCTCTGGCAGCGGCTTAAGTTTTGGCACCGCCGAGGGCCAGCCCTTCAATTTTAGCTATTTCTATCGAACACCCGAAATCTATGGTGGCCTCGCCTCTTGCAGCCTGCTTTTTCCAAAAATGCCGGACATCTTACAAGCAAGTAGAAGCGGTTCGAGGGCGGCGTTACATATTTTACCTATCCCAAATTGCATCACAAGATTCCAAGCTATTCCAGCTTTCTCCCAAATCGCGTGCTCGTGTTCAAGTAACATCTTTATGGGCTTCATTCTCGTTAATTATTTTCAAGAGGGCCAGCCCCTTTTGGCCAACCCCATCCTCGCTTTCAAATTAAATGACCATCATATCCATATCATCTGCTATCCCGGAAGCATCCGCAAATACAAGGAAGGTTATCAAAGAAAGAGCACAATTTAGATGCAATAGGAGCGTATCGCCCGATCTTCATATTCGGGCCTACAAAGCAACCTTGAAGCCGATTTGCTAGCATCGAAGCATCTTTTTCTTAGAATGCTGAAATCATGCCGCCATAATCTATTCCGTCTCGAACTTTCTTCACCCCTCGCTTTAAACGGCGAAGTTGCCGCCTTCCAAGTTTTCCGTAGATCCTAATATAGGCAGATCTTCTACAGCTCATTATTTCATCCGCCCCATCGAAAAGAAGGGTGGAACACCGCTTCTTGAAATAGAAGAATCCATTGCCATAGCCGGTTTTAAAACGAGCATTTTTTCAGGGTTCGAGGCTTTTAGGGCTTTCATATTTGTGAAGGCCGATAACCGGCCACGCTAAAGTTTTTGGTCCACGCCATGCTATTGACCACGGGCCACGCCCACGGCCACGCCGCCAAGCCTCGCCATCGCCACGCGACACTTTTGTTTCCACGCCACGCCGACCACGCCAAAACCACGCTAGTTGATACCCAAAGCCCACGCCGACGCTTATTATACGCCGCGCAGCGGTGTTTGTTCACATTTTGCCCACCCATGCATATTTTGTTCATGCCAGGCCACGCTTATGCCACGCTCCTCACGCTCTTTGTTTCCATGCTCACCGCCCATGCTTTAAAAAAAAAAAAAAGCTTCCACGCTTTGTTCTTCACGACCAGCTTTTATGGTGCTTATATTTTTAAGGCCCCTATTATACTTGTTTTTAAGTGAAATTTTGGGCTACCTTTGTTACAATGGACTTCTCCATAATATAAGGGGATAGTCTTCATGTTTTTTGGCCCAAAGTTCCTATGATCCATGTTCGCATCGACATTCCTTCCGGATCCTCTTAGGCTATCAATGCCTTCATGAAGATTTTTACGGTCACACAACCCAACCATTACCATCATTGTTACCCCTAATTTTTGGCACCATGTTGTAATTGCCTGACTTGTCTTATAAAAGTCTCCATTATTATTTTCGTGCTAAAACTTTTAGGGAGGCGCGTTAACCACCTAGTGGTTAACATTGTGCATGCACATGTTAGATGCATGCACATGATAGGTGTCGGTGGTGTGCCCGACACTTGGCATGATTAGGTTAACATAAGTGTAGGGATTAGATTTAGTTAGATGTAATCGCATTTCATTTAAGGTCTACACTATATTAGGCCCGAGCCTCTTCGATGTTTCTGGGTTTATCTCATATTTGAGAAACCTCATTTGGCCAATCCCCTTCATTCTTTGTACATATTTGTTTGTCTTGTTCTTCTTTTGTGATCATGAGCATGGCAGCTTTGTAGCATCTGGCAGTCATGGACTGCTGCTGCAGGGTGTATGCCAAGAACTCAAAACTAACAACATATGAAGGACCATATGACAGATCAACTATCATGTAGATCAACTTATTGGATGTGGAGGACCTTATCTGCAATGGAACCTAATAACTATCTATGTATTATTATACATGATAAAATGGACCAACAGAAGACTTGTCTTCCACAATTCAAGTACATTCCTAAGTCAAGTGGAAGATCATACCCTTTGCATATTTCAATGACTGGGGCAATATTACATGGGCAGTCTCAGACCTACTATGGTCATTTCAGTTTAGAGTTGTGAAGTGATAGTCCAGATTTTCACATTGGGAGTATCATGAGGTGTTTAAGAAATTATGAGAAGGGTTACAATGGTCACCTCCAGGATCCTACAGCTAGCCAGGCACTATATAGTGCATTGTTGGATGGAACCCCTAATAGTATTGAAACGTTTAGCAAGGCAAGGTTTAGGAGGAATGGACCTAATGAACATGTTGGAGCTTCAACATCTCGCGTGCTAAACCTCGAGATGCGCCTGAAAGCTCCTCTTGCAACTAGATAATTGTCTTTGGTCAAAATAAGAACGGTGGATGTTTTCTTTCCTATCCTACTTAACAAATTGTGGGTATTTTTGAAAGAGTCAATTTGGGGTTCCTAATGCCCTGACGTACTCATGAGGATGTGGACGCATTGTTTGGAAAATATAGTCATGTATTGAGAGAATAGACGGTTACCAACTTTCCCGTGCTATTGAAAATATTTCATGGATGTACAAATCCATCTCCTATAGGATCTCTCATAGAAGAAGTGCCCGATTGGAAGAGTTTTGTAGATGGTTATGCTCTCACATGGAAGGTCATTCTAGACCTCTTCAATTCACTTTTTGGGTGAGAGAAGGGATTCCAATCATGCAATGGAAAATGAGACCTTCGGAGGAGAAGTGGAGAGGTGGGGCAGAAATTTGGCACGAGGGATGCAAATGGCAAGCTCGTGATACCTCCCCGGGTCAACCAAAAGCTCTAAAACCAACCAAGAAGTCAAGCAATTGGGATTGACTAAGGATGGCATCAATGACTACATCAAGTATTGGCAAACTAATTCAGATGAGACTAATTGTGCATTGATAGATTATTGGAAGAAGGTGATCAACTTGTTGGATGAGGTAGACACATCCTCGAGAAAAGCTGAAAGAAGGGTGGTTCCCTAAAAGTAAGTGGAAAAACATTAGGCGATCTTCGGCGAAGATGATGGTACCATTAGTAGCATTGTGAAGGCATATGCTCCTCCTCAATCTGATAAACACTATGTTGGTCCTAAGAAGGATAGGCCAAAATATCTAGGCATGGATTGTTATGAACCTTCTACTGACGTGGAGTGCTACCAATTTGTAGTAGTAAAACCAGCAGATCTAGAGACCTATCCAAAGGTGGTTGGGATACACTATCTCCGGGATATTTGCAAAGAAGAAGATGATGTTAACTTCAATAAGGTGCGCTGTGGAATGGTGGTGTCCAAAGACATCAGTTGAGTAATGTCACCGATAAAGAAAGATATTGATTGTTGGACAAAGAGGTGGAGGAGAAATCCTAGTGATCCTGATCTTTGGTTAGACATTGAAATCGTATTATACTCGTGGACTCCAAAAACTATTCCAAGTAAAACAGCGAGAGTTACAATACCTCAGGATGTAAGGAATAAGGTTCTCATATCCTTGGGGATGCTAGTGGAAAAATGAAAAACAGTTACTATGTATCAATCACAGTTAATAAAAGTTGTGTACTACTTGAGTTTCATGATATATGATTTTGTAATTTGAAGTTAAGGTGTGAATTTATATTAAGGTGTGTGATTATATGTTAACGTATAGTGACTTTAATCAAGTTACTAAAAAACTTGCAATATGAAATTTGTCCCAAAATCAAGACATAATCCCAATTTAATTGAATGATGGTTTGAGGAGTGATGGGAGAGGGATCCAGGACGTCATCATATTCATTTATGCCATCCTCATCACCTTCACTTCTTTCCGTTACTTTCGGGGATAGGTTAAATGACGTATGAAATTATTTTTCAGGGCATATAAAGTGCAAAAAATACGTATTTTTGGGAAAAATCACGATTTTTAAGATTTAATACCGCGGTAGGAAAAAAAAAATTCAGCAGAAGCGAAAACCTTCGGTTCCTACTTGAATGAAACTTCCAGTTTAAATCCCAAGGTTTCGTTTAAAAAAAAAAAAAAAAAAAAAAGAATGGATTTTCACGCAGTTTAAACCTTGGTCAGGTTTAAACTACAAAAAAGTTTTGTAAAGCGGCCCGGGGTTTTAAACACGCGGAACTTTTCGACCGAAAATTTTTTGGACGTATTTTTGACGTATTAAACGTCAAATTTGTGCCGTATCAAACGAAAAATACGTATTACGTATAAAACGTATACCGTATTGAACCTATCCCTGCTGTTACTAGAGGAAGTGCTTGAGTTATCTTCCTCATCACTATCAACAGTAAGTGAAGCATTGCCACCACCTTCTTCATCCTCTTCTTCGTAATTACAAGCTTTTTTTAAGCAAATTGATAGTCCTCTCGTAGACGATTGTCAGATTTCAATTTAAAATCATAGCACAATATAGTCACGTCATTAAGGTTCAGCTCATCCCTACAACCCACCTTCTTGGACTTTCTCCCTTTTCCTTGGCTTCTCATTTCTAACTCATATCTACCTTCAAAAGCATTTTTCGGCGAAGTTGCAAGCCAATGAATCTTGAGTTTAGTGACTAAGCCTTCCTCCTTGACTGTGTCAAGCACTTTTGCTATCCGAGAAAGGTCGACCTTTTGTCATCCTCCTCGGTTGGAAGAGCAATTAGCATACCCTTGGTAATTTACGTGATATTACCTTGAGGCTCATTCCCGTCTTGGTCCAAGGTACATGACTCGATCCTCGTTCTTCTTCTACTGCAGGCGCTAATGTAGCATTGCTTGGACCTGCTTGGTCTTTGGGGTTGATGGAAGGTGTTAGGCCATTGAAATGGTTTTGCAACTGTCTTAGAGCTATATTTTGCACAACAATTTTTCGTTCGAAAAAAGAAATTACTCCACCACATCCCATCTTCTTCTAAGAAGTACTTAAAACTGAGGAAATTCCATTTTCAATGGCTTTTAAGGATGACAAGTACTTTTTTCTTCCTTGGACTCCTTAGGATTTTTGAGAGGAAGTTGCTCGGACGTTCTATGAAGGAAGTGTCCGAATATATTTAAGGAAGCGTAATCCCTCGGTGGACTCCAGTCCTTAGTTGTGGTATACTTCTTCCCTCAGAAGAAGCTTTGGCCATCCTTCAAGTAGAACTTGATGTGATGTTGAAAGGTGAGATCATTCAACTTGTTCACAGCTTGTTCTCTGTCTGAACGTTGAGAGAAAACAAACTCTCTGAAATCAGCACTCTTTAAGAAGATCGATCACTGGAGTGGGCGGAGTGTAAGAATCTTCAATAATTCGAACTAAAGTAGGAAGAGAGAAAGCCTTCTTCCTTCTAAGGCGCACAGAAAATCTGTTGAACATTTGGTCAATCTGATCATGAGTGTGGCCTACAAGTAAGAAACCGAGCTTCACTTTTCTAAAGATCCCTAGCTCCACTAACATGGCACAGTACGCAAAGAATATTTGATTCTTGTTCTCCCTTGTAGTATTGTCAAGTTGCAGGTAAAGCACTGGTGGTAATTGCTCTTGCTTGCACAGGACCTTGTTAAGAATTGTAATTGTGAGGTTCGAAGTTTGGATATGTCAAAAATAATTTGCACTTTAGACTTCCTTTGAAGACCATAGCTGCTACAAGGTGGACCTTAACAAAACATTCCTCTGGCACATCTTTAGGAATGTTCAAGAAATGCGGTAGAGTAGTTTTTTTGGTCCGTTCCATCAATCACGAAACGACATATATTGCGGTGGGCGTTCAAGAGCTTTTTTGTTTGGCAAGCTTTCTTCTTCTCTCTGCGCTTGTTGTTCACGATGTGCGGAAAGGTTACATTGCACAATATCGTAGAAGAAATCAGGTCAAAGCATTTTCTTTAAAACAAGTGAGAGATTGGAGAACACGAGTTTACTTCTTTTTCGACCTCTGTCTTTGCGGTTTCTGGTTCTCTTTAATTACGCACACCTTGAGTAAACAGGACATTCTATGTCTCCTCGAATTTTCACTAAACCAATTCACTTTTCCACGATGCGTGAAGTGTGAGTAAGAGATGTGTCAAGCCGAAAGTGCAAGTCTCTTTGTACTCATTAAAAACATCTTTTTGGTGATGTTATCGGGCTAAATGATACATGTTGCTTGTTAGGCAAATTCTCACATGTTTCTCTAAAATATTTCTCCATCCATGACACAACAAAGAAGGGCATGCATGGTTACAACTCTTCTTGGTCCACAATGATCATCAATTGCTGGATTTTTGTGCGATCTTTTGTGTATTCTAGACATTCTGGTGGACCCTAAACGGTGGACAACCATAAAGCATTTCTGGCAAACTTCTTGACGGTTAATGTAGTGCAAGAAGGTGTTGCGGTCTGGTCTTACATGATAGGCTAAGTAGGCATTCTGGTCAGCCAATGTCATTGAACTGTAGTTGTCTCTAATTGCTCGTAATTTAGACATGTTAAATTTGTTGATGCAACCCAATGAGCAGCATTTTACTTCTTAAAAGTCTTCTCATTTTATGCTCGTCCCATAAGGTTTCTTCTTCTTCTGAGGAGCATGCTCTCAAACCATAATCCACCTTGAATTTCTTGGTGGACTGGCTAGAGAATGTGTAATCTCGTTGCACTTCGTTGGTGTCTTCATCTTCTGAAGAGAGTTCTACTATGGGGGTGACCTCCTCTACCCTTAGTGGTGTGCTTGTAGAGGAGAACAAACCACGTGAAGCTGCACCCGGATAAGGCGGAGGTACAGTGTTGAATGAAGGAGATGCGCAACCATATGATGTGCCAGCGAAAGTTGTTGTAGCTTCTTCATAAGGAGTTCGTTTAAACATGTCTCTTATAGCAAACTGAAATTCAGCAAATCCATGTGTCACCACGGTTGTGTGAAGAGGAGTAGATGTTGCAAGGTCGTCTTCATTTGTAGTGAAATCGTGGTGGGAGAAGCTATGGTGAATCTCGCAGTCTTCAGAATGTGCTGTATTCCTGGTATGTGTAAGTGAAGATGGAGAAACAACAAAGGGCTGAGGTAGTCTGTTTCGAAAAATTTTCTGAGGTCGAGCCATTGTAGTGTCGGGGGATGGTACAAATGGTGGTGGAAGATTGCTACGTTACAAATGTGGTGAGGCTTTGAAAGGAGGTGGCAGCCGGTTTCCTACTGGACTTGGAGAGGGTTGGAAAGGTGGTGGCAGTCTACTAGTTACTAGACTCGGAGTGTCTTCGAGAAGCAACAAAGACCTTGTCGAGGTAGGTGTTGAAGAAGCATCTCCTCTTCTTGTGTTCCATCCGGTAGAGGTACTTGGGCAAACAAATGGTGGTGGAAGTTTGTTCCGCGGCGGTTAACCATGTTAAACAACTGCAAAAAATTGTGGACTTGTTACTAACTCACAAGTCGATTGGACTAATGATATTCGAGAATACAAATGGTATTCCAGAATAGTATTTTGTGTGCAGCATTTGCTGTGTGTGTGCAAAGATGCTATTCCAGAATACACTTGTCCAGAGTGTTTGGACAAGATGTATTTAGCATCACATAGAAAAACACAACCCCCGACGATGGCCTACCTTTAAAAGGAAAAAAATTGAGCCTCGAGTTGCGTGTTATTCCTTCGAGAGATTTAGTCCCAGCCCGCCTTTCGATCTATATTGATTTGCTATATTCCAATTTACATAGCGAAAACAATGGACAGGTAAGCATGTAAAGTACATAGTACGTTTTTCGTGTGTTTCCTGATTTGCTTTTGTAGGCCAAAGTGTATTCAGGAATACACTTTGCTCACTCAGCCGGTGCAAAGTGTATTCGAGGAAGGGCAAAGTGTATTCGAATACACTTTGCTCTTCGCCGATATAAGCTTAAAAGTGTATTCTGGAATACACTTTGCACTTCGCCAGTGAGCAAAGTGTATTCCAGAATACACTTTGCTTGTCTTCTTGAAAACACTTATTTTTTTGCACTTAAACATACCACTTTTTAGCTGAAACAAACCACTTTTTAAGTTAAACATACCACTTTTTAGTCCAATTAATGCATAAAAAATTGAGTTAGAGTGACAATATTTTTGCTTGTTTTCCTGTCTTTTGCTGGCCTTTAGGGCACAAGATTAGTAAATCTTATTCTGGAATACAGCTTTCGTCCCATTTTCTGTCTTAACATTGTTGTTTTAAACGTTTCAGTGGCAGGGAAGAAGGAAGCAGAAGGGCATCAAAAAAATCTCTGAGGATTAAGCGGCCAAACCCAATGACGCACACCGCTGACATGGACGAGCCTTCGATTTACGAAAACTTTCAAACGCAATGGTTCGTAACCAGGGGTGCAGACGGAAAATACAGCCACCGACGTTTACAGACGCGTCGTAAAAGTCTTTGGGAACAAAAGGTACGCCGACACCGAGTTTGTTAACCTTGGGACAATAAAAGAGGTCTCCTAGGTTGCCGGACAAGGAGGTCAGGCGGGGAGGCTATCCTTCAAGACCTCCCAAGGCTTCATTGTTGTAGACATCGCATTTTTTAGAATTGTCAGTGTGCAACCACAGGCACTATCAAATTCTTTTCACACTACCGGACCAAACGAAGCCTGTGTTCACTTATTAGGGAGGCTTGTTCTAGTACAAGCGAGGACTTTCCTGTCAGTGAGTCCGAGCAATCAGATGGAGGTAGATCAAGATCACCACCTTCTCCTAGTACTTCAGGGAGGTCATCAGATGGAGGGTCCCAAGAACAAGAAACGAGAAGTCCCCCTAAAGTGCGCCAAAAGAAATTTAGGGCAAAGAGCCACCATAGCCGCTAAGGAACTAAAGAAGCGGAAGGCACAACAAAACAAGTTCCCTGAGAAATCCCCAGGAACAACCAAAAAGAAGAAGGAAAGGGGCAAGGCACACAGGGTGGCCATTAAAGAAAAAAAAAGGTGGAGAAGACCTCGGAGGATGGAAGAAATAAATCGAGAACAAGTATGTGCAAGGTGTAATATACTTTTGCCAAGAATCTCCATGAGGTTGCCAATCAAGAATGAAGATGGTGAGCCCCTTCAGGTTCACAAAATCTATCTCGACCACTTAAGAAATGGCGACGAATAAAGGAGCAATCCCAATGCCCATGTTGCTCCAATTGTTGTTCTTGTTGACATCCCAAAGCAGCATGGACCCCAAGGACTACGACAGAAAAAAGCGGAACACCTACATGCACTATGTCCTTGGGGAAACCATAGTTTCAAAAGCAAGGAGGCGGTTGTACAAAGAGAAAACAATCCAAGATATCTCTCGTGCTCTCTGGCTTTCTTTTGTGGGCAGACAGACGAAGAAGCCAAAATCGTTGCCAACACGCACAATGCCGACAACGAATATAAGCTTAAAATGAGTTTAAGTGGACAAAATCGGGGTTCATGCACGGGAATATGTTATATTTAAAGAAAAATATGGAGATGATTTAAAGAAACCACAATACTCTGAACCCAAGGAAGCGTATCTTTGTGGAGTCTTGCCTCAAATACGACGAGGCTAACAAATGGCGGTCTAATACCACATGACAACTGGTTTCAACTAGCCTTGAGAGACGCCGAGTAAGTTTCTTTGTATTCGGAATACCCTGCAACCTCCTCCATCGACATCGCTTTTTCTCTGCCGGTTGGGACCTCCAAAGCGAAATCTTCACCATGTTCGGAAGGTGGTGATTTGAAAAGCAAAGGAAAGGTCTCGAAAAGAAAAAAAGGATCCGGCGTCCCCAAAAAGGAAATGACAATAATGCGTCGCGAGAAATGCAGGGCTTCACAGATATGGATATACTAGAAAGGCTACTGCAAAAGGTTGTTGATAAGGAATTTACACTAGAAGAAATGTCCAAGGAGCTCCACAAGTAAGAATGCCACTTTGGGTTTTTTGTTTGATAGGAAGAAGTGTATTCACGAAATACAAGATGGCTCACACGCGAAAAAGACAAAGTGTATTCGAAATACACTTTGGCCCTGCCCAGCTGGAGACAAAGTGTATTCCGAATACTTTGGCCCTCACGTCGAGGGACAAAGTGTATTCTGGAATACACTTTGTCTCCCAGTGTGAGGGCCGGTGTATTCTAGAATACACTTTAGCTTACAGTGTTTAAATGATTCTTTCTTGTTGCTTTCCTTTTTAGTTTTCTTCCTTCTAACGTTCGTATTATATTACAGCCAAAAAAATATCATCACATGTCAAACATGCTTAATGGAACAGTTAAATGTCGCATTTTTGGGAAAGGTGCAAAGAGCTTTACCCCTCGCCGCAACCTCGAACCGAAAGGATTATCCAATATGTGCCAAATTTTTGAAGGCTGGGTATGTTGAATTGTTTTTATATTGTTGTTTTTTCTTGCTACTAAGACATTCTTTTTTGCAGAGCAAAAAGAAAAACAAGGACCTACCGGAGGGCTTCATGCATATGGCGACAAATAGAAGAGAGGACGCCGGCGACAAAGTGTTTTGGATCTTGAGCCCTCCGATTCGAAAGGGTTTACAATGTACGATCAAAATAACCTGTTCTGTATAGTACACGGTGATTGCACCAAATTAGCCGAATCAATAAAGCCCCAAGATTTTACCTTGGTAATAGCTGACCTTCCATATGGGTTTAAGTTGAAGAGCGGCCGCTTCTGACGACCAGCCATTTAAAAACTCTGAGTTTAATGCTTTCGTCGACGGTATAAAGTAAATTACCACGGCAAAACATTGGAGGCTGGTTGTATTTCACTCAAGCATGCAATCCGGCCTTGTGGAAGCCAGCTTTAAGAATCATTTTGGTTCGCCTGCGCAAGCTGGTTATGAAAATATGGTTTGGTAAGCACTTATTCTGGAATACACAAGTCCTCTTGTTTTCATTACCTTCTTTTTTTTTGTAGTTACAACTGTAGCATTTTTAAATTCTTGTTCGGAGTTTCTATTCCGGAATACGTTTCTTTTGGCTGCACTTAAATCCTTTTTTATTTTTTTGTTCCTTAGGTATAAAAAAAATATTAATTACCATGGAGGCCCGCGACTCCTGAGTAAGGTCGAATATCTCCATGTGGATTATTGGAGTTTTGATGGGAAACGTACAATGGAACAGTTCAACACAGCGGCATGCCAGAACTTTTCAAACGTGTTGGAGTTTCCAGGTAGTATTCACGGCTGCGGATCCTAACATAAGGAAGAATAGTGAATCACTACCGGAAGCCACGAAGCCGATTAACCATCTTCCTCGACATGTTCTCACGCCCGGAGATTGGGTGCTTCGACGCATTTTCCGCTCGTACAACTATTGCTTGTGCACTTAAGAAGGGCGAAATTGTGTAGTCATGACATTGATAAGGAGGTCATGACAGATCATCAAGATGAGACTTTCTGCCTTACCAACTCTACCAGACGAGAATCAAGAGTTGGGGTCAAAGTCTAATTTTGATTTTGCTAAGATGACATCTTCGGAGATACAGCCTTCTTTTATAAGCTCTTTGGAAGACGGCTACATTTGCGAGCTGAAAAGAAGTTGCTCTAGTTACAATATAGGAAGCAACCACCAACATAGAAAAGCCTAAGTCACCGAGAGAAAGGTGAAAAGATAGAGTCCGATCAAAATTTTGAGACCAGCAAGAAGAATGAAGAAGATTTTAATTTAGATCTCCGACGGATTTATGTTGTGGCTACTGATTGACATTTATTATTGATATTGATATAACACAAAAACAGTAATGAAATTATTATTATTATGTTTACTAAATTTGTATTTTTTGTACATCCACCTCTATAAAATTACGTACTCATGTCTCAATTCTGCTATTTTCACGTGCTTAACTCCAAAAAACCAAAGTCGTGTCCAAAGAATACCCCAAAAATAGGCCCAAAAAAAAGTTGATACTCCGGAAACTTTAAACCTCTCTTAAAAAAGCCCAATTTTTGAAGTGACGTGCTTTTTCTAAAGGAATCTTTGAAACGGGAGTGCTGCAACACTCCCGTTTAATTTGCAACCTTGTTGAAGACGCCGTCAACAAAAGAATCACAAACAACCATTTCCAGATCATCTAGGGGCTATGCCAAGTGAGATAAATAACAAACGGTTGTTCAAAAAACTAGAGGTAGCAAGGCAATGTGGTGAACATATTTCTAGCGAAGACTTTGCATATGCTAAAGGCGTGTCACTATGTGCAAATGCAACTTAATAGCATATAAGTCATGAGTATCATTTATTATTTTGAACATTTGTTCTTTTACTTCGTAGTATAATTCATGCATCAATATGGTCTTCTAATGCTCACTTCCGATGACAAAGTGCGGGTAATGGAAAACGCACTTATGATTGTGGTATATATCAGCAAAGTTTAATACAGTTTGCCAAACTGATAGTGCAGACCCGAATCCAATCGAGGACGGACGGGCAATGTCGCTCTCCAGAACCATGATTTGGCTCTGCCGATGGACTCAAAACATCGATATTGCCCTGGAAACCAAGTTTCATGGCCAGAAGACCACCCCTCCTCCAAGAAGTGCCAAAGTAGTTCATGTCCAGCACACTCGTAGTCAATTGGCATAAGATGTGGATGTTGAATACTGTTGTGTAGGGCGTAAGTATTTCTTTCTTTTGCAAAACTGACCGTATAACTTGCTCACTAAGATAATTTTGCCATTCCGGATGGTCTGACGAAGTCGACTTCCCATTCCGAAGCCTTTGCAGTGCCCTAACGACAAAACACTCCGGTATCTACACGATCGCTCGCAACAGATTCACGGTTTGATAAGTTCCCTCGGACCGATCTTGGAATCTTTTGGACTTTCCCGAAGAAGGATCCTTGAACGGAAGATTCAATGATCGGATAGGGGAACCGGCCTCCGTGATGGTGGTCATTAGCGTATGGCATCCCGGGAAAGCACTGCCAAGAAAGGCTTCCTCGAGAACTTTTTTGGGTCCCGCCTCTTTGGATCCAGACTCTCCCCTCTTGTGAGGCGGTACTGCAAGGTCCTGGCCTTGTTTGACTTGGGGAAGGGTGCCAGCTCGGCTGCCCCACAAGAGGCTGTCCGGACCGTTCTAATGCTAATCCTTTGATCTAGACTTTCTTCGAAAATTAGGTTGTATGGTGGTGATGAATTAGGAAGCCAGCTGACAAAAAATCAGAATTTAATTGCCACATCGGAAGGAGGACAGATCCAAACTCTGTTTCGTTAATTCCTCTTGCTTCGCATTCTCAACTATAGCTTCTTGGCCATGTTCCAAGTGCAAAAGACCAAAACTCGGCCTCCAAAATGCAAACCCTTCTAGAACCTAGCAACGCACAGGATTTTTGTTTCAGAGGCCCTATCCTTTTCAGATTTGTCCGTGACCTTGCGCCATGCTTGACGTAGAGAGGGGACGGGGTGTTGACGCCAGAGAATGGACCCTAAAAACCCCTCAGAAGCTGCTTGCTCTAAAAGTCCTCTTCCCAAGGTCTTGGGGACGAATGGGCAATATCCCCTTTTCGAAACTATGATTTGGCTTTGCCAATGGACTCAGAGCATGATATTGCCACGGGGACCAAGTTTTGTAGCCAGAAGACCACCCCTCCTCCAAGAAGTATCAAAGTAGCTCATGTACAGCACACGCGTAGTCCATTGACCTAGAATGTGGATGCTGAATACAGCTGTGTAGGCCGTAAGTGTTTCTTTCTTTTGTAAAACTGACTGTGCAACTTGCTTTCTAAGGTAATTTTGCATTCCGAACGATTTGGCGAAGCCAACTCGCCATTCTGGAGCCTCCGGGGCGCCCGAATGACAAAACACTACGGTCGCCCGCAGGATGCTTAGCGCTTTGATAAGTTTCCCCAGAACGATCTTGAAATCTTCTGGACCTTCCCGAAGAAGGGCCATTGAATGGATGATTCAACAGTCGGATAGGGGAACTGGGCTCCGGGAGTGTGTCATTAGTGTACGCCCCCTCGGGAGAGTGCTGCCAGGAAAGGCTGCCTCGAGAACTTTTTTGGGTCCCCCTCCTAGGGTCCGGAGTCTCCCCTCTTGTGAGGCAGTCGTGCAAGGTCCTAGCCTTGTTTGACTTGGGGAAGGGTGCCAGCTCGACTGCCGGGAACGTTTTAATGCTAACCCTTTGATCTAGAACTTTTTCGGAAATTCTGAAAATTGGGTTGTATGCTGGTGATGAATTAGGAAGCCAGCTAACAAAAAATCAGAATTTAATTTCCTACAATGCGTTAATTACAAATTTATGACTGTCTTGCTACTGCAAAAGCAGCCCTCGACTTCTAATTGCCACATGGGGAGGAAGACAGATCCAAACTCTGTTCCGTCAGTTCCCCTTGCTTCATGTTCTCAATTGCAGCTTCTCGGCCATGTCTCAAATGCAAATGACTAAACTCGACCCCCAAAATGCAAACCCTTCTAGAAGTTGGCAACTCACAGGGTTTATATTTCAGAGGCTCCATCCTTGTCGATTCGGACCGGACCTTTAAGTGTCTTGATGTAGAGGGCAGACGTTGATGACAGATCGCGGACCCTAAAAACCCCCCAAAAGCTGCTTGCCCTAAAAGTCCTCTCCCCTAGGCCCTGGAGATGGACGGGCAATGTCCTCTCTCCGAAACATGATTTGGCTCTGCCAATGGACTCAAAATGTCAACATTGCCGTGGGGACCAAGTTTCGTAGCCAGAAGACCACGCTTCCTCCAAGAAGCGCCAAAGTAGCTCATGTCTAGCATGCTCGGCCTAGGATGTGGATGTTGAATACTGCCATGTAGGGCATTAAGTATTTCCTTCTTTTGCAAATCTGACTGTGTAACTTGCTCCCTAGGATAATTTCTCCTTTTGAGATGACTTGGCGATGTCGAATTGCCATTCCGGATCCTCCGTGGCGCGCGAACGACAAAACACTCTGGTATCTACATGGTCGCCTATAGGACGCTTCGGGGTTTGATAAGTTCCCCTAGATCGATCTTGGAATCTTTTGGACCTTCCTGAAGAAAGGCCGTTGAACGGAAGATTCAACGACGGATAGGGGAACTGGGATCCGGGAGGGTTGTCATTAACGTACGGCCCCCTCGGAAGAGCGCTGCTAGGAAAGGCTGTCTCAAGAACTTTTTTGGGTCCCACCACCTGGGGTCTGGACTCTCCCCTCTTGTAAGGCGCCCGTGCAAGGTCTTGGCTTTGTTTGACTTGGGGAAGGGTGCCAGCTTGGCTGCCCCACAACGGGCTGCCCGGACCATTCTAGTGCTAACCCTTTGATCTAGACCTTCTCCGAAAATTCTAAAAATTGGGTTGTATGCTAGTGATAAATTAGGAAGCCAGCTGACAAAAAATTAGAATTTAATTTCGTACAATGCATTAATTACGAATTTATGAATGTCTTGCTACTGCAAAAGCAACCCTCGACTTCTAATTGCCACATCGGGAGGAGGACGGATCGATTTTCCATTCCGTCAGCTATGCCCCAAGTGCAAAAGACAAAAACTCGGCCCCCAAAATGCAAACCCTTCCAGAACCTGGCAACTCACGGGTTTATGTTTCATAAGCACTATCCTTGTCGTCGATTCGGGACCTTATGCGCTATGCCTTGTCGTAGAGGGGAGAGGAAGGGGGAGGGGGAGGGGGGTATTGACGCTAGAGCACAGATCCTAAAAATCCCTCGGAAGTTGCTTGCCCCAAAAGTCCTCTTCCCAAGGCCTGGGGATGGACAAGCAATGTCCACTCTCCGGAACCGTGATTTGGTTCTGCCAATGGACTCAGAATGTCGACATTGTGATGAGGACCAAGTTTCGTGGCCAGAAGACCACCCCTCCTTTAAGAAGCACCAAAGTAGCTCATGTCCAGCACACTCGTAGTCAATTGACCTAGGAAGTGGATGCTGAATACTATCGTGTAGGGCATAAGTGTTTCTTTCTTTTACAAAACTAACCGTATAACTTGCTCCCTAGGATAATTTTGCTATTCCGGATGACTTAACGAAGTTGAATCACTATTCCGGAGCCTCCCCAGTGCTCGAACGACAAAACACTCCGGTCTATACATGGCCGCCTGCAGGACGCTTCGTGGTTTCATAAGTTTCCCCAGACTGATCTTGGAACCTTTTGGACCTTCCCGAAGAAGGGCCATCGACCGGAGGATTCAATGTGTCGGATAAGGGAACCGGGCTCCGGCAAGGTGGTCATTAACATATGGCCCTCGGGGGAGTGCTGCCAGGAGCAGCCCTCGACTTCTAATTGCTACATCGGGAGGAAGACAGATCCAAAATCCATTTCGTCAGTTCTCCTTGCTTCGCATCCTCAACTGTAGCTTCTCAGCCCCATCGCAAGTGCAAAAGACCAAAATTTGGCCCCAAAAATGTAAACCCTTCTAGAACCTGGCAACTCACAGGGTTTACGTTTCGGAGGCCCTATCCTTGTCAGATTCGATTGGGACCTTGCATCATGTCTTGACATAGAGAGGGCGGTGTTGATGCCAAAGCAGGGAGCCTAAAAACCCCCCGGAAGCTGCTTGCCCCAAAAGTCATCTTCCCAAGACTCTGGGGATGGACGGGCAGGGGGAAAGTAAGGCACATAGCAAGGAATTCAATGGTATATTGTAGAAGAATTTTATAAACAAACTAATAACAGGGCCCAGCCTTGCTGGATATAGGTTGGGACTTGAAAATGATAACTTTTGTTCGAAAAGAATTTGTTGAATAGGTTGGGATTGGGACTTGAAAATGATAACTTTTGTTCGAAAAGAATTTGTTGAATAGGTTGGGACTTGAAAATGACAACTTTTGTTCGAAAAAAAATTGTTGATTTTTTTTTTTTTTTTTTTTTGCAACTTGCTGTAGAATGTAATGTTTGTTGTGCTTGTATTCAATTTGTTGAATGCTGGCCCGGGAAGGTTTAATGAGTAAGATAAGGGTTTGTTTTGGAAAGTGCATCTTTTTGTGAACATGGCAAAACATAGTTTATGTAAATTCATGTGGCGAATCCATGCTCAATCAATACGCTATTACAAAACTTATCTTGTTCAATCAATACCCTATTACAAAACTACATTCCATTGATTAGGAAGTTAAAGTGCCTACATTCCATTAAATAGGAAATTTGTGTTCTTTATAATTTGAGAAGGAAATATTGATGGCGAGAGAACTGATGTTCTTAGTGTTTGTTTAGCAAATGAGTCATTGTTCCCTAATCAAAAGCCTCTGCATTGTGCCATCAAACCCACCCTGACAATACTATCTCAGTGTTTTTGTGCCAAAATCTAGGCAAGTTATGATTCCAGGCCAGCAGATGACAAACAGTGTCCATGATTTAAAATGCTTCCACTCGAAAAACCAGGGGAAAAGAATAACTTATCTCCATCCTTGGCAAGGCGGCAAGGCCAAAATAAAAAAGCTTTGTAGTATAATCCTGTACATAGAAGATTTAGAAATAGGTATAATCTTGTCAACAAAAACAAAAACTCATTTGCTTCTTGTTCTTCGAGTCCGAAAAAGGAAGAACTAATAACATGATCCAAAAGAATATTAGATGTTTTAAACCTTGTGTAGCATATAGTGCAACCTTCATACTTATTGCCCATGTTAATGACAGGGCACCTTATGCATCTCACAAAATGCACATAAGCTCAAGTTAAAACATGCATTCATAGTAGAATATGACTTTATCTAAATTGGAATTACCACAATTGCAATGCAATGCAAGGCTATATGAAATCAACTCGTAGGCCCAATGCCAAAGCATGAACATACTACTCTAAGTAACTTTAAAGGTAAAAAAAAATGCAGCAATACATACTTGGGAAGAGATGGTTTTCGAGACATTCATGAGGCAGAGTATATGATCTTACCACAAAGAGGTGTTCCTGCAAAGCTAATAGAAACATGAATAATTCCCAAGAAAAGGAGGTCATAAGCAAACTGGATGCAGGAGAACAGATCAAAACGCATGCAAGAACAAATTAAGAAAGAAAAAGATGAACAAGTCCTCTATAAGAAAAGAATACAGGAAACTGGAAAAAAACAAAAGGAAGAATGGTTAGACATGCAAAGAAGCAACTAGAATTAAAAGAAATTGTCTCTCTGAAAAAATGCTCAACCACCAAATTCACATCCTCGTTTTCATCCTCCTTGAGACAAAAAATCTTGCGGTTCTTTGCGCTTATTTCCTGATCCATCTGTTCATTGGAAATCGTTCCTTAGTCATTCCAGCTACTGCCTCTGTTACGCTTGACTACAGATGCAAAACAAGGAATTGAGGGAAGTCTTAGCTCAACTAGCTTCTGCAATCTCACAATTTCAGTTTTCATCTCCCATAAAGCGGAAAGAAACGTTTTCCTCTTCGTCATAATCCCTTTAGCTGGTGTCTTCTTCTAGAGAGGAACAGAATCGAGCCGCTGGTTTCGTATCTTGAAACAAAAAACTAGGCGCTAGATGCTACTGCAAAAACCGCCCAACCGACCAGTCTACCATCCAGTCTACCACATTTAAAGGGTTACTTCTTGCCCAAATATAAGGTGGTTACGATACATTAACAAAGATGGATAACAAGTATCTGTGTGAGACAATTTATTACCCGATTTAAATGGTAATAAGTATAAAAATTTAAATACATTATGATTGTTTGATTGTTTGAATGTGCTTCAATTTTAGTCATTAAAATAAACTTCAAAATTAAATCACAAATGGTTGATACGAACATAATGTCTTCATTCATTTGCAAACTCTAAGCCTTGAATTCAGCATCAAAACAACTACATTAGATTCTATATAGACTTAATCTTGGATAATAGAAAAAATACACATGCCGGGGCCTACTGTATCTGAACAGATATAGATGACAATTTATTGTCAGGTGTAAAAAAGGTTTTATAATATCGTCCATACTCTGGTATGCTTGCATTTAAATACTTGTCCAATCGACAACTCTTTTCTTCAACATCATTCCAGCAAGCAATCGACAACTGACTACATACTTAAGCCTGCAACAAACATACTTTTCTCCATTTGACAACATTGTCAAAACATTCCATACATATCTTCTTTGTAAATAATGTTCGATTATATAGAATGGTTCATATCTATCTCTACCTTTTTTGTTTCATTAGCTAAAAACTAACACCGCAGCTTCGTTTCTGAAGAAAATAGCATGAAGATGACATATTACACCATTTAAGCATAGAACTGTTGCAGGAAAAATACATAAATTTATGATACCATGGAAGTTGCAGTAAGCAATGCTTCAATAAAAGACCATATTTCCATCTTTCCTCTTTCGAGAATCAGAGTGTTCTGAAACCAATTGTAACAGCTTGATTGTTTGACATCCGCTGGCGAAGGTTCTGTCCATAGAAAATCGTTGGTAGGAATTCTGACTGCACCATATTGGCCACAATGTCCCTTGAACACTATGAACTTATATTTGAGTCATCCAATTCAAGCAAGATCGTCTTCGGTTATGCAGTGCTTTCTTTGAAATGTAGCTATCCACCTCCAATGACATCCAACCTGGCCTTCATCTTTACAGACAAAAGCATCTCTTCCTGTTTTGAGGGAGAGATGATATAATTCAACTTGAAACTGCTTCTCCTAGGTAGTATATTCTGGTAACTGAGGATTTCATTATGTCTTTCCAAGAGCAAATTTAATCTCTTGTTGTTGTAAGACATAGACATTTGTTACAGATTTGCAACCTGCCAAGTGCGGCAGCAACAGACATCGACAATAACAAGCCATGGTTGAAGGAAGCATGAGAGTCTTTAGATGACATTATCAATCCAACTCGGATTCAGATGAAACTATCAATCCAACTCAGATGACACTGCTTGAAAGGCACAGGACCATGGGCAGAGACTCAAAACATAAGCGCAATGTAAGGGACGTGTGAAGTTTCCATTGTCACATGAAGCATCCCCGTGCATCAATCAATGTTTCTGCAACATAAAAAGTTTTGGGCTGCACATACAGATAAGATCTTTGAGGTTTGATGTTTCCAATTTTATTCAAATAAGGATGACTGTACATAACGAAATTTCTTCTTATTCTTTGATGACATTTACGGCAAATGGTGCCCTTTCTCACCTTCTCTGGAAGTTAATAACCTTGATGGAAAAAGCAAATACAAACCAAAAGAAAAAAGCGAAGCCAACAAGAACACCAACACACACTCCTAGGAAATCATGCCTGAAGCCAAAATAGACCCCCAAAAAATCCTTGACACTAATCCTTCCATAGTCAGGGACCATCATAACTGTTGTGACATCTCCAAGTTGAGAAACAACCAGGCCATATAGAGTCCATGCAACAGGGCTGATCCAATAGAACCATACCCACCAGCCAGGCATCCTCTGCAAGAGAAAACAAAATGCCAATTTATGATGCAAACTTTTACATCCACACTAGACTACTGCTGCCAGTTGTTGAGATGGTGTGAGCCCAACAGCCATCATCCCATAGAATGTGAAATACATGAATGTCAAGAACATAAAGAATATGTACCAGAAAAATTTAGCTGTGATATAAAAAAACAAATGTTCAGCAGGCCATTTTGTAAAAGAAATCTATTAAAAAAGAAGCTGCTGAAGGCAGATACCTGCAGTCCACTCAAAGTTAATCATTGAATAAGTGATGATGGCATATACAATGGTCTGAACGAGTATGTATGGAATTTCAATGGCTCCCTAACAAAAAGATTAAGGTAAAATAAGTTTCACATTTTTCCTTTCTTATCAAAACATGCAAAAACGATCAAACAAAAGGTTACCTGAGCAAAGGCATATGCAAGGGCTGAATACATGCCGGCTGCACGCTCTCTGTAAAAAACTGTCCTTTCAACTGCTACAACAGGCTGGACAGTAGATGCATTATTTACTCCCAGAAACAACACAGCAGAGTAGAGTGCACCCATGACATTGAACAAGTCTTGCTCCGTCTCCCTATTGGAACGATGTTTATAATAAGATGGCAAGCAACAGTGTGCTATGTTAGACTAAACTTGGCAATTTCAATGCTAACCTAACCTACCTCTTCGATCCAACATTCCAGAAAATTGTACCAAAAATCAGTGCGCAGATTAGTGTAAAAAAAAATCGAACTGCATTGTAATTAGGGCTTCGCCAGTATGTTAAATTTTGCTTCCAAAGGCATGCGTAGAATTGCACTTTAAAACCTCGTGCATATTCTGTTGCAAATTCCAAGTCCTTGGAACCTGGGAAGGGTTGGCTGTTTTCCCCTATCAGTGCTTCAGTTGTCCTGCATAATATTAATCCAGGTTAGTTATATACATTTCCCCCCGAGCAGGTAGCCATATCTGGAATACTAACTCAAAAAGATCTGACTTTCTGAAAACTTCTGCAAAATCAATTCCAAGTTGCATCTCGGCTGCTGAACTTGTAATTTCAAGCATCCAAGTTGCTGGATTATAACCATCCTTTATTGTTGGTATGCCAGGTATTGCCTATATTGGGATTCACGTCAGTGTGATTTTATGTATATCATGAAAAACCATATGAATACCTGAAAATAGCCTATCATCGCTTTTGAGTGCTGCCCTAGGGGACCTGCATAGGTAACATGACCTCCACGTTTCATCAAAAGAAGCTGGCAAAAAGACATAAGAACGGTCAAAAAGACATAAGAACGGTCAGCAGTATAAATTTGATGAGGTATGCATACGAACAAAACAGACCTCGTCAAATGCCTCAAATATATCAATACTTGGTTGGTGAATGGTGCAGACAACTGTTCTCCCTGTATTGACTGTATTACGAACTGTTCGCATAACAATTGCAGCAGCGCGGGCATCAAGACCAGATGTAGGTTCATCCATGAAAATTATCGATGGGTTGGCCACAAGTTCAACTGCGATGGTTAGACGCTTTCTCTGCTCTGTAGAAAGCCCAGTAACACCAGGGATACCCACCAACGCATTCCTTAGCGTATCTAATTCCACAAGATCCATAATTTCCTCAACAAACGCCTGTGATGGTAAAATTGCATTAGCATCTTACTAATTTAAGTTCCAGCATTGACTATACGATCTACTTACCATCCTGACATCGCTAGTGATATCTACTGGAAGACGTAACCATGAAGAATACAACAAGGACTCGTACACGGTAACCTGTGGTGAATGAATGTCGGTCTGTTCAACATATCCTGAAATGCGTGCAAATGTTCTTTGCACCTTGGGATATCCTGAAACCCAAATATCTCCTTCTATGTAGCCACCTGTTTTCCTGCCTGCAAGGACGTCCATCAATGTGGTCTTTCCAGCTCCACTCACTCCGACTAAAGCGGGCATATGCCAGGCCTGAATATTCCGCTACAATTACAAAGGAGTTGCAACCTACTCTCAGTAACACCCTCATCCTTCATCTCCTGTTTACAAGATGCTCAAAATTATATCAAGAAGAAGGAAGGAAGGAGAGAGAGATGGAGGGAGGGAGGGAGGATATACCTGAGGCATGTCAACAAAATAGCTCAATTCGTGAAAAGCAAGCGAGAGAGGCTGAAACGGCAACACCATGCCCTTCGCCATAGTAGCCTGATTAAATATCTCACGAACATTTAAACTCCTCTGCTCTGGTGACTCACCTGCCATCAACCGAGAAGGAAAATAATAATTACAATATCAAGCATCCAAAATAGCATTCCCAAGAATCTTCAACTTGCCTCCTATCTTTTGATTCAAAATCTTCTTGCCCTGATGCTCAAACTTTTCCCTGAGGGCGTCTTCTGTTACTACCACCTGGGGCTTACCAAGAGCTGCATATTTGCAATCATTATCAGGCATGAACCTTTTTACTGGAGAAATGCACAGAATGATAGCCTACGTTCGAGGTAGCCTAGGGCAAGTGTAACCAGAAGATTGAACAAACATGTATATCCAAAGAGGACAGCTATGCCCACCCAATACCAGTGATCTTCTTCGAAAAGGCCCCGAGAAACGAGAATTCTATGAGATAACGTGCCAATTCCATTTGTAAACTGCAAGAGGTCATAAACAAATCTTCAAACTTTCAATATAGGAGCCAACAAATAACATATCATATCCTTCATCCTACCTTATCCCACCTAGGAGCAAGGAATTCATTGACAGCGATCGCGTTTTGTGCATAAGAAAGTGGTGAAAGCCAGAATCCCCAAATCCACCAAGGACGTATGTCATCTAAAAGAACAGATCAGTTTGTACATGTTAATCATTTCACATAACGTTCACATTAAGTACACAGTGAAGACTCTCCTTCTTGCCTTTTGCAATTATAAACCCTCCTAGAAGGAAAACGACCAATAATGCAAAAGAACCAAACGTGTTGGCAATAATCATGCTTCTTCCGAAAGTGCTCCAATAAGCCGGGAACATTCCTATGGCCATCTGATGCATCATAAATAGCAGGAGCATAAATCGAAAAACCTGTTGCAAGAAAAGGACATTAACAAAGAAAACCCTGTTTGCTTCAATGGACTTACACTGTTTTGAGGGCATGGTACTTACATACCTTCCAACTTCAGGTGTTAATCCAACAGTATAATACATTATCGATGTCCAGATGATTGCTTCCACAGCTGAGTATGGGAGCCGCAAAACCCAACTTGGAAATGAGAATGCCCATCCAGGATAGAAGAGGTTATCTCTTTGCTTGTAAAAGACAGGAAGCCGTGTAATTAGGGTGGGCATCTCTGAGAAGCCATTGAACATCATGTGAACCAGTGCAAAGAAAAGTGCACTTAGGT
Organism: Isoetes taiwanensis; assembly: GCA_021234155.1. Classification (NCBI taxonomy): domain Eukaryota; kingdom Viridiplantae; phylum Streptophyta; class Lycopodiopsida; order Isoetales; family Isoetaceae; genus Isoetes; species Isoetes taiwanensis. The sequence continues at coordinate 217,498 of JAJEKV010000270.1, read as the reverse complement.
ACATTATGCCATCTGTTTCATTGTCAGGGTGGAGCCGTGTGCGAAGAAATAATGTTCCAGTTATGAATGCCAACAACCCGACCTGTACATGGTGCAATATTTGTTCCTATTATATCTGGTAGCCGCCACAAACCTATCAACATCAATAAGGAGCTTACTTGACATGTCCGAAAAATATATAAGAAACGGTTACGGGAGATCAGCAATAATTCTCGTCCAGCACAGGCCTTTAAGAGTTCCCACCTTGATAATGCATACTTCCTTCTCACAAGAGCTTTTGGATGGCTGCTTGTCTTATCATAAGGTATTCTTAAATATTCTGCAAGGTCTTTTCCAATCTGAGACTCCCTAAAAGCATCAACCATTTTTGAAACTGGCACATATTGGTATGGCTTGGAATCATCAGCCCAATATTGGCTCTGATCTTTCTTAGAAGTTACCTAAGAGGACGAAACTTTTAAATACACCGTTGGTTGTATGCCAAAAGGACGAACAAAGTAAAGGGTCTACCTCTTGGAGAAAGTCTGCAACTCCTTTCCTAGGGGGAAGTTTAAATCCCAATGACTCAAAGAAATCCAAGACTTTGTCTCTTGGGCCGAGGTATATAATGTGGCCGTCTGACAGTAGAAGAATGTCATCAAACAACTCAAACGTCTCTGGCGGAGGCTGCAATAGAGCCATTAGTACAGTTCCATGCAGTAGATGGGAGAAATTCCTAATACATTTGACTACTTGGTAAGTAGTGGAACTATCAAGGCCAGTTGAAATTTCATCCATGAACAATGTCTTCTTTGGTCCAACGACCATTTCACCTGCAAGAAGTAAATGTCAAAAATTCTATCAACTTTAAGAGAATCATGGAAGTTTATGGATACGAGACCTGTCGTGACACGTTTCTTTTGCCCTCCAGAGACCCCACGAAGCATCTCATTTCCAACCACTGTTTCAGCACAAATATCAAGACCAAGGATCTTCATTATATAATCTGTAGAAAGACTATGTTTCTTCCCCTCAATTGCAGTTGCCTATAAACACATCATCAGAAATTTCAAATTTCCATCTAAAACCATGTTTACTCCAAAGATAGGTTCAATCACCTTCATAAATGCATCTATATCTGGATCAGGACGTATGCGCTTTTCCTTTTCCTTAAGAGATAATTCACTTATCATTTCTGGGAATGCACATAAATTCTTAGTTGAATGACTTATCATCTGACTCTCGTACACTATTTCATACCATGCTTGTAACCAACTCCTTGGCATCGTGCTGCAAAATCTAAAGTCTCCCGTACTGTAAGCTCCCCAATGTGATTGTCAATCTGGCTAATATAAGCAGCTGTCCTCTGGGGTATGAACTCTTCCAATGTATGCCCATTATAAGTGATTGAGCCTTCTACCTGCTCCAAGTGGAGTTTAATACTCTTTCGTTGAAATAAGAAAACTCCTATGTAAAACATATGATAGAAGCCCACAGAAATACAAAAATTCTAGAATAATATACGTACTCTAAGATCTCTAGATAATTTTCCTGCCAGTGCTAAAAGCAAGGTAGACTTCCCAGATCCTGGAGGTCCTAAGAGGAGTGTCATCCTGATTATATCACGTTGATATGTCAAAAGTAGTGTCTCATAGTCATGCAACATCAAACGCTATGCAATAGTACCTTCCTGGCTTTAAAGCACCACTTATTCTATGTAATATAGGAAAATCGTGTTTTTGGGCAGGCAGAATGCGGATGTGTGAAAGTACACCCTACATTCCGAACGTAATGTTGGTAAGTTACTATTATTTGTAAAACGTTGAAAATCAATTATCCTTATATATTTGGTACCTCAACGACGTTTCTAATGAAATTTATGAGAGTTGGTAGAGCTCTTGATCCAACATAGACATCGGCATTTACTGATAGATCCTCAAACCTTACTTCCACAGTAGGTAATTCAATCCCAGCTCTATATTTACAAAAAATGCATTTCAATAAGACCTAGTACCGGCCAAGATGTGGAAATGGCGAAGGAAGAGTTTGTTACCTTTCAATTCGATCTCTGAGACGGGCCAAAAGCCGCTCATTATCTTGCTCGTTAGTAGCCAATGCTTTCTCTATCACCTCTCTGCGTTCATGCTTGGCAAGATATCTTAAATCCACCAGGCTGATGGACTGATCTTGCCTATTATCTAAAACCGCCATATGCATCCGATCAAAAGATGGAAACCTCTCTAGCGCTGCCCATTTTAATGCTTCTAGATCTGTTTCATCAGTTTCGGCACTAGATACCCTGGCAAATGCTGCACGACCATCTCCAGTATCTGTCCATAGCCTAGAACCTCCGTGCTTCCTCTCAAACCATATATCCCCATCTGGACCTGTCGATTCCGCCATATCTAAAACTTGAAAAAGCAATTTATGTACCTTGTATGGTAGGGAATAAATAACACACAAAATCGCCAAGAATGAACAGGCAGAGCTGTGGAATTTCACGGGGAGGTTGAATGTACTCGAAGATTCTATGCCGAAGCACAGAAAGAACGTGCATGCAGATAGTATTGGGACGCAAATGATCTGGCGCAAAAGCGCTCCTGCCTTTAAGATCAAACCACCTTTTGTGGTCCAAAAAGAAAGCAATCTAATCACTGCCCAATTCGGTTCAGCCAGCCCGTGAATCTTCTGCTCGAAAAACGGATTACCTCAAACGGACCTGCTGCATCCAAAAAAATGGCCATAGCTTGGCATCCCTGTCTTGGATAAGAGGAGATTGAAGCGCCGGAATGCAAGAAAAGGGCGCTGCCTTGCTTTGGCCAGTCCACCACCCTGCCCTGATTTCAAGGCCTGTTATGTATTTTTGTTTCTAAACAGAATATTTTGCCACACGTCTTTTTGACGCATATTTAGGGGCCATAAAATGCTTGGTCTCGATTTCTCCCTATTTTAATCTTCTATCTTCCGACTAGATTTAGAAAGAGAAATACTAGCCATTCAAATACATTCTAATAAGATGTTTGCCTCTTTCAGCATGGTGTTTTTTTGGTTGCCCCTAGGGGGCAAACCCTTGCTTATGGTATATGCCGGCATATGCCTAGGATATGCTTGGTGATCGCCTTCAAACCGGCCGCTGCTGTGATTGATTCGGGCCACTTTGTTGTGTCCTCCGTCCCTGCAAGGAAGGCGCCTCGCTTTGCCTCCCCTTTCCTCGCATCTAACCCTCGCATTGCTTCAGCTACATCGGAGATCCGAATCAAATCCGAGCCCACTTGAAAGTGTTCCCTTGAGAGCTTTTTGGTCTTGGGGTCCTCCCAAACCGCCTCAATCCTGAAATGGACCAGTGATCCAGTCCATCTAAGATTTTGGTCCGACGACCGAATTAGATGCCGCAATTCCTATGGAAACCATAGGAATCATTTCACAGTAATCTTGCTTTAAATCATAATGATGTGTTCGTATATTCCATTGGATGCAGTGGCGTCAATGTTAAGTGCAATCCATACTACTACAGAATTTCCTTGGTATGCACCTTATGTATGTTTGGCAAAGAAGCTTGCACATGAAATGGATGATTTGAATTTCCTCTGCATTTAGTTGAATTTATGAATGTATATACTGGTGAATGCAAGTCCGCATTCATGCTTGAGGAGTCGAAAGCAGAAAGTGTGGAGGCATCCCAATCGCTTAAATTGGCGATATTACCATAAACCCTCGCGAAAAACATAAATATAACATAAGGCCATGCTTGATTTTTTTTTTAAGAACTGTGTCATCAATATATTAAAAGAATGATAATCTTACAAAGCAAGTGAGGAGGAAGGAGAATCAGCCCCAAAGAGACAGTTTGATACCGACACTCCACAACAAACTCACGTAAAAACCGCAACTCTACCGGCCGCATAAATCGACCATCACCATCTACAACACCTAAGAAGTCCCGCCAAATGGCAAACTTCCGTTTACTACTCCCGAACACCGTAAAGCTTTGAAATAGCTTTGTACCGAAGTCGAGGAATCGAGAGGCCGCAGTCAGTCAATCCCCCGAAGATCCACAACCGCCGCCTAAATCAGCCACACCAACCAAGCCACGCGACGATGCAAGGCTTGTTTCTAAGAGCGCCAAGCACCGATAAACATGAAGCAAAGAATCGGCGGCTAGTCAATCTCACCAAACAGAGCCCTAACCCAATCCCAAAACCCGCAAGTGAGGGCATAAAACCAAACAATGCCCACGCCTTCACGATGAAGGCCACAACAAGGGCGAGAGGGCTCACACCGCCTAAACCGACTCACAAGGGCATTCACCCCCGATACGCAGAAGCACCACCCGCCACGTATAATCCTAACCTTCTATGGGGAAGTGAGCTCCATGTCCACGCCCAAATCGAGCACCATCGAAACCCTAAGCCGCAGAGACCACTTGCCCGGGAAGGGGCATTGTGTCATGAATAGCCAAAGACCCGTGAAGAAGACCGCGACAAAGCAAGAAGACACAACATCCTGATGAACCTTCCAAACCTCGGACTACCACATCATCCCCGAGGGACTATAGGTATGTGTAGCGGAATACTCCCGCCACGCTCCCCGGATAGCTCCTACACGCCTCAGCGGTAAAGCGAAGCCCGAAAGAACTCCCATGAAGCTAGCCGACCAACCCCAATACCAATCCTCCAAGGTGAGCAAAAGAATTTCTAATGCCTCGCTATCCGAAAGCATGCATGATGGGCGACAAGGGCAAGTGCAATGGGGTAAAGGAACCCACAAGAAAGGAGAAGAGTGGTGATAAACCGAGTCATAATCTAGCCGAAGAGCACACACACATGATCCCAAGCCCAACACTCCCGGGAGAAAAGGGGATGCATGTGGGAAAGGCCTGAGACCATACAATGCGGTGCCTGTGGCAACTCCACATGCACAAATTACCCACATGTGGGAAAGGCCATGCTTGATTTTTTGCATTGGTTTATTGTATTTTATGTGGCTTGATTTCTGCAATCAAAGAGGAAGCAAACTATAACTTCCATAAAGATTTCTTCTGCAATCATACTTCCATTTCTGCAATCCTAAGGCCGTCCTTGATTTTTTTGCATTGGTTTATCATATTTCTCTGTGGCTTGATTTCTGCAATCAAAGAAGAAGCAGACCATAACTTCCACGAAGATTTTTTCGTATTCTTGCATTGCATGACTAGTTGAACATGTTGTTTAGATCAGGTGGCTTACAATAGCAGGATCCGCTCTGGCAATGCGCATAATTGTTTTTCCTCTTACAGTCATCCAACTGAGGAAAACTGCAGAGCTTGTACGGCTGTTTCCTAAGTGTGAGCTTTGAAATATTAGATTCATCCAAGGGAAATTTTCAAACTTTCAATCAACACCGTCTAAAGCTTCAGGCTCCAAGTCCATTATGGTTTGTTACTCCAGCATTTGTGCAGGTAAGTTGCATATTCGACGAGTGTTGTAAAGAGAAAACTTAAGTCTTCCATTACTATTCAACTTTAATATATGTCTACAAGAGAATGCTCATCACAACATCATAGAAAAGAACCAGGTTTGAATGTTTTGCATTGTCATGATCATTATTTTGATAAATTATGGTCTTAATTGCAGTAATAGTTGGTGTAAATCAACTTTATGAGCAGAGGACAGTGCCTTAGAGGGAAAGGAATTTTTATTTTTTCAAAAGAGATAAATTGTAGATGAGTTCGATAACTAAAAGATGGCCAACTTCATGTGTCTTCTTCTGAATTTAACTTTAAGTGTCTGGTTTTGAATTTATTAATTACTTGTGAAAATATATTTTGTACTTCAGTTTCATGTGGCATTCTAGAGGTATGAATGAATTCTATCCATTTTTTAAGTATTGGTAATGGGATGGGCTTGGATGAGAAGGTGGCGGACCCATGGTCTGTAGAGTCACCTGCAGCGATGTCATTGGTGATAATGGATGAGGTGTAAAAAACATATGCATTCTGTTAGCTGATATACAAAATCTAGGTTGCCTTTGCAAAAGTAATGCTAAATTGTGTAGAATTTCTGTATATGATCAGTCACGAAGGAAGGTTGCTACATTTGAAGAAAGGCAATAGTTTAAGGGCTGAGACATGCTATACCTGGCGTAATTGCTTGGAGGTAGTTGAGGTTTTCCTTTTATGTGTGGACAAAAGCTGTTAACTTCAGGTTCCTCTCATATGTTGGATGGTGTTAGTGCCGCACATGGCAATGACTTGTTACCTTGGGTTTGAGGGGGTACGTAACTTGCCTAGAATTTAATCAGCACAAAGGAAAGAAAGAAGCAGTATTATCGGAATTGAGGCTTATGCGAGCTAGGGTAGTCTGAAAATTAACCTTTTCTACGGCCCTTATTGCGCTTTTTGTTCTCTTAGACTTTCGAATGAAAGTTGCTATGTATCTTTGCATGTTGAAGTTGAGATATGCCATTTCTTTCTCATTCAAATGTCGCTATTAACACATAGAATGTTCTAATAATTTCTAAATTGTGAAGAATTTGTTTCTTCTAGCTCTTAGTTATAGATATGTAACTCCTTGATTACTTGAGTTGAGAAGGTAGGCAATGGGAAAGAACAGAAGGATCCCCGTTTTTTCATGTAAATAGCAAGTACTAGTGATGCCCCTTTTTTTTTTTTTTTTGAGAGAGTAAGAATAGGTTTTTCCATTAATCAAGAAAAACAATACATGGATCTGCTAAGAGCAGCAGAGATCATTGAAGCAAAATATCCCTAGCTTTGATCCACCATCAATCAAAGGGATGGAGAAAGATTGAACATAATTCTAGTCAGATGAATATAAATTTGACTCGACAGTTAAAAAGTCAACTTTGGTGTAGTAGTCTTTTTGAAGTAGTAGAGCAGTCACGACCCCAACCAAAATTGGATTTTGCTACCACCTATATGGAAAACAGCCAAAACATATAACAGTCAAATTTTCTACTTAAATTAACACGATATTGTCTGACAGTCTTATTCTTATAACGAAGGGTAGATGCCTTAGAGGTTCAGTAAATTTCCTATCCAAGGTCTTGATATCTATATCGCAAAACATCCTTACAATTTCCCTCGATGCCATTTCACTCATTTTAATAAGCTATTGATGTGAAAAATACCGTTCGTACCACCCTCAATCTTGTCACGACATTTAAGAGCCACCACCTATATAGAAAACAGCCAAAACATATAACAGTCAAATTTTCTACTTAAATTAACACGATATTGTCTGACAGTCTTATTCTTATAACGAAGGGTAGATGCCTTAGAGGTTTAGTAAATTTCCTATCCAAGGTCTTGGATATCTATATGCAGAAACAGATCCTTACAATTCCCCTGGATGCCATTTCTCACTCATTTTAATAAGCTATTGATGTGAAAAATACTGTTCGTACCACCTCAATCTTGTTAAATGTAATGCAGATTGGGATTAATAATTTATTTTGTGCCCCTATGTTGCTTTTTATTTCAATTCTTAGTTTAATGTTTCTTGCTCAGCCATTCTGGAAATAAGGGCTTTCTTCTTCTTACACTTAGGGAGGTGCCCTATGGTTTGTTGATCTTACTATTCCTGTCCAAGGCTATGTTGGAGCTCTGTTTCCACTGCTTGTCGCTTCTACGCATTTGGCACATGTAGAGGTAAATATAACAGTCAAATTTTCTACTTAAATTAACACGATATTGTCTGACAGCCTTATTCTTATAACGAAGGGTAGATGCCTTAGAGGTTCAGCAGCAGAAACAGATCCTTACAATTCCCCTGATGCATGAAACTCATGAAGCATCAATTATAAATGATTGGTGCTATAAATATACAGCTTTTCTTATACAATGACTTTGTTGTATTGGTTGTTTTGGCAGATATCCTTTTATGGGCCCCGCAATGAAGGCGTGTGTGATGGCAAATATGATGGACGTAGCTTCTATTGGGTGTTATGCTTCTGTTTTAAATTTAATGGGTATATAATTTTTTGCTCTGGGGCCTAATGTTGTGGATGGCATATAGGGTTTCAAATGGTGGCTCCATCTAGCTACAATACCAATGGTTGCTGTTGGGTTCTATCTTCCACAGGATTTCATGCTTACTGATTGAAGTCTGGAAAGATTAGCATAACGAGAGTTATGTCAATCACACATGCAATTGCAGCTCCTGTTAAGTTGTGGGTCAGTTGCATGAAGAGTGGCACTCAAATATGTAATGGTATCTCAGCCAGTTTAGTGGTATTTTGGGCTTAGTGAGAGGTGAGAGAGGGCCGTGGGTCATGGTTTTGTTCCCTCAATCCCATGGGTCTTCGTAATCTTTGAGCGATTGAAACCCGCATCGTCTGAAAGCGCCTGTGTTAACATAAGTCCCCCAGGGGGAGGCCGGATAATGGTCCAAACTCGGGATATGGATGCCGATAGTGGTCCGATAGTGAAGGAATAGATTTTGTTGGAAGTTTTAGATGTCACCGGATAGAAGCAGATCCGACAAGCTGGTTCGCACAATGGCGGTGGTGTGTCAGATCTTCCTTGCCGCATGCGTGCCTACCTTGACCGTGTTCCTCGACTCTTGGTTTGTTTGCAAATGATCCCAAGACATCCCTTTCTCCCTTTGTTTCTACGCTTTAAGTGCCTTCACATTATCGCTTTCAGCTCTAGATTCATAATCTACCCTCTAGATTTCTCCCTTTTCATCGATTCTAGTCTTGTTCAATCATTCCATGGCCTTATATATATATCCAGCTCCTCGAGCTTTTTCTCTCACCATCTCCCTTTGTTCATGGGTCTTCCCTTACCTTTGGTCAGTAATGTCGCATCTCCCACTGCCCTCAATACGAGGTTTCCTCTCCTTTGTCGTACCCCTTGTTCTCAGCAAAATACTTTGTGGTAATTTTTGCTTCCAAGCCGGTTTCTTGTGGTTGGATTGAGGGTCGGCTTTTGAGCTGTGGTGTATGTTAGTGGATGAACATATCTTCCCGTAGATATACTTCAAATACCGCCGCTTCCATCTCATTGGACCAAAAAGCCAATCGCTACATCGAATTCAAGATAGCCCATCTTGGTGAAGATCGCCCGCCACTTCTCTCTTTTTTCAGCTTTTACCACTCTTTTGGTGAGATGATCTCACTGAAATCTACCGGGTCTAATGCGATATTGAATGGTCGATATTTCCATATCTAATGCTTCTAGTCCTTATCGGGCAAATCTATCTACAGCCACTTCTCCCCTAGATCCGGTTATCTTCCTCCGGTTATTCTAACTAACGGCCTCTATCCGGTGGTGGGGGTTGGATTGAGGGCCCCGTGGGCGTAACTGTGGGCAACTTTGGTAGACAATAGGTCACTCTTCTCTCGACCGGTTTCACCGCGTGAGGAGGTTTGCGATTCAAGGGGATCCAGCTTTTGTTAGACGCACTATCGTTTCTCTTCTTTGTCGACCCAGCTTATCCACCGCTCAAGCATTTGTTGTAATGCCCCCGCCTGGCTAGAAAGTGAGTACTGGCCGAGCTTTACTAAAATGTCTACGAACAAAGATCTTGAGGATGGAGGGCCTAAGGTTATCCCTTGGTGTCTGGATCTCCTTGATCCTCCCTCCGATCCTCAAGATAATTGTGTCTCATCACACATTCCCCGAGGTTGTCTGACCGTATTCGCCGCCTAGATAAGCTTGGTCTCATTGGGAAAATCATCGGGCAATCCCAATCTAGGGGAGATCACAAAAGTGCTAGAAAGGGTCTCCAGAGCCAAGGTCCCACCTAGAGTGCTTTGGCTAGGAAATCTCTATTTCTTAGTCACCACCGTCACGTAAAGTGATGCCAACGTTCTCTTCAAAAAGGTATAATTTCATCCCTCAATGGCCAATTTCTTTTTAAAGGTGGCGAAAGACTTTGACCCTTTCAACCGAAGTCGCTTACTATCCGGGTTCCGGGTCTCTTTAAGCGTCTGCGGTCGAATAATAATCGGACGGATAAAGCCTTTAAATCCATTGCGGCTTCATTGGGGAGTTCATTTCCATGGGTAATGAAATATGGAGGCTCCTAAGATTTGTATCTCGATGGATATTTTGAAGCCCATCCTGCATAATGTCCCCTTCATAGGTTACAAGGGGAAAAAATATTATTCAATCTTGTTACCCCGGCCACCTCCACCCTGGCCCTACATGTGGTGCAATGGTCCATGATCGCCTTTTGTACTATTCCGAGGAACAACTCCATCAAGACCGGCACCATAAAAGGGAAAGAGGTAGTGGATGAAGAAGGGTTTACCTCGGTTTCTAAAGTCCGACAGAGATAAAAGAAAAGGCTTTTTAATCTTCTGGAGGTTTGAGGTAGTTACAATCTCTCTATTAGAAGCCCCGCCCAAATTTCCTTGTTGGTGAATGTTCTAACTCTATGAACAGCCCATTAGACTTGTCCAATGATGGCGAGAAAGCGATGATCCGGTCATGGTCCCATGATACCGTGAAGATATTAATATATCCTCCGAAAGGGACATGTCGAGAGAATCGAAAAAAGATACGTAGCAATCCTTGGTCTCCATTACCCTTTTGGTCCGGATGGTGACCTTCTCGCCGCCACCGGGGAATGACATCCGCACTAATCACTCGGGTTTGACCATCCAAAAGACTTGACCATTGGCTTCGAGGTGGACTCCAAAGAAGACGAACCGTTCCCATGTCACTCTAAAGTTCATAGTCTAATGGAGAAGGAAAACAAAGAAGCAAAGGGCGACCATGAGGAGCCTACCATGCACCAAAATGAGCAATGATGGGGACAGTGGACCCGATGGGAACGAAATCATTATTAGTGGTGTAATCGAATTGCCGGGTCTGCCAATCGATGGAAGGGTTGTGGCAAAGATACCAGAGGCGTGAGAACAGGCCCATGGATCGGCCTAAAGAGCCCGAAGCTACCATCACCGGGTCGATGCATTACCGGAAGCCTCGCAAGAAAAAAAGAAGGGAAGGTCCAAAAGAAGGTCTCCTTTGATCCAAAGGGGTTGCTAAGATACTCCACGAAAGCATTCTAAATCGAGGGAGCTCTGAAGGGGAAGAAATCAGCGCGGATAATGATGTGCTTTTACTACATATAGCAAAAAAATATCCCTTATGCGAAAATATAAATCGATGGTGATTGAAGCAGAGTATTATCTCTTTATAATGAGGTAAGTTTTTCGCCCTATCTCCCCGCTCTTATTCATCTTTTTGTGTCCGCATTAGAGACCCGTGATTAAGCAAAGCATTAAGTTAGTCAAAGTGGAGACATGGGATGGACAGAGAGCATCTTGGTTGTGGCCGTCCCTTTGGAAGTAAAATACCTGATAACAAGTAAAGAGCATGGTATGGACAAGATGATAGCACTCAATCTAGATGGCAGCAATATCGCGATGGGGTTCGAGGTCGGGCTTTGGGTGGTAATGAAGCTCAATACAGTTGGTAAGGAAGCTCAGTTAAAGCTTGGAAGAATAACTCCGAATATGGCAAGTTCCTAAACAAGGCAAGTTCTTAAAGGAAAAGGCATGTCAAAACTCTCATTCTATGGCTCCGAGATAGATTGTTATGTCGATATTGGGGATGCAAGGCAAGGGCCTTGTAAGTCCGGGCAATGTAATAAGGAAAATGTTATTCCGTTGTAAAACGACCAAAAATTTAATATAAGAAATGCATAATTTTGAAAAAAAGAAAAGAGGACTAAAGTATAACTTAGTGTCTATCAACCATGGCCCGTATTGCTTAGTTCATTGGGGTAAATGGGTAAAATCGATGTAATTTTGCAACCTATCCTCATATGGGGAAGGCCAAATCAGTTCAGAATCCATGGCAACCGCAAAAGGTCGAATACCGCCATGTCTTGGTAATAAATTGCTAGTCCAAGCTTTATTACATATCCTAATCTGGTATACACAAACTATGACATTTGTTAGACATTTATTTTGCAACTATGGCAAACATGATAGGTGGAATACCCATGAGCACATTACTAATGTCATGACGAATGCCAATATGTGGAATACCCATGAGTACACTATTAAGGTTATGATGAATTCACATACAAAGTTGGGTCAAGGGGCCAAAGGGCAGGGGAAGTTAGCTATGCCGCAAGTGGATGGGCGCAGGATTGACTTATATAAGGGGGAAGGGGTCCGAGAATGGGTGGGAATGGGGAAGTGGGTTCTATTGGCCTATCCTCCCAACGAATATGGAAGTTTTCCAAGACAATACTAATGATAAAGGAAAAGAAGGTATGGGGAAATTACATTCCACGACAGAAACATAATAAGCAACCATTAAAGGACAAGTCAAGGGGGAGCCAACTCTTGGGACAAAGGTATGATCTCCCTCTTCAGAGGAGGTTGACCTTAGGATGGTTCCATGGGGGATAGTAAAGGAGATGGATTAAATTAAATATTATGAAGATCGCCTCGTGGAACCTCGGGGTATTAAAGGTGTCCCGAACGGGCTAGAGGTCACCATATAAGATCTATGAATGCGCACATTATACTTGTACAGAACATAGGCTACCAGATTTTGAGGCCGATCACTCTAAGGGATGGGTTGGTAATCAATACTCCTCTCTTACCCCACGCTAGGGCACCAAAGGGGTAATGGGGATTATGTGGAGAGGGCTAACCAAGACCTCCAATATGTGGGAACAGATGGTAGATGGCAAGCAGCCTCGCTTTGAAACAAATGGAATCCAGTGGGGGTAATAAACATATATGCATCAAATAAACCTAGAGAGAGCAAGCAATTCGAGAGACATTCAAGATTGGTTGCTCCATCAATCAAGAGATAATCTGGGTTTTGGGAGGAGACCTCAATATGACAGATGTTTGGGATCGAAGATTGACTTCATCTAATCTTTTAGGGGAGGAACGGGTTGCATGGGACTCTCTCCTCAATAACTGTGGATTTGTCCTTCTCCCACCATCTAATAATGCATATTCATGGTCAAACAATCAAAGTGGCTTGAATCGGTATATTGTCTCCGCCGGATAGATTTTATTTGGCCAATAAGCTCGCCCCTTCATGGACAGTGTGCTTTGTGGAGGGTGATTTGTCCTTCTCTCAATCTGATCATATACCACAAAGGCTAGAGTTTGAAAATCTTCCCACCGCTAGACATAAAGGTAACGCCCCTTCAAATTCAACACGAGCCTCCTCCAAAGGATGCATTCTCAGATCCCTTTAGGAATTTTGTCATGGCTCAACCAAGGGTGGTAGAGCTCCCTAGTATGAAAGCTTGGGTTCGTAAAGTGGCCATTATGAAGGATTGGATAAAAAATGGGGAAGAGAATCCAAGCTAAAGAGTTCCATGTAACTAAGGTTGATCTTTATGATCGTTCGACAGTTTAAGTGCTCTAATGTTAGATCCATTCAATACCGCTCTATCGTATTAATTGAGGAGGAACCGATGGTTAGAACCAAGGCAAAGGGAGGAGGAGGAAGCTCGAGGGGCTGCGCGTAAGATCTAAAAACTAAATGGTATGTCAAGTAGATCACCTAAAGCTCCAAATGTTTTTAGAATGGCGTGGGCTAGACCGGCAGATAATAGCATTACCACGCTTAAGGATGACCAACAACAAATCCTTACAGAGGAGGCTGAGATCAAATTATTTTTCAAAAATAGTTATGAGCTACTTTTCGAAGAAGAGCCCCTCCCGAATGACTACTCTACTCAATGTTCTCGGTGGCTATCCTCTCTCAGTAGTATTCCACCAATAAGTAATGAAGACAACAGGTCACTTCTCAAAGTCCCTACAAATGCAGAAGTTTATAAGGCCCTATGTTCACTTGCCTCTGGAAAGTCCCCGGGTCCAGATGGCTTCCCACCAGAATTCTATGCGGAATTTTGGGATATTTTGGGACCCTTCTTTCTTGAAGCTGTCAAAGGGGCCTGGGCTGCTAAATACCTCCACCCAGCCTTAGCGGCTGGATTTATATCATTGGTTCCAAAGGTCAGTAGACCGCAGACCCTTAATGAATGGAGACCAATTGCACTCACAAATGTTCTATATAAAGTAATCACGAAGATCATAGCAAACCGTATTAAGCCAATTTTGGCTCGATTAATTGGGTGTGAACAATCAGCATTTTGCCCGAAGAAATATCTTGGATAACTATCCGGCAAGAGAGAGGGGCTCCATTGGGGTAAGTCTTCTCATCAGAAATGTGTTATGCTTAAACTTGACTTTCGTAGAGCCTTTGATTCTATAAGGTGGTGTGCGCTAAGAGAGGTAATGGTTCATATGGGATTTGCGGTAGACTTTATCAATTTAGTTATGGGTTTGAATAAGATGGCATCGGCATCGGGTTCTCATAAATGGTCACCATCGGGGCTTTTTGAGCTAAGGAAGGGTATCGATTACAAGGTGTCCCCTAGCGCCGATTCTATTTCTCGATTATGGCTAACCTCCTAACTTGTATGATGAAGGCTAAGATGGCTACCGGTATGTTCAATGGGTCGCTTATTCCACCTTCAAATCAGAAATTGTCAATAATGCAAGATGCATGATGACACATTTATTTTCCCCGAGATATGATGATGGTAGTTTCTCAAGATGTTGTGACATCCCTCAATTCTTTCTACTATATATCGGGGATTGGATTAAACCATGCTAAGTGTGCGCTTATCCGCCATTTGATTGTGAAGTAGATGTAAGGGTTAAGGCCCGGAATTATCGTTTAGTTAACTCAATGGAGACTGCGGGTTCTTTTGGGAATGCCTTTAAATTTAGCGTAGTAACTGAAAGGGTTATGGGCACCAATTGTGGAAAGGATCCCAAAAAGGTAAATCTATGGTCCTCAAGTCTCTCTCACTATGGGTCGTGGTGACGCTTGCAAATGCTATTCTTAATGCCACTCATATTTACTACTTCATCGGCAATAGTGGCCCGTATATATATGATCGATCTTAGTCATAATTCGCAGTTTATTTGGGGTAAGACAACCCGGTGGCATGGACGTAAATGTGTTGATAGGAAGGATGGAGGGTTAGGTCAGAAAGACCCTATGACCCAAGGAACAAAATTTTGCAAAGAAAAAATTTGTATGGAGGGCCATTCAACAAGAAGCATCCCCTGCCTTGGAGTTTGTCCGGCATTGGCTTAGGCAGGGAAAGATAAAAGGAAGACCTTCCACTCCTAGGGATGAGATTGCATCTTACTTCTACAAATTTAAAATGGGATCAGGTACTTCTCCCGTGATGAGAAAGATATTGGGAGCTTGGCAAGAAGTACAAAATCTTTTCAATCTAACAGATACCCCACGGGAGGCTGGGGGTTTAAGCTTATTTTGGAATATACAGATATGGGGGAGAGAGTTACTTCCATTGGCACTGATTCACCCCCGGGTCTTTGGGAGATGGCGAGAAGCAGGGATTACCAAAGTTGCACACCTGTGGGAAAATAACCATTGGATCTCCTGGACCAGGTTCAAAGCCCTGGTGCGTGGAGTTGGGGAAGGAGATAGAAGGATTTTTAGAATGATTATGGCAAATGTTAGTATGTTATCAGGGACTGTAGGAGAGGCTGAAAAGTGGCAAATTGAAGGTGACAGGGACTATAAAGTCAGGAAAGTTTATGGTTTATTAATATTGCCATCTCCGCTAAAGGCTGCCAATAAGTTGGGACTAAATCGGTAGAAACCAAAAACCATCGACCGAAGTCCCCGAGCTCCTTATGCTCTAGAAAGATACAATTCTTTTCATTGGGCCCCGCCTTCAAGAAGGGATATGTAGCATGACATGGCTATTGAATAGGGGAATCGTAAGGGCAAAGATGACCATCGCCCATTGGGGTGTGGTGCCTCCGAGACAATGGACCACTTATTTTTGTCCAAATATAGGGATTTTTGGGGTTGGGTCAGTCCCATCATTGGGTTGAGGTTCATCGGTTGTCGTACCAGCTATTTTAGCAAGTACGGGCACGCATAATCCCGCCCTCTCATCAACATATCACTGCGGGTCAATTTGGAAACATATAGATGTGGAGTTGCTCTTGGTGGGTTGCCTGTATCTCCAACTAAGATAAGGAACTCTTTCAACCAAGAGGTGGCCCTTATGGCCTTAGCTCACCATCGTAAGTTTGGACGGAACTATAACCGAGAATTGGATAAGATTGGAAGCATCAGTGGATTCTACACCTTCTTTAAGTGTCATTGGATCTCTGACGAAGGATAGCTGGTGACTGGCCAGCTCTTCTACGGTGGGAAGGATGACTTCGCAACCTCTCTAGCATGGAAAAGGCTACCTCGTCCGTATAGTATTCTTTCCTGAGATGAAGAAGGGGATTCCCTATAGTAATCCAGTGTTAGTGAAGAACGGACCTTGTCATTAGAGTACATGCTAGAAGGTGTGAAATCCCCCTCCCCCTTTGTGATAATTTTTTCAATCAACACCCGAGGGGGTGTCTCATTGTACTACTAATTCTACTATTAATACTATATATACTCTTACCCTCAAAAAAAAAAAAAAAAAAAAAAAAAAAAAAAAAATGTAAACTGTACTCTAAGACAAGGCACTTCAATGAAAGGCCACCTTGTTGAGAGATGTTCTTGTAACTCAAGTATATAAGCTGTACCTTATGACTTAATAAAAGGTCATGTACAAGGTACATAACACTGTTACTTGCCTGTTATTGCCCTTGATGGGAATTTTGCAGTTGATGCTAAAATCTTTTCTCATGCATTGCTGGTTGTGTATTCTCGTAAAACTGGAAGTCATCTAATATAGATGCCTTGGATGGGTAGCTTTTAAATATCTTAAGCATTTCAATACCCTATTGAAATGTAACTTGTTGATGTGTCCCCAAATGAATCAAATTAGAAACCACAGACAGAAGGGAAAAGCAGATAAGGATGCGAAGCTACCTCTTGTGTGTCCTTGTTCTGAAAGAACATATGTTTTATCATCTAATGGCATCACCCAAAGTTTTCATATGCAGAACTAGAAAGTCGTCATGTTACTCCAAGGATCAAAACATCTCTCCCTGGACTAAAGGTAGCTAGGTTTATCCCAAATCTCTCCAAATGCATCAGAACATTTAGGATAAACTATAAGGGTAATGTGTAATATTTTACGACCAAATATGCTTTCTTTCTATGTTTGAACTCATTCTGGGATGTGATAAAATATGCAGGTTCCTCTAACCACCAAGTCTCCATTGCAGCAAGCCATTTAGGATAATGTGGGAGGCGAAGCAATATAGTTTTTCTTGATTTTCCGCATAAAGGGAAAGGCATCATTAACTAATCATTTCTTTATATAAAAAAGCATGTCACTATCCATATAAAGTACTGAAGCCATAACATAAAGCCGAAAATGCAGTCAAAGGTCCTAAAGTAAGATACAATTCAAGCTGTTCTGGGCTTGTTGGTCTGAGTTGATGCAGACGATTGACACAAGTCCCTACTTCTTGCTGTATAGGCTACAACATATTGTAACAATGACATTTGGTTTTCCATTAATATGTTAAATGCTTTCCGCATGTTGTTAAATTTCTTGATGGTTTGTACCCAAAATTAACTGGCACCAACCAACTTAAACGTGCATATTAGAAATGGGATTACTACATTAGCAAATCACCTAAACGCGCATATTAGAAATGGAATTACTACATTAGCAAATCACGTAAACGCGTAGATTCGAAATGGGATTGTTATATTAGCAAAGCACGAATTGGTTCTTTTTTACCATTGGGTATTCTATTCTTAATATTTGTATGCATGAAAATGAAATCATGTATTCATACAGGCCCTGTACAATTCCGTTACTAATTTGACTACACAAAGCATCCTTCATGAATGGCTAATGTGCTTTAGACAAAACACAGGATCAATTGAGCTTCGCAAGCCTCATTTTGGTCCATGTACAATTCATAAACAAAAGACAAAACAACACAAAACAAAACCACACATTCAAAACATTAATAAGCCCCGACACATGAAATGACCAACAAGAACCACGAAAACGAAACGACAACAAGAAATATGAAAACACACTCTGGGGCCACCGGAAGGCAACCCTCGATGCGCAGCAACCTTGTTTGGGTTGCCCGAAGGGCAAACCCCGGGGGGTGGGTTGACAAGAACCCCAGGGGGTGGCTTCTATAAATTTAATGGGTACATAATTTTTTGCTCTGGGGCCTAATGTTGTGGATGGCATATAGGAAGGAAGGAAGGTACTTTTATCGTCCACGGAGACCAATCGGTCTATGGGACCCAATACAAAAACGCAGCAAGCGGATTACCGCCCGGATTAAAACCCCCGGGTTTTCGAGGGAAAACCGTGGGCAAAAGAATCGCCTCGTTGACAAACCGCGCTAACATATACAATGCGTAAACACCCAAATATATACGTCATGCACCGCACCCGTGAGTGCCCAATCAACGAAAGCAACGTAGCGGGGCAAAGGTGACCAAGAGGTCCAAAGACTCTCCCGAATGTAATGCACCCTGTGGGCACGCATCGACGGGTAGGTTCATCAGCAAATGGCGGGCAAGTCCGCCGCATCAAGGGAGCCGTATCCGCCTTGATGTGATCAACCGGGCAACTCCGAAAGTGTGAGACTCATCCTCAATGGCACCCGCTGACAAAGACCGACGAGTTCTGCTCGGGCGGGCTCCCCAATCCACCGCATCGCCTCGATGCGCGAAGATGGTGGGCACCCGTGCGTAATGGAGGCAATGAGTCTGCGCCTTTTCAAATGGGAACGCAGTGGAGCCGTGGCCCCGTTAACACGGGTTGATGTGCCTTGTAATGGGCCGTTTTGACCGCTTTTGAGCCGCGTCAGTCCCGTGAGCTTGCCAAGGAAACAAGCGCTTAGGGTACTCCCCGCAGTTTTCACGACGCATTTGTGTCCACCTCGCGACGATCCAGGTTCCCGCACGCTCCATCTCGGGCGAACCATCGATGTCTCTTTACCTCCAACAGCTCTAAGCCACCAAGGACCCATTGCCACACAAGTAAGCCAAAAGGGAGCCGAAAGCATCACCCATAGTAACTACTTTCCAAAAATAGACGCATGTGTCTATCAAGGGCTGTCACCGGGCTTTTCAAGAATCCGCCTCGCAGCTAGACCGATAGGGGACCAAGGTTTCACCCCCAAGTGCCCGTGGCCAAAATGCCTTCGCGACCTGCCCAGTCATTCCAGTCGCCATAGAGACTCGACCGCCCCAAACCTCGACCCCCGCATTTAAGGACAAAGCTCGCACTGGTTCAAACATGTGACTGATGGCCCCAATCATAGAGCTCACTCTTGGGATCAAGTTCTCAGATGGCATAAAGCGCTTAGCTCACACACCAAGCAGCGGATAGACGCCCCAACCAGAGCGAGGAGGGGAACTCCACCCCCAGGTACTTCAGGTGGGCGCGACGCCCACAAAGCCCCCCCAGCATGTGAGTGCAGGAGGCATGGGGTGACGGAAGAGGATATGAGAAACCACCCCGTCTTGGCCGATTCACGCCGCGATGTTCCAGAGTCCCGACAAAATGTGTCTAGGGCATCCAAGTGAGACTGCATAGCTTCGGGTGTGGGCCAGCAGCCAACATCGTCCGCATAGATGAGATGGCGGATGACCTGGTGCAAAAGCCGTATGATGCCATCCCCCCATGCTCGCAGAAGCCGTGGCTCTAACCGACAATGTAGAGGCCAAAAGTGTTGGCGAGAGGGGGCAACCCCCGGACCCCTGATACTACCGGTGAATGCTTGGCCCGCCTACATCATCCTCGCCAAAACAACTCTCATACAACCCGATATGGCATTCTCGCATGACAGCCGGGAGCCCCAGCTGACGCAGCCTAGCCTACGCCTTCCCCCGGAACCGTAGACAAAAGCCTTCGCTAAGTCCACAAAGCAAAGAATACAAGTCCCGCCGATGATTCCTACTGTTTTCAATCGCCCACGCAAAGATATGGTCAATCGCTGAGTGGCGGGTCTAAAGCTCGCCAGCGGTGAGGGCCCGCACATCCGCTGCCTCGCCATGCGGGTCAATCGGCCGCCGAGAATACTAGCCAACGCTTGGCAAATACCGAATCGACCATGATCGTCCCAGAATTGGTCGACAAAGGTGGGTCGCCCGCCTTTGTGAATGGGAACAACCCCGCCAGGTCCATTGTCGGGAGACCTTCCCGCAATGCTCGCTGAATAGGGTAGTGAGGACCCAAGACAAGCTGCCCCGCCCATTTGAGTAACTCGCCTCAATACCATCGAGGTCACCGCCTTCCCATTAGCCACCGCTGTGCCCTCCTCAACATCCTCCTCCACGAGAACCAATGGGGGCCATCCCGGGGGGGGGCGCACGCTGCCCCCGGGCGGGTCATAGAGTCGCCGGGCAGTACCGCTCCCACCGCCTCGTGTGATGTCCCCCGTAGGGTCGGGCTGGCTCAAGCACTCGCGCTAAAAGGTTCGAGGATGAGTGTCCAGCAGAGTCAACATCTCCCCGATGTTCGGCAAGATACCGCCTTTGTCTCCTTCCGATGGGCACGGTATCGCGGGTGGTGGCCCGCAAGCGGCACCGATCCGCATCGTGACGGAAGCCGCCGCTATGCTTTACACCGCGATCAAACCATCGGTACGCTGAATGTTGCTGACCCCGAAGGGCGACGCGAGGGGAGGGGTCCGCCAGCACTCCGCCCGCCGCATCCCGTAATAGCCGTCACCGGTCCGGCTCGGGCTTTCAATGTGGCGTCCGCGTAATTACCGGGAGGGCGGCCCATAAGCACTCGGCATAGTCCTCGCCTCGCCATAATCTAGTCTCAACCGAGGACGGGCGAGGGGCTGGCATAGTGGGGGTTCTGGCGGCTTGCCAAACCAGGTCCAAATAAAGTGGGAGGTGATCTGAGTCGACCTCCTCATCCCGACTGTCTGTGCCCACCCGGAAACGACTGATGAGATGCATATCTTGGGCAACTACAAGCACATAGTCAACGACTGATGAGATGCATATAGGGTTTCAAATGGTGGCTCCGTCTAGCTACAATACCAATGGTTGCTGCTGGGTTCTATATTCCACAGATGATTTCATGCTTACTGATTGAAGTCTGGAAAGATTAGCATAACGAGAGTTATGTTCAATCACACATGCAATTGCAGCTACTGTTAAGTTGTGGGTCAGTCATTGCATGAAGAGTGGCACTCAAATATGTAAACTGTACTCTAAGACAAGGCACTTCAATGAAAGGCCACCTTGTTGAGAGATGTTCTTGTAACTCAAGTATATAAGCTGTACCTTATGACTTAATGAAAGGTCACCTTGTTGAGAGATGTTCTTGTAACTCAATCTATGAAAAAGAGTTCTAAGATGAAAGGAGATATGTGAAGTTTTGAGTTCTTAATCTTTTTGTTGAAGCTCGATCTTTCGCATTTCTAAGGTCTAATGATTATTTTATCTATCTGAAATTTTTAAATCCTTAGAATTCCCTATTTTTGCAGGGCATTTTTATGTACTGGCTAACTAATAACTTCTGGAACCTGTTCCAAGTAAGCAAGAATGTACCATATTCTCCAAGTCTGTTTCTATTATTTAGCAGCATTTTCTGTGGTATTCACATGGCTTATTGAGATGCTAAAAAACTTATTTGCAGGTAATTTTGTTGAAGAATAAGGCAGTCTGGGAGGCATTACGTCTACCATCCTTCCCAAAACGTGATGCATTGGGGACTCATCATGGTATAACATTCATTGTTGGTCTATTATTTCTTCTTTCAGACCGCTTGGCAGCTTAAGTATCTTTGATGCTTAGTTTCTTTGTAAACTTTTTGCTTCTTTGCGCACTCAGACAGCTGCCGAATTTTATGCCCATGATCCTAGGGAAGAAGCAACCCGTCTGCTTAAGTGAGTTTCTGTTCTTGCTATTATGGTATATGCACCTATTTATTGGTGGAAACTAATGAAGATGTATTAAGTTAGCAGTTTCCTCTCCCATTTGTGGTTGTTTCTTGTTCAGAATCTGCAATTCAGAGCTCCACCTATAGTTCCTCTTTACAATTCTAAGCTGCCATTTCAGGCTTAAAGTCGTATTTAATTAAAGTGGGACAAATCTTGAATTTTGGGACTCGGACTGAAAATGGGACAAAAAAATTTCTGAATTCATTGCTTGAATAGAATTACACATCACACACAAAGAATTGGGTTACTTGTTTTCCTCATAAATTTTACAAACCACTAGTTGAGAAAGTTCTCAGGCTTCTCAATATTATCTACCCTCATACAATGATATAGCATGGAGGTTGCTCATGGCTTTGTCCATCTCCCTTTTTGGGATCTTGTGTGTGTTCTCCTTTGCAGTGTGAGAACTTGGATATGACCATACCACACACTCCACCAATTCCCTCCTTTGAGGATCAGCATAATTTGCCCTCCACTTCTTCTCCCAAAGCAGTGGGTGTATTGCTCCTTCAAGTTGCCTTTCTTGTGTCTCCCAATGGGCTCCCAATATTGAATTTGGAATCCAGACGTAACTCCTCTCCATCGTGCAAAGTGGTGGTTACATCGAGAGTGCCACCCCTAACCATATTGGACAGCCTCATCATCGCCTTACTAGCACAAAGTATCCTTCCTTGATGTCCTCAAAGGATCCCACTCAGAAGATCAAACCACTTTGGCTTTGAGGCCTTACTTCCCACAAACCACTTGGAACCCTTGTTAGGACCCAAGTGAACATTCTTAGACGTGCTTGCTCCTTGAGAACCCTCCCATCTTGACTCGCAAGAACCCGCTCTCTTAGCTTCCTCCCACATGGTTGTTCAGGCTCTAAGCATGTCACAACTTTCTCCCAAGATTGATTAGGGAGTCCATTTGATTTTTCTTAAGAATGGAGGTGTGCTTTCCATTTCAACATCATCCCAAAGCATATGTAATCCTTGATGCCCTTCACTAGTTGGCTAGAGTCTTTGACAGCCTTGAAGGGAGGTAGTGGTTTTGGCTGCCCTTTAGAATGAGAACTTCACCAGCAAGACCCCCTCTGCCACAACTCGATTCCTTGTACGTGCATCCACAACTTGTCACCGGTCTCCACTTATATTGCATGATTGGTATTCCATCCCTAACCCAAAACTTGAACTGAAGTGGCTTTGTGTGTCCTCATCAACCGGTCCTTACCATCTAGCAAGTATCCCTCTACAAATGATTTCCAATCGCAACCTCATCCATCAAGAATGCCATTGGGTTGGGGTCAATGCAGCCTCTCAAACACATCCATTAGTTCGTAGACTAGTCACGCTTTCTCTTGAGCTTGGTGGAGAAGGTTCCAAAGAACCCATCTATATCATCATGCATGCCCAACCATCATGAATCCCACTTTCACAACTTTGAATACTCCCACCGCCGCCAAGTATGACATTGCCCCAAACATCCATCTATTCTTGTTTTCTTTCCAACAATTGTCCAATTGAACACATAGCTCCTCGTGCAAGTGGTTTCTCAAGTAAGGGGAAATCATCCCAAGTCCTCCTTGATTCACTAGACACCTTGATGTGAGCCTTTTATCCGCCTTTGGTAACAAAGCGTTGATCATCCATCAAAGCCTCAAAATGGGTGTCAAGGGGAATACCTCCTCCCTTCTATTGTTCCTTTCTAGTGTTCTCAAACACTTGAAAATAGAGCTCACATGGAAGTTTGGATCATCCCTCCATAGATCAAGCACAAAATGACCATATGTTCCAGCCCATGACCATGTGTTAAGACACCACCAGACTTACTTTCATCCGAAAAGCCGCTTTGACAACGCTTTGGTAAAGGATCTAGCTTTGGCAAGAAAGTCTTGTGTTGGTCCATCTTATCATGAATTATACACAAAAATTTGTCCTACTGCATCTCGTAAAATGTTCTCCACCGCCAATACAACTGCCTACATGATATTTGGTCCCTTTGGTGATCTCGCAAATTGCTCCCTAATTGCCATTCTTTCTTTCTCTATTGCAGCTTGATGCAAGTGTATCCTTGAGTTGAATGCAAGTGTTGCACTTTGAGAATGGCATGTGTTGTAGGACACTCACGCCCCAGAAGTGAGTGCTCCATAACTTGCTAAAATGTGATTGAGAAAGAGGCCTACCTCCAAGAGTTTCCGTGGATGGAGTTGACCTCCTTAAGGCACTCCTTTTGGATATAGTGTTGTGGCAACACTTTGCACCACTCGCACAATCGCTCTCGCTCACCTTCGACTTGTGGGGCATAGATTGAGACATGTATCTCACAAAGCTCTCAAGACCGCAATGGCCTTGAGAGTATTTGCTCTAGGTTTCAAAGTGAGTGCATTACAATGTTGGAACAAACTGTGGCCTTTTTCTAACCTCGCCTCCCAAGATTCAGAAAATGAAGACTTGCTCACCCCAAGAATCCATCTCAATGCTCTCATACATACCTTCATGCCCCTCAATTGATATAGTAGCCTTCCCCGTTTTCATCATAGCTGGAATTCCTACACAAGGAGTAAATGAAATTAATTCTATCTTTTTTGAAGTCGCCCAATGTATTGGGACCTTATCTCGCACGAGGTCATCCACATTGTATCGCATCCGCAATCTAGGTTGCAACACTCTTGACCCCTAATTGCCTCTAGGTTTTCTTTGGTTGGTGCCATACTTTCCACCCTTTCTAAATATTTGTCACTTCTAGGCCTCTTGGGCACCCTTTTGGCTGCCTTTTTATGAAAAACATAGCGCCTCTTCCTTGTGATCAAAGGATGCTCATCGACCACCAAATCTTCCACATGGTCTTGGGTGGGCCTTGGGGTGTGTAGTTCAAGAGGGCATTCTAGAGTATCACCATTCTTGTGTGTAATATATCTAATTGGCCATCTCAATCGAAGCTTGGGACTCCAAAGAGTTCTCGGAAAGCACACAATGCAATCACTAGAGCTTCCTCGACATGATTGTATCAACTTCATAAGAAGCTTCACAATGCCAATCCAAGATGTTCATCTCCCCAAATTTCATCATTCACACTATCAAATGGATCAACTGCAGCTATTATGCCCTCTCGCAAATACCGGCCTGGCTGCAAGGGTGCAACAAAAGGCAACCCATCTTCCTCCATTGGAGCCTAGGGCAATGCTCTCTCGGACTTCCTTGGCTCCATTTTACTCCTCTCTCACATGCTCCCCGAATGAAAAAGCTCACATTAAAACCATATAGCCCCAAACACCACAAATATGACCATATGAACCATATAAAACCATACAAACATATTAAATATAACCATATTAAACCATATTAAATCATACAACCATATTAACTAAAATCATATAACCATATTAAACCATACAACCATATTCATTGTAAACCATATGTAAACATTGTAACCATATATAACCTTTAATACTATTCAACCATTGAAACCATATTAAATATATAACATAAGATAACATATATAAACATATAACATAACCTTTAATATCTTGTCATACACGCGGGCGCCTCCTCGCAGGTCGAAAGCGTACATATGTCAAGAACCTCGCATCGCCATCGCCATGGAGGGCATGGCCCACACGCGACGTGTTTATTATTGCACTTTTATTAGGTTCGAGGGTGCGCCTTAATTAATCGCACCCCTTTCCTCTCCCCCCACCATTCTTCCTCCCCTCGCTTTCTCCGATCACTCTTCGCTTTGTATTTTCCTTAAGCGCCCGGCTTTCCGACAGCGATCGACGAACCGAAGCCATTCCAAGGCCATCTTATGACAAAGAAATTTTGGTCGACGGATCGAGACGCTTCCAAATACCGTTCTCACGCAGATTGAGGTTCGAAATGGCGCAATCGCCTCGAGAAGAAAGTGAGGCCTTTTTTTACTAACGCTTTTTAGTTTTCTCAGAAGTCCTTTATCGCATATTTACTTATATTTTGTTGTTAGAGGTTCTTATTAATCCCCGATACAATTTACATACCGACAAATCCTTATTCACGCTTTTATGAACGACCGCATTCACATGGAATCGAACACGGAGCTTCCTCCTCATCCAAAGAAATCTTCCGTGTATTTTTTTTTGTAATTTCATACCCTTTTTAATCTCATTTCTCTCATCGTTTCTCTTTTTCTCATTAATCTCATTTGTCTCCACTGTTTCTCTCTGCTTTTCTCATTAATCTCACTAGTCTCTCTCATATTCGCTTTCTCATTAATTTTCACTAGTCTCTTTTCTCTTGTGGTTGAATTGAATACATTGTACGTGCACAAGTGAGAGTAGTGGTAAGAGTAGTAGCAAGCAACCGAGATAGAAATCATCGAGATAGTGTGTTAGTAAGTAAGATATTGCGAGCATTAATGTAACATTACTAGGAGAGATTCACAAAAGATATAGCTAAACTGCCTAAGAATGTTTCATAATAGAACATAACTAGGAATGTTTTTCCCACCGAACTAAGAATAGGAATTGCTTCACACAGACCGCATTTCTAACTCACAAAGATATCCTCCACCGCAGAGACATGCAAGGGAGTGGCGAAGTTGAGAATAGCCAGCCAACAACAGTCCAGAAGTACAGTTCTTCTCGACTCATGAGTCGAATCCTTCTCACTGGCGAAGCAGAAGAGGGAGTGTACAACTGACCGCCGGTCGGTTGAGGGATTCTCGACCAAGGACATTCGGATTGCACACAGCTACCCAACGCCTTCACATTCTTTTAAGCTCGCCGGCAGCCTTCACGACTCGTGAGTCGAGAATGTCATACCCTCGCCAATAGCCCTTTGTGCAAATACGCAGGTGCCTTCCACCCACCCCCAGCCACTCTTCAACCATGCTCATCGAATATTATGTAAGAGGACTGGGTTCGACCGGGTGGAGGCCTCGGCGACTAACCACGAGGTGTTGGGCCGGTTTCGACTCGTGAGTCGAAAACGCAGTTCTCTAGTGGATTTCAGGCCTTGCCTTTAACCACTCCTTCAAACTATCTTCCTGGATAATATGGCGGGAAGTGGCTTTGACCGCCTCCAGCCAACTTCTTAGCAACCCAATTCTTTTCCCGTGTGGGCTAGCGGGCCTCTACCCACCAAAGACCGCTCTTCGAACCATCTTCGCCGAATATTGCAGAGCGATGGGCTCGATCGGGTGGAGGCCTCTACAACCAACCACATGTGGAAACCACAGAGCTTGTCAGATGTATTCTTCCTGGCCAAGGAATGGAATGCCTTACCCACCGCAAGACTCCATGTGTACTATCCGAGTTCTCGATGAGCAAGGCATTCTCGACTTGCGAAGTCGAGAATGTAGACAGAAACTAACACTGACACTCATCAAGTCGATAATCCCTTTAGCCAGCCAATTCTCCCCGCGGTGTGGTCGCAGGATCTCCAGTCGAGCCACTCTCCTTCAACCATCTTCCTCTAATATTATGAAGGGAGGCTCTGACCGGTGGAGGCCCCTCACAACTAACCACTGGAAACCACAGCTTGTCGTTCAAGATTCTCACTCGCGAAGTCGAGATTGCAGAGAGGAAGCAGTTCACATTCTCGACTCGCAAGTCGAGAATCCCTTAGCCCAATCCCACATAGCAATGCCCGCCCCGCCTCCGCAAGATACCGGAGCCACTCTCCTTCAAACTATACCGCCAATATTGCGAAGGGAAGTGGCCCCGATCGTCAAGTGCCTTTGGGTCTTAGCATAGGTCTCTACAACCAAGCACCGATTCTCCCTGCTTGTAGTCCTGTGTGCCTCTAGCCTGCCCGAGCCACTCTCCTTCAACCATCTTCCTAATATTAAGGCGAGGAGTGGTTCCGACTGGGTGAGGTCTCTCGACTAACCACGTGAGGATGCATTTGAACCGCATCTCCCGGGCCTTAGACCTAGCCCCATCTATATACAACATTCCAAGAAAACATTCCAAGAAAAAATACACCTAAAATGGATCTGTTCAAGTTTACCCCTCGATCCATTGTTTCCTTTGCCGAAAGCATCTCTCAACCCGTAGAGTAAATCATCTCTCGCTGAAAAAATGCCGACAAGGAAACAATAAACCCGGCCGAGCTTATGAGCGCTTCCATGATTTAAACACGCATCGGCATGTTCTACACGCAAAATAATACGTGCATCTCTCGAACTCACCTCTTCACGCCAGAAATTCCTTTGGGCCATCAGATCACGGATCCCCGGCCTCACCGAGTCTTTTGCTTCTCCGTCGGGTCTCATCAAGAGTGCACTCTCATCTAATACTTGTATCATCGCGATTCTCGCGTATCCCCTGCTCCATGGCGCCAAAGCAGTTGTAGAGTTCCCGCGAAACCGGCAGCCTCTCCGCTTCCTACCTTAGCTCCGCGCTCATCGATCAAATCAACCGCTGCAATAGGACGCCCAGCGGGTCAAGAAAAACACACATTCAAGGCGCCGTTAGCAGCTTACCGCCGCTGGGCGCCATTCCGTAGTCACTATATACGATGTTCAAACCAACTCGAGGTCGCCAATGCCGCAGTTGAAGATAAACTACGCCCGCCACTAAGTCCCTTGATGTGATTAAATTTCGAAATAGTGTTTGGGCGGGCTAAAGCCGAATCGCGGTTGCACTTTAGCCCGCTTTTTTCATAAATGATTGCATGTCCTTAAATTCAAACTAAAGAACACGCCCGATCTTTTTACATGCAGTCCTAAAACTCACAACGCTGGAGGAGACTTAATTTACGAGGGGTCCCAAGAGGATGAGAGGGCATACAGACATGGCGACTGGCCCAAGAAGCGAGGCACCGAGGGGATGCTAGTTCTAGCGGCAAAGAAGAAGAAGACTAACACCCCGTGAGCTCGAGGTTTTTCTTTGTCTAATACCTTAACCGATCCATCCTTTCTTCTTTAGCAATTCACCTCTGACTCACTAGTGATCACCGGGTCAACCTCGCTTCTTCGCCATCGAGGGACCGGAGACAGCTTTTGACACACCAGCCAGATTCTTGGTGGTATGTCGAGGTATCAACAAGTGGGAAGGAGAAAGACTGCTTTCTCCACCAAAGGGACAAGAAGAGCTCCGAGACAAGTACAAGAAAATCGGTGTTGTGCTCTCCGCCCTCGCCGATTCAAGCATTTAACACTACATGTCGAGGACCGCCGTAAGAGTAAGTTCTATCACACCAAAAATTAGCAGCTTCAAATTATTCTCACTCTTCCATGAGCAAGGCGATATACCAAAAAAGGCAAAGCGCTTTTAAATTGTCGTAACCTTGGGTGGAAGGATCCGAAGGGATGAAGGAGGCCGGAACCCTAACATCCGTGGAGCTTGGAAATGGAGATTTCCGTGAGTCGTGGAAAACTGCTCAATACGGGAGCTTCACTTCTACGCGTCAAGACTCTACAACACTCGCAGTTGGGGAATCAAGTTGTGGTTCATACACAAAAACGCCCACCAAAACAAAGATGGGGAAGATGACACCACACGGAGGAATCGATGACTAAGGAGACGAAGATATGGTCGACTTCCCCAATAATGGATCCGCATGATCGATCAGATTTCACGTAGAGGGGCACGTAAAATGGAGCCGGGCCGGGTCAAGATATCCGCTGGGAATATCACACAAGTCGCCGCCGGACATTAGATCTACCGAAGGTTTGCACGGAGATGCCGCCTTTGTTCAACCATTGTGGAATTTAATCCAAAGACACATGCCGGAGATTCTCGAACCGATGGTGCGACATCCCGCTGCAGATCCAATGCCCGGATGTCATACCTTTTAAGCGATCGACCGGAGTTGTTCACCGGAAGTCCGAGGAAGATCCGAAGGGAAAGGACGTCCGTTCTCGGGTTGTAGACGGGCCAAGATTCGCTAGGGCGGCGCAAGTATTGCGATTTGAGAAGGAGGTGCCGCAGCGATCAAGGATAGATATGCCAAGCGAGAGTGCAGAGTTCTTTCTACGGAGACGCCAAAGAACCGAATCGACCAAAGATTAGCCAACGCCGTAACACAATAGCAGCGAAAAAGCGAAGCACGTAAGGTAAATAACTCTCTCAATCCTAACATTTGCCGATTATCATCGGGTTTCGACTCACGAAGTCGAAAAGCCGTGGTAACACGTAAAATCAAAGGATGTGAGCTTTCTCGACTCGCGAAGTCGAAAAACCCGTAGAAGTAAAAGAAAGTTAGACATTCAGTGGAATTTCCCTACCATCTTAACAGTCGAAAGCCCTACCATCTTAACAAAGAAAATCAAAGGATGTGAGCTTTCTCGACAAAATGAGAAAACCCGTGATAAGTAAAGAAGGGGACTTTCTCAACTCTCGAAAGTAAAAACCCGGGCTACTATTTACCGCTTATTCCGGTGTTTGTAGATACTTTCATGCTCGACATTGGTACATTGATCAATGCAGCTTTATCCCTAACTCGCATCATACACGCTTAGGCAACAAGTGGAAAGCATTGGGTTGTCCTCGCCCTAAAGGAAACAGGCTCCCTGATAAGTGGAAGACCTTTGAGAAACTATGCATATGTTCTCACTGAGGGACAGAAGATGATGAGGGAGAGGAAGAAGAGGAGAAGAAGAAGAGAACACCAAGGAAAGGCGGGGAGTCTCTCTCGCACCAATATGACCTCATTCTTAGCAATCGAGGCGGTCCGGGAGAAATGGACCGAGATATGGGCTCAATGGACAAGAGGCAAGTCAAGGACAAAGAATGGAGAATTTCCAAGCGTGCCGGACCCCAAGTTGTTTGACAAGCGCTCATGAAGAGGATACGGGCCCCATCGGACAAAGAAACGCTTTGACCTACAAGGCAAAATCTTGGAAGGAACAATCCTACTAAGGAAGACCAGGAGTTCTAAAATGCAGATCTAAAGAAACGCAGCCGAAATGCCTTTCTCGACCAAGGAAGTCGAAAAGACACTACTTCCCACGCCATTGGATGCAGTTGTATGGAATGAATGTTCTCCATTGTAATTTGATTTCAACATTCTTTTCTTCGCTTTGACTAATGGCACCGTAATTGTTAATCATACTCTCCTTGCTCCGTGGTTCGTGCACGATCCGACACGCAGCACAGCCCGCCAGTATCACAGACCGCCGAGGCGGCACTGCATCCCGCCAAGGCTTAAAGAAATATCGCTTCGGCACGCACTCTGGCCACGCCACACTTTGCCCGGGCTGATAAGGTTGCTCGCGAATTGAGGTTGCTCGCTACACCCGGGATAAAGAACAGCTAAGAACAAAGAGAAAGTCCGTGAAGCTCAAAGCATCTTGCAAGCATTGCATAACATCCACCTGAGGTTGGGGAAGGAGCATATTCGGCGAAAGGTCAATGGAGGCGAAAGTGGAGAAGTCGGGTGGACAGGTCGGCCCGGTAGCCGCAGAGGCACCTCCACGTGAGGCATTCCACACTCTTCGTTGCCCCAAGGCTTACAAAATGGCCTAAGAAGAAGCTAGTTAATCCCCTAAGGTGGACCACCTACCAAGATGATGTAATCAGAGGACAAAGAAGACCGCCATGGTCTCAAGGTCCGATGTAAAATACATTGTACCTATTCAATTTATTAATAAAAATTCTTTTTCAACTAGTTCTTTGGTTTCAATCTTTAATGAATTTCCTTTGTTTCAGTTGCATTGTTCTTGTTCTCGACTCGCTAACCAGGGAAAACTGCAGCAAAGCTGGAATGCAGAGTTTTATTCAAAAATTCGAATTAAGGATAGTTTTCGGGTCGAGGTGCTCCTTTTTATGTAAATTAACAGGGTTCCGAAAAAAAATGGGAATGGAATGAGTCCCACTTTAATTAAATACGACTTCTTATTGTCACCTTTGTCAATTGGGGGTCTAGGCAATCTCTCACTTTTGATAATTGTATCAGCATTCTCCATTTCAGTTGCTGCAAATCTTAAACCCACAGCTACAAGATTTCCATTTCCATGAATTTGTTTCAAATTATTAGGAATCTCATCCGTATCAACTTTCAGTGCTACCAAATGCGAAATCTGCAAACAAGCACATTATTAAATGAAGAACTTTATTTCTAGAACTTGTTACAGGTGAGAATGATAGCCCCATGTACAAGGTACATAACACTGTTACTTGGCTGTTATTGCCCTTGATGGGAATTTGGCAGTTGATGCCGAAATCTTTTCTCCTGCATTGCTAGTTGTTTATTCTCGTAAAACTGGAAGTCATCTAATATAGATGCCTTGGATGGGTAGCTTTTTAAATATCTTAAGCATTTCAATACCCTATTGAAATGTAAGTTTTGATGTGTCCCCAAATGAATCAAATTAGAAACCACAGACAGAAGGGAAAGGCAGATAAGGATGCGAAGCTACCTCTTGTGTGTCCTTATTCTGAAAGAACATATGTTTTATCATCTAATGGCATCACCCAAAGTTTTCATATGCAGAACTAGAAAGTCATCATGTTACTCCAAGGATTAAAACATCTCTCCCTGGACTAAAGGTAGCTAGGTTTATCCCAAGTCTCTGCAAATGCATCAGAACATTCAGGATAAACTATAAGGGTGACGGGTAATATTTTACAACCAAATATGCTTTCTTTCATTATTTGAACTCATTCGGGGATGTGATAAAATATGCAGGTTCCTCTAACCACCAAGTCTCCTTTGCAGCAAGCCATTTAGGATAATGTGAGAGGCGAAGCAATATATGCGATCGTGATTTTCTTGATCCACATAAAGGGAAAGGCATCATCAACTAATCATTTCTTTATATAAAAAAGCATGTCGCTATCCATATAAAGTATTGAAGCCATAACATAAAGCCGAAAATCCAGTCAAATATCCTAAAGTAAGATACAATTCAAGCTGTTATGGGCTTGTGCTCTAAGTTGATGCAGACGATTGAGTGGTGTGAGTTGATGCAGACGATTGACACAAGTTCCTACTTCTTGCTGTATAGGCTACAACATATTGTAACAATGACATTTGATTTTCCATTAATATGTTAAATGCTTTCCGCATGTTGTTAAATTTCCTGATCAAATGATCTGGCGCAAAAGCGCTCCTGCCTTTAAGATCAAACCACCTTTTGTGGTCCAAAAAGAAAGCAATCTAATCACTGCCCCATTCGGTTCAGTCAGCCCGTGAATCTTCTGCTCAAAGAACAGATTGCCTCAAACGGACCTGCTGCATCCAAAAGAATGGCCATAGCTTGGCATTCCTGTCTTGGATAAGAGGAGATTGAAGCGCCGAAATGCAAGAAAAGGGCGCTGCCTTGCTTTGGCTAGTCCACCACCATGCCCTGATTTCAAGGCCTGTTATGTATTTTTGTTTCTAAACAGAATATTTTGCTACACGTCTTTTTTTGACGCATATTTAGGGGCCATAAAATGCTTGGTCTGGATTTCTCTCTATTTTAATCTATCTTCCGACTAGATTTAGAAAGAGAAATACTAGCCATTCAAATACATTCTAAGATGCTTGCCTATTTGTAGCCTTTGAGCATGGTGTTTTTTGGGTTGCCCGAAGAGAAAACCCCTGGGGTTGGGTTGACGAAATATACCGTTTGATGCCAGTGAATGTACCATTTTTAAGGGCCAGATTAAAAATCCCCACTGCATTATGTGACGTGAGTGAAGGGCTGCGACTGCCTTGAGATGGCATTAGAGCGCTATCCGACTGACCACTGTGTCTCCGTCGGCTTTTGGATAACCTTTTTATTTGCTCTTTGCTTTCGGATTTCTTAGGGCTACATATCGATTTCTTTAAGAGTAGCAGATCCACTCGACTCTGTGGTATTTTGAGGATGATTTTCAAGGGCAACAAAGTCTTCCCAGGTTTTTTTATTGGTGTTTCTCCTTTATGGTTGCAACAGGACTCATCCATCGGGTTCTTCAGTGCAGTTTGCCTTTGGTTTCGTATTCAAGATTTTTTATAATCAAACCGTGTGGCTCCAACAGACCAATCTGTTTGGTTGAGGACTAAGTTTTTGTAGATCAATTCTTCCTGGCGGTACAATAACAGGTATTTCTGTATGGTCAACTTGTTCATCTGTTGGAGGATAAGTTATATGGTCCATTCTCTGGCAGGCTGAAAATGACGAAGTTGACGAAGAGTTGTAGCAAGAATTGGACGTAGTGGGTCCTCTCTCCCCTCTCTCTCTTTTATAGTGTCTCATGTTGAATTATGCTCTCTCTCTCTCTCTCTCTCTCTCTCTCTCTCTCTCTCTCTCTCTCTCTCTCTCTCTCTCTCTCTCTCTCTCTCTCTCTCTCTCTCTCTCTCTCTCTCTCTCTGCGGTTCAACGCTTTGTGAAAGTGGCCATGCAATGTAAAGTTGGTGGGGAAGGACCCACTTCAAATGTAAAGTGGTGGGGCAGGACCCATCCGGGTGTGTTGTAAAGTGTCACATGTCCGGACAGATCGCGCTTTGTGGTGGACGTTAAAATCTCTTCTTCTTCTTCTTCTTCTCTCTCTCTCTCTCTCTCTCTCTCTCTCTCTCCTCTCTCTCTCTCTCTCTATATATCTATATATATATATATATATATATATATATATATATCTCTCTCGCAGGTCCAAAAGGGTCTAAACCAAGGAATGTGATTGTCAAGTTTTGTAATCGCCATAGCAGAATTAAGGTGTTACATAATAGAACGGCACTGAAAGAAGAAAACGTATGGATAAACGAGGATTTTAATGAAAATCACAAGATGGAAATCCAGAAATTCAAAGCAGCCAAGCAGAACACCAAAAAAGCATTTTGGAAAAATGGGAAGGTGCAAGTCTCAGATTAGGAAGTGGAGGCTATCAGGATTATGGCGTGGAACATAAACCAGTTGAGTGCTGAAAAAACTTACTCGATGGGAGATGTTCTTGCATCAGTCGACATGGCATTTTTTCTTAAAACATGGGAGCATGAAGAATATGGTGTGCCGGATATCCCGGGTTTTTATATTCTACAATCAGTATGGAACATAAAGGGTTGGAGAAGAAGACCTTATGGGGGGATTGCCTGTTATGTTAGACAGGAGATGGGGCATTTAGTAAAGGTGGTGAAGGCCACTAAACAGTATATTTGGGTCGAGATGACAGGAAGGGTCAGAAGATATTCATGGCAGGTTGCTGTTTTTCGCCTCAAGCAGCAAACATATAGTATATACAACTTGGATATGGATGATCCATTCCAGGAACTGGAACAAGACGTGTCTAATTTTATGGGTATGGGAGAGGTAATGATTATGGGGGATTTCAACGGTAGAATTGCGAGGAAACAAGCTGCTATAACAAGTCCATATGGGGAACCATTGTGGATGGAACAACTGGATGAAGGCGAGTTGAATGACATAGGTTGGAATAGAGTATCTAGGGACACAGACCAATGGCCCACACCTATGGGAACAGCATTATTGCATATGTGCAGTGGCTTAGATTTGTTGGTGTATAATGGGACAAGGAAATATCCGGGGTCTAAGAAGTGTACATGTCGTGGTAAGAGTGTAGTGGATTATTTCATCGCAGCCGCTCATCTAGCAGATGAAGTCATCGCCTTAAGTATTATGGACGAAAGGAGTGAATCAGATCATGTCCGCATTATTGCTTCTATAAGAATTGCAAGTTCAGCTAAGCAGCAGCCAGAGATCATGAGATCTCAGCGTATACATATAGTGGAGAGGAAGGAGGACCTCTATCTTAGCATGTTTGAAGATAAATATGCGCAAGTTGTTTGGCCTGAGGGAGCGGAGGAGATAAGCTCTCTTCTGACCGCCATAGTTGCTATTGTTGCACATGAATGTTTTTCCTTGGGACACAGGCGAAAAGGACTACCTTGTAATGGGTGGTTTGATCTGGAATGTAAAGAAAAGAGGAGACAGTATAAAAGAGCGGTGGGAGAAGCACGAGCGCAGCTAATAAAAGAGTTTAAAAAACTTGTCAAGGCAAAGAAAATGGCTTTTTTGCAAAAAAGACAGGAAGAATTAGTTGGAGAGTTGTTGACTAATCCCTTTAAGTTTTGGAAGAAACTTAAAGAAGGCACTTGCAAGTTGGGGATCTGATTGGCCAGGTAAAGAAACTATATCACGAGGAAGGTATTTCGGATGATGGGCAAGACAGGAGATGTAATCTGATATTTGTACAGGATGATGTACGATGGGGACTTGGCAAGTTGGCTAACAGGAAGGCGGCAGACTCTGCAGGTTTGGTAGCCGAGCTTTTGAAGTGGGCAAGCCCTCATATGGTGGAGATTCTCACAAAAATATTCAATGCAGCCGTAAAAGAAGGATTCCCTACGTCATGGCAAGTTAACGGGGTGGTGTCGATACACAAGGCTGGTGATAAGGAGGACCCTAGCAACTACCGAATGATTATGGTTAGTAATTTGTTTGCTAAGCTATATGCTACTATTGTAGAACATAAGATTAGCACTTGGGCAGAAGAGAAAAAGGTTAGAGCCAAGGGGCGGGTGGGATTCAGACCAAATAAATCCACAATAGATCATCTTGTCACTTTTAGAGCCATGATAGATGCTGTTAAGGGAACGCGGAAACCTCTATTTGCTGCTTTCGTGGATTGCACTAAGGCTTTTGACACAGTTTGTAGAGACAATTTGTGGATCAGCTTGGAATAGATAAGGGTGCCAGAAGAGTATAGGGAGGCGGTGAGACTGTTGTATGAACGAGTGTTAGTTCAATTATCCACTCCATTTGTTGAGAAATGCAAGGAGACAGTGGTTAGTAACATTGGGGTTAAGCAAGGGTGTCCCCTGTCGCCTACTCTTTTTGGTATATTCATTGATGAACTGGAAGAGTGGACAGGGAATATTGGGGGGGAAGGAACTATACTTGGTGGCTATGTTATTTTGCTGCTTTTGTATGCTGATGACATTGCATTGATTGCACGAAGCAAGGAAGGGATGCAGAGACATTTGGATGCATTGGGGTCTTTTTGAGATAGTAAAGGGCTACAAGTAAATTTGAGTAAGACCAAAGTAGTAATTTTTGGGACAATGCTTGATAAGAATTATGCTTTTTTCTATAAGGGTAATCCAGTGGAGATCTCTGCAACATACAAGTATCTGGGGATTATGGTAGATAAGAATTTTAGATGGAATCAAACAGTGGAGCAGAGGATCAATGGCGGGTTTAAGGCCTTTTTTGCAATGCAAAGGAAATGTGCAAAAGCAGATATATGGAATTTTAGCCTGAAGAGGATGCTATTTAAAACTCTGGTACAAGCAGTGGTGCTATATGGATGCGAGGTCTGGGGGCCAGGTTTATCACTAGAACTATGGCAAAAAATTGAAAAGGTACAAAAGAAGTTTTTACATGCTGAGCTTGGCGTTAAGATGCAGACACCATACGAAATGATGTTAGCTGAGTGTGGCATGCTGCCCTTAGAATGTGAGGCCTTATGCCAATATGTAACATATTTAAGCAAATTAGGTGGCCTTGAGGAGAGTAGCTTCCCACGTTTGGCTCTAAAGGAGATGTTTGATAAAGGTTGGTACTCCGATGGTAGAGTGTGGCTGAGAAAATGGGGGCTAGACATTGAAGAGCTAGGGCGGAACTTGAAAAGGGTCCGAGAATGGATTACAGAAACAGTGATGAACCGAATTTGGGCTAGGCCAGGCACGAAAATGATGCACTACAAGGAAAAGATGAATCCGATGTTGCAAGGGATGGGGTACTTGAATGACAATATTTCCATGAGGAAGAGACAGGTAATTTGCCGGATGAGGTTAAGTGCCCACCACCTTAATGTTGAGGTCGGCAGATGGATGAAAATTGCACACGAACATAGGCTTTGTCGTGCCTGTGGGGCAAACGAGGTTGAAGACGAAGAGCATGTGATTCTTTGGTGTCCAGCATATCAAGCTATACGCGATAGATTTGGTTTTGGGAGTATGAGTATCCATACTTTCTTTCGCCAGCAAGCAATCTGGGTTGCGATCTTTTTGATAGATGTAATGCAAATGAGAGAAACACTTGTAAAAAATTCTAGAGATATTCTTTGTGATGAAGAGGAGGGAGAGCCTGATGATGAACCTTTCTTGTATGAGGGGTCATCGCATGAAATTATGTTTAATTTGCTTTTGATATGGTGAACAGAAAAAATCTATGGGAAAGAATGCATGATTTAAGCATTCCTGTTGAATACAAACAAGCAGTTGGAAAGCTATATGAAAAGGTACTGGTTCAATTGTCCTTTTCATATATAAATTCTTGTAATGATTTAGTGGAAAGCAATGTGGGAATAAAACAAGGGTGTCCTCTATCGCCTACATTATTTGGTCTTTTTATAGACCAACTTGAATGCTGGATGCGGGACCATGGTGGAGATGGAACGCTTATAAATTTTTACCTTATTACCATAACTTTAGGGTTGGTAAATCTCCCTATCCCTAATCCATCACGATCGCAGAAGCCGTAGACCTAATCCGGCAAGGCCATTTTCCGTTACAAATCCACATCCAGGTCTAGTTATTTAGGATCTCTTTGCTGAGTCTGCAGCTTGCATACGTCTATTCTTCTTCCAATAGCAGATATGATCTGGCTGGGCTGAAGCTTAAGATTACCCGGTTTATGGGTAGACGCAAAGGTGGATTTAACAAGTCCACTTTGATCAATCTACGAAATTAAGCTATTCCAATCCGCCAGTAAATCGTAGCATGGATGTTCCAGCAACTCCAGCAAGCACCCCTGTCAACAAGAATGATGGCAACAATATTAATCAGGTTTCTAGCCTTTAATTATTTTCTTCTTCTAGCTCTAATTTATTTGTTGAATTTAACTTGGCCTTTAGATCTAATTCTTGCCTTGACTACCTCCATTTTCTGTTTTACTGATAGTCTGCCATGTATTGTAGGCAAATTCAACGAGGTATAGATAGGACTCCCAAGAATGTGGATGCTCTTGCACATACATCCGAAGCATATCTTCCACAATTTTATTGACTCTTTCCACCTGGCCATCCATCTGAGGATGATATGCAGTGCTCATCCGCAACTAGGTTCCAACTCCTTGGAACAAAGCTTGCCAAGACATGTATCTCTGCCAGACACAATGACCTTATGCATTACATGCAAAGGGAATACATCCTTGATGAATATCTTTGCAATATCTGTTGCAGTGGTCGTAGTTCTGGTTGGGCATAAAATGAGCAAATAACATTGTTGTCTCCCAAAGTTGTTATGGAAATCAACTAACTTGGGTAGTGAGTCCACCATAATAAAGATCATGTCGTTACCTCTCCTAGTCTTTGGTAACCACACTATGAAAGCCATTGAGCAAATACTGCACTTGTGTGTTGGCACTTCCAATGGTTGCAAATGCTTTGGTATTCTTACTTATTCCACCTCGATCCTTGAACAGACTGGAAGCCCTAGCCACCAGAAAAAATATTCTAAGATCCTAGGCAAACCCGTATAGAGATGTATCTCTGTATTTCATATTCCAAAATCTTAGACGAACCAGTATTTCATATTTCAAAGTCATAGGCACCCCCAACCATAAATTACCATATTCAAAATGACAGGTGTCCAGATGCCCCAACATATGGTCTGGGCCATAGGATGGGCGAATCCGACGACTGAGTTAGTTCAGGGCACACCTCGTTTAGTTGTCAAACCTGAATATCTGATACAACAGCAGCTTGCAAATAGAATAGAGCATGGGGAGTTGAACCCCAGCAAGATGTCCATGCTCTTTTGGACAGCCATCCCAACAAAGGGTTGACTGCATATGATCCTCTTTTACTATGAGCTCATCCTACGATTAAAGAACTTGAATTTGAAAATATATACAAAGGAAAACTTATTTTCCTATTCTTGCAGTAGACTCTCATCTTTGCAGAAGCCCATTCATGGCATTAAATCACTTTGATGTTGCTCAGAACATTGGCACTCAATGCCATTTGAGCGATTACTGCCACATCAAACAAACCATATCGCCATAGAAACTTCTAGGGACATCATGGCCTGAGAGACCCCAACGTCACACTGATGTCAATAGCTCCCCAATCCTGTCCCAAACCAGGCCCTACAGATGAACCTCCAATTTGCGATGAACTCAGAGAAGGAGGAACAGCCCTAGCTACTGCCTTACCCTTTTCTCGTTGCCTTCAAAAACATGACAGCCAGAAAGAACCTGTACCTCCGGCGCTGCCGACGAAGGAAGGAGCCAAGAGAACAAATGGATTTACAGGGAAATCCGATGGTTTTAAGTACGCCCAATTTGGGTTGGCCTCCCGTGGAAACCCTTCCAAATTTCCATGGAAACCCTTCCTATTTTCCTGGAAACCCTTCCGGCTTTCATTAAAACCAGGAAGGGTTTCCATGGAAACCCTTCCTATTTTCCATGGAAACCCTTCCGAATTTCCATGTTTGGAAAATAGGAAGGGTTTCCATGGAAAATAGGATTTCCCATTTGAAAATCGGAAGGGTTTCCATGGAAAATGGGAAGGGTTTCCATTTTTTTTTTAATATTTTTAATATTGACACGTACATTTATGCACCACGCCTTTCAAGACGGACGCCACCCATTAATGGTGCACGCTCATAAATATGCACGCCACCCGAGACTTCAAAATTTAATTCAAATGGAAACCCTTCCTATTTTCCAATGGCATGGGAAAATAGGAAGGGTTTCCCCAAATGGGGGAAAATAGGAAGGGTTTCCACGTCGGATCAAAAAATTTCTAATCTTGCAAAAAAATCTTGCAACATGGTTGTAATCTTTATCTGGCAACATGGTTGTAATCTACATCGATCTAATCTTGCAAAAAATCTTCTTATCTTGCAACATGGTTGTAATCTTTATCTTGCAACATGGTTGTAATTTACGTCGATTCCCTGACTCAGTTTAGAAAGATCTGATATTATAATAGCTAGCCCAACAAAGTCTTGAGTTAACCAAAGTAAAGTAGGAGGTGTATAGAGGGGGTCGAGCAGTTAAGCAATTATTCTTGATCATCCACCTATTGATCCTTGTTTGGTTATTAAATCATTTTCCAGTTATTCTTGATCATCCACCTATTGATCCTTGCTTGGTTATTAAATCATTTTCCAGCACAATAATTGTGGACGACATGGCATGTTTGGCCTCAGGGCTATTTATTTCTTTTATGATTTCTTTAGTTCATATAATGGGCCTTGCCCCCTTGTTTATTTATTTGTTTGTTTGCTTCTTGTTTATTCTGGTGGGCTTAGGTTCTTTCTCTTTTTTGTGCTCAGATAACTGCTGCTCCAAAGGAAAGGGTGTTTTTGCTTGCAAGAAAAGCATATCACTATCTACAGCCATAGCCAGAGGTAGACGTAAAAGAACTTCCTAGGAAGGAATAAAATCTTGGGTCTTGATCAGAGGAAGGAGTTAAAGAGGAAAAAATATAAGGTGTTCAACAAGTCAAGAACATAAGGCTATAACAGAGGCATTCAGAAGGACCATGAATCACGATTAAATGAGATCTGAGCTGCTTTAAATCGCATGCAGAGTTCAAAAACGAGTTGAATTTCATATTGGCCCGGAGAAACCATAGGTCTGGAATAATCATCATATCCATTCCATTCTGTTTCATTCCGGCAGCGCATCCACAGACGTTTTTAATAGCGCATCCACAAGTGTTTTTAGAAGTAAGAACCGAAAAAAGAATGCCACAATTTGATGTCTTAATCTACAGCGACTCCATAACCTCTGCCAAGAACTATGTAGCCGCCAA
This sequence comes from Isoetes taiwanensis, assembly GCA_021234155.1. NCBI lineage: Eukaryota > Viridiplantae > Streptophyta > Lycopodiopsida > Isoetales > Isoetaceae > Isoetes > Isoetes taiwanensis. The sequence continues at coordinate 175,995 of JAJEKV010000270.1, read as the reverse complement.
GACTGTAAGAACGACCTGCAAATGCAACAAGAACCGTTAGAAGTAGCAAAAAAAAAACGAAAAAGGAAGAACACATACAAGATTTCAGCAAGAAGCACCTGGGCCGGAAGATCGTCTCCTAGTGCCTCAAAAGAGCTCGTCCAATCCAAAAATGAGGCACTCCACCGGCCTGGCGCCACAAAACAGCTCATCGATGGAGCTCTCGCTGGAACAGAGCTTTGAAAAAACAGGGGAATTACCAAGAAAACCGTTGGAAAAAGAGTAAGAACCAATTTTCTGGAAAAAGCTCTTCAATCATAGCCATAAAAATTTAATTCTATGCATTAATTACCGGTGGATGTCATAATACTCTTATGGAAACCCTTCTGGATTTCAGGGAAATTTGGAAGGGTTTCCATCTTGAAATTTGGAAGGGTTTCCATTTTTTTTTTAATAACCCCAATCGGGGGGAGATAGTGTGAGCGAGGGAAATCCGACACTCCAATTTGGCCATGTGCAGCAACCCACGTGCCATACTATCCCCTTGGAGCAACAATACCACTTCTGATTCGTATAATGCAGGTCCACCGTCAGCAATTTCGATATTCAAAAAAAAAGAAGCCAACAAATATTTTTACCTTATAAAATCATATGTAAAGATACAATTTGTGACTTCAGCCACGTTATTGCAAAATGTTTTCGGAGACATGCATAATCTGGACGTGATGCCTTAATAGATGCTCATAAACATCATTACTAAATTATCAAAGTCGCATTACTAAATGCTTGTCGCAAATGCTTGTTTCATCTACCTAAATTTTGGCATTGAATCATGTAGGACAGAAAATCCCATGATGTTCCCTTCCCCAAGAGTTCAAGCAAAGGTCTTAAATATCCGATGGGGTATTATAGTCACCATATAAGCCAGAGATATACGGAACATATCTGGGTCAGGTTCCTGGTTGATCAGGGTCGACAAAAAGGCCGAGGGATAGGGAACTTACAAAGATTTTACATAAAGGCCGAGGGAACTTACAAAGATTTTACATAATTATACTCTGTAATACGATAGCTAGCAAAGCATCAATGAACCTTCGATGAATTAAATGCGTGTGAATATAACACTTCGAATTGACAGGGAGACGCTTTTGTAAGCATAATGATGCACTTGCACGGCCTCTGTCTGTGGACTCCACCAATAATGCAGTCACAGAAATAATTGATTCTCTGTTTCAGATCCAACCTTTTAACACCTGACTCGGCCAAGCCTTTAACCTACGCTACATGGCTACATTTAATATATAAGAAACGAAAGATGTCAACTTTGCCCACATAGCCATGATGATGATGATATTGCTTGTTTACACTGACAGTGGGTACAACTATATTGAGCAGGCTATGAGCTCGAAACAAAATAAAATTCCTGTACCAGTTTCAAAACACCAACCAGAAATCAAATGCCGAAAAATCAAGAAAGTAGATTCAGATAACACTTTTAGCAATTTAATTAGCAGCGGGAGCAGAACTTCAAATAACTGCCCCCAAAATAATTTTATCCATATCCATGTGAAATTTTGAGACCGATATATAGTAAAATATTCCTCATATTCACATAATATTACTTTCGAGCATCTACCTTCTTTGCGTCCTTAGCTGCAACATGGGAACAGAGTTGGACTTAGGAAGAAAATATCAAATGGTTGGGTGAATGATGCAGTTCTAGTGCTGATAACAAATAACTATAAGCAGAAGGCTTACCAGCCTTTTCTTCCTCTCGTTTCTTTGCAGCATCGAGCCTTTGCTGGCGAATTAGAGCCAGACGCTCTGCAAAGTAGCTAATTTAGTTAGTCCACAACAGACAAATAAGAGAATGAACTGTTCAATCCTACTACCATACCAAGGTCTTTCCTTGCTTGTTCAGTTTTGCCCTGTTCCTGCAACTTCAAGTACCGTTCATGTGCTCTTTGCTTTTCTATTTCCTCCCTGTCAAATATGTCATTTCAGATCAGCATATTCTCTAAAAGTATTTGACAACATATATCACGTAAGTAAACATCTCTTACCTCTCCCGTCTCGATAATTCAGCTGGTCTCTCAACCTATCCAAGGACACTATGTCAAAATTGGGCACAAACTAATAGCTGCCAAACCTAATTCCATCAAGGGATACTTACATCAACATCTCTTGCCTTTACACTTCTGGGCTTTACCAAGTTGGGATTTTCGATTTCAATGACACCTTGAGTACCCTTTTTTTTCTACGAATGGAAAACAGAAACAGGATGTCAATAAAAATATAAATACTTTATCAATCTATTCTACAGAAAGAATCACCAAATCACATGCATTAACAAAACAAATGAGCTGGCCTAAATAGTAAATTTGATGCATAAGAAAGTAAATACTCTAAGAGCTTCCAATATAGTTTGTCTTCATCAAAGATATATAATTGGATAAATTTCTTAACTAACAAACAACCAGCCATAGCTGGGCCTTGAGCTTGTACAAACTCTCATTGACTATTATCAAGTTCTATATGCAGCCCATAGGTTATTACATCATAGTATTTAATTTAATCCTAAGAAGTACCGTTGTGTGCTCCTCGTCAGATTCTTCTTCGGACTCCTCTTCTGACTCGTTTTCTTCATCCTCTTGCTTTTCTTCCTCCTGAATCCATGCCATGATAAATCTCAAGTAAACATCACTGCACCTTATAAGATGTAACTCATTCAAATGATTTCATATTCAAAGAAAGAAATCTACCCTTTTGGTAAAACTGCGGGGCTTGTTGTTTGAAGTGCCCGCAGCTGCAAAACCAATGACTTAGTCAAACAATCAAGGTGATAAAAATCAGATGCTTGAATTGAAAGAAAAAAAAAAAAGAGTTCTCTTTGAGCTGCAAACATGATGCCACATAACCTAGCACTCTAACGGGATATCATTGGAAGGAAAATCAGATGCCAGATGGTGTTAGGGCTGCAGGTATAGAATATGCCACTTCTGGTAAGGGCTCCAACCATGTTAAGGAAAACATTTTAAGATGAAAGAAACACAACAAAAATGGAATAGAAAAAAACCTAGCTCCTCTGGAGTAGAAAAATGGCGTCTTCCGGTAGGCTTGCCCTTGAACTTGCCACGACCTGCGCCCTTGCCCATGGCGGAACGCCCTGCTGTTTGTCGATCAGGCGTTAGAGGATTGAAGAAAGGAGAAGGAAAAAAACCAACGAAGAGCAACACACCCTAAAAAGGGATAGATTTACACAATACAATACAAACTCAATTCAACAGACCTTTATGGAAAGCCAAAAAGGAAGAAAGACCATGGTCTATGGGCAGACATTATGACTTTTATTATAGCTATTGCCCACCGAATCATAATCATAATCATAATCATAATCATAATCATAATCATAATCATAATCCTAATCCTAATCCTAATGCCCGTCATTTGAAAACTCTCCCTCAACTTGGACCTCCGTATTCGAGCACCTCCTAAGACCTTCGCCTACTCAATTATAGCCTTCATCTACACAGTATGGGCATGTGGCAAACCTATAATTGTACAACTCTCCAATCTACTTGAAACAACAGCTGAATTATCATACTTCCCAAGGGATCATAAACAAGGAATTAGCAGTACTAATCTTGTATATTGTTGATTCTCGAATTCAAGTAGTACTACTAAGTAAACTATCATCCTTAGTTTTAACAAGTAGCAATTAGATTAATACAATAGTTTTAACTGTTCTATAGGCTATTATGCTCTTTGTTTGTTGCACTAACTTGTATGCACTAGTACAGATTAGTAATTGTGCTACTTTTGACTATTTACAAAGGAATGGAATTGTATTAGTAGTAACCTCTTTATTTGATGCACTGCACTAGTACAGATTACTACAAGGTGAATTTGTGCTATATTTGACCAGTTATGAGGGAATGGGATTGTATTGCCAGTAACCTCTTTGTTTGCTGCACTAACTTATGTGCACTAGTATTATTTAGTGCCAACATATTTTAATCATCGCTATAGTAACCTCTTTGTTTGCTGCACTAACTTGTATGCACTAGTATTATTTAGTGCCAATATATTCTAATCATCGCTATAGATATTTGTAGTGCTAAACATTGCTACTGTTGAGAACAATATACTATGTACATTACATAGTACTAAATATGAGAAATAGTAGTAATCGGTGCTATTTATTATGACAAAAAAATGCATTTAGAATTATATACGTGAGGCATGTTTATTACTTGTGACAGCTTTGACGTGTTCTTGTTTAGTACTAAGTAGTACATGAATTAGTACCAATCAATATTTTTGCACTTGAACTAATAATCGAATTTTTTAAAGACCTAGTTTTTTCTCAACTTTAAAGAAGATCATCCAGATGTTGAGATAAAGCAAAGGAATTTTAAGAAGGTAAAGCCATATTTTGTGGCGAAGGCAAGGGAATTCAACACATGTTGTTGCATACATCCTGAGAGGATAACCATGTTGAGAGAAGGAGTTAACAAGATGAGAACATCATCATTGGTTTACTCATCCTCTTGTACATGTGAATGTCAAATATGCAAACCATCAACCTGGTCAAGTGGATTGCAATGCCCCCAGTAGTATGTACAAAAGATGGTCATCACACGGATGCAAAAGGGTAGTTGCACAAAACAGGGTTTGAATTTGCAACTTTATAGTTACAAGTCATACACCTTTGCCAAGTGCGCTACCAATACTTGTAATACTATTCTATTCTATTCTATTCTATTCTATTCTATTCTATTCTATTCTATTCTCTCATGTCTTCCTCATATGCAGATTGTTTCGAAGAGGTTCTAGAATATTCTAGAACCTATATGTATGCGCGACACTTGGCGTGATCTCATCCGTTGGAGTGGTGTGATCCTGAACGTTGGTCTAGATATATAAGGAGGCATCTCCTTCTCGTCAAATCATTCCAGTTCAATGCCTGTCTTGAGCCTTCTAGGCATCTATCTCGTGTTCCTGCTTGCCTTCGGGCCATTGTACTTTGATTCTTGTTCATATATTAGATTCTTTGCCGATCTTGGCATATTTCCTCCGTATTTCTTGTGTATTTTCCAAGTATTTTCATTGTTTTCATGTAGGTTCATGACAGGCCCTTGGGCCAGACAATCAGATCAGACATTACATTCTATGTAATATCATATGGTCCATGTTATCTAAACATAGCCAAACCAATGGTTGGATGGCCAATGGTCTAGAATAATTGTTGTACCACCACGATAAAGTGCCTACTTCTTTTGGATCTGCACTTCTTTTATTTTGCATAACTCCTCCCTACGCTTGCAAAGCTGAAGAGGAGAGAGACCTTCTTCTATTCTATTCTATTCTTCTTGTACTGAGAACTTAGCACAACATTGCATCAAGTTACATTACAAATGGTCACACGAAAATAATATTAGTATAAACAATTGTAACGGGCCCATGGTAGACCTCTCGAGTATTCGAACCTTGAATGTGCCTGTGGGGCGTTCCCGAGACACCGGCATAAATGGGTAGAAGCGACTACTCATAAACGTCTAGACGGTTTTGCCCAGTTGGTTAAGGGCATGTTGGTTAAGAACGTTACAGTTGGTATCAGAGCAGGTCTCGAGTTCGAGTCTCCATGGGTGCCTATATGCATGGGTAATTTGTAAAGATTTGTTTATCATTGTGACATGGTATAGCTTTGGATGCTCGAGGACGAGCATAGTTCTAGTGGGAGAGACTGTAACGGGCCTATGGTAGACCTCTCGAGTATTCGAACCTTGAATGTGCCTGTGGGGTGTTCCCCACACCTAATAAATGGGTAGAAGCGACTACTCATAAACGTCTAGACGGTTTTGCCCAGTTGGTTAAGGGCATGTCGGTTAGGAACGTTACAACAATTACGTGATGTTTTTAGATGGGGCAGATTCTCGATAAAAAAGCTACTATAAAACGGCATGTTTTGGGAAATTGGTAAGAATAAGGTGGATCATAGCAAGGCAGCAAAAACAGCTGATAAGATAAGGAGCTTGCATTATGTCTTAGGTTGTTCAACAAAAACAACACATCTGTTAGTGAAAAAGCATTCATGTCTGGAAATGAATTCGAGTTTTTTCCAACATACTTAAATTAACACAACCATTGGGTCCAACATACTTAAATTAAAATCCCCCTTAAACCCCCTTTGGTTTGGGTGCATATTCACACGGGGGGTGACTCCGGGCAACGAGAGCTGTTCGATAGGTATATTCACTTCTTATTCCATAATCTACACCGTACATAAAGTTCCTCGTTTGTGAGTATGCAAGTAGACAAATTGGTATACCGTATAACAAGATATGCAAAATACTATAAGATTTGAAGCAAAATACTATATGGTGTTGATTTTGTACGTGGAAAATATAATTATAAGGGCTCTTGCTGCCCTACGTCACTTGGACCCAATGGTTGTGTTAATTAATGTTAATGGTAGTTATGTATTGGTTGTTATACAAAAAAAAAAAAAAATTTGGGCCCTTCGAGTCCTAGAAAAAGCAAACATACGTAAAAACATGTAAAACATGCAAAACATGTAGCAATATGTGATATCTAATATGTAGCATAATAACAAAAATAAAAAAAAACCAATACATAAAGCCTGAGTAACTATAATATTATAGCATAATGTAATTTAATTACATACGCTTTAAAAGCATATTATTTTAAAATTTATTAAGTCATTGAAGACAGCAAGAATATTATAGCAATTTTGAAGCACTCAAAATGGATAGCGGCTTAAAATACGATACACATCTTCGTTGATTTGCCTCGTTGATGCGCCTCTTCAGCTTCGACGGCGTTTTCTTGTGCAGGATGATTTATCTCATACGTGATGCCTTCTTATCTTATCTTATCTTCTGCTTGCATGACTCCCGTTCGTGATGTTGAGCCTGGGCCTCGCCTGTTTCGTGCCATTCGTCTCATTGTAATATATTGAACTAATATCTACAATTAAAAAAAAAGAATTGTTAATAACTAGTAATTTTAAAAATAATATGAGTAACACAAGCAATAATATGAGTAATAATTGAATAATATGGTAGATATTGGGAGGAAGGGTTACATTTTAATTTTCCAAGGTTAAAGGAAGGTTGACATTTCAATTTTTTAACAAGAATAGATAACAAAACATTGTTTCTTTCGACATTTTTGGAATTAGGGCAGAGTTAGGGTGTCAACATTGGAGATGGGAGCTGCATGCTTTAGGAGATGGTTATGAGTGCCAAATTTCACTGCAGTCTTGCCGGATTTCTGCTGGATCGATTTTTGAAGCGTGATGCTGCGGCCGATTTTTAAAAACTTTATCTTCTTAGGGTTTGAAGAGCCTAGAACTGCCGGGTTGAAGACAAATCAGAGGTAAATCATGGTTCTGAGGCAAATCGGGTGTGTGGTGTTGGCAGAGCATGTGGTAGAGACCATTCTACAGCAGATCCAAACTGCTGGATCGATTTTTGAAGCATGAATGTTGCGGCCGATTTCAACAGACTTTATCTTCTTAGGGTTTGAAGCAAAGCCTAGAACTGGCGGGTTGAGGGCAAATTAGTGGTAATGGGTCTGGCTTTATCGCAGACGACTGTGTGGCAGTGAAAAAGTACCGGATTTAAGTTCTGGATTGGCCTTGGCATGCAGATTCTGGCTATGGCAGCCTAAATATCCAGGGCTCCAGTTTCGAACTAACGGGCAAATGCTAAACAGAGGAAAAGTTGTTGAAGATAAACAAAAAGAAAAACTGGAAGATCTGTCTCCATCTCCACTTTACCATGCTAAATTTTTTTACTGCGGGTTTCGAATTCTGAAAAGTAACACCAAATAAAAAAACACTAAATCTGTAATGTTTAAAGAAGATGAATGAAGAGCAAGAGCAGAACAACAACGGATCATGAATTGTTTTAATATCTGCCATGAATATCTGTGAAACAGAATGAAGAACGGTTCTTCTTCAAATAATATCTGCTCATGCTAATATCTAGCCTTAACATCAAATAAGATTAAAACTTAAAACATTGTTAGCAAACAAAAAAGAAAAATCAAGTTCTATATTGAGGTGATGTGGCAAGGTTGGAGGTGATGTGGCAAGATGGGGCATTATGACTAGAATATGTTGTAGAAGTGCCTAGGGTTAGTGTAAGTTCTACATTAAGGTGTTATGGCAAGTTTGAAGGCGATGTGGCAAGATGGGGCATTATGATGAGAATATGTTGTAGAAGTGCCTAGGAATAGTGCAAGTTCTACATTGAGATTATGTGGCAAGTTTGGAGGTGATGTGGCAAGGTTGAAGGTGATGTGGCAACTTAGGGCATTATGCTTAGAATATGTTGAGAAGTGCCCAAGTTTTCAAACCATTTGAATAAGATTTGTTAACATAAATTGAAGTTGAAATAAAGAGTCAAAATGGGGCAAGATTTTCCATGTTTGAAAAAAAATGTGTAGGAGGAACACATTATGAATGTATATGATATTATAGCTTGCATGTTTCGCAAGCCACAATACATTCCATATGCAACGTGTGTTCATCATGTTACATATCACAATGCAAAAACATGGTATATATATGGCGTTCACTTATGCGGGATATTTGATCCCATTATAACCTAAACATAAAAAAACTAGCATTCCGCTAATAGAAATTGGAGTCTAAAACAAATTTGGTATTTCATTAAAACAAAATTCATTGTTACATATTGAAGAGAGCTGTACGACAAAATTGGAGGTTGTTACTCCAAAATTCTTTCTTCTTCATTTGAGAGCTTCGTACAATATCACATCCCTTCATGTGTTTTGCTCGATTAAGACAAATCCTTGCTACTGCACTTATCTACAATAGACAATAGCTTTATTATCCTTGGATAATTTGTAGTCTTGCTTAGAATTTGGCAAATTTTCAAAATATTATCTTTCTATTACTATATCACCTGCAAGCAAATCTATCCATGATGATCTTTGAAGTTAGCTTCGATAATATATCTTTCCTTTGTGCATAACACAAGAGAAAACTTGACATTCTTATAGTTATTAGTGGGATTGCAAATTTGTCACCCGATTTGATTTGACTGGCTTTTTGGCTTGCACTGCTAATATAGACTGCATCCTCACCTTCCCTCTCTTCATCTTTGTCGGCAAAAGCTATTGGCTTAATGACAACCAATTTAGATTCTCCTATATATGAATATGTAGCATAATAACAGGTTTTTTTTTTTTTATGATTTTGTACGCTTTTTGGCATGGTTTTCCTATGATTCTAGTGCTGTATTCACTGGGCCATACTAAATAGTATTTCTAGAGTGCGGCTTTTTTGGAGCGTTGATCTTTTTTAGCTTCAACAATCTAACAGTTGTTATTTTGGCCTCCTCATTCATATGCATGAAGCCAGAAAAGTTCTCCTCTCAAAAGTTCTTGTGGTGGTATTATCGATCCGTCCTGTTGATCTGTCTTCCTCTGTCCTCATTCAACAATTGTGGTCCTAAGAAAATGTTTGACTTTCATTGACCTAAATTTGACTTTAAGTTTCAATTTCAATTTATCCTGACAAAACTTATTCAAATGGTTTGAAAACTTAGGCACTTCTATAACATATTCTTGTCAAAATGCCCATCTTACCACATCCCTCCAACCTTGCCACCTCACCACCGCATATTGTAACTTAACTAGAATTACAAAGATAATGCCTTCTACCCATTGAACGACTGAAATTTCCTATGTGAAGCCAAATGATATCAATAGCTAGCTAAATAATTACCAGCTAAAGTTTAATGTCGTTAATCTTTCCTAACCGTCGCTACAATGATTCTTGCAATTCTAACCTATCCACGTGGTTTGCCATATTATATGTCTTTGACATGTCTTAACCGTGAGATCTAGTAATTCCTAATCTAAGAGCTACAAAAATTAGAAAATCCCCTAAAATTTACATTCCCTTCCCGACCACGACCAAGCATTTCGTCGTTTCCTCTTTTGTTCCTCCCATGCTTTTAAGAATGTTATCTCCTCCATCAGGCTTCTCTTAGCTCTTCCTGAATGTGAAGATAACCTTCAAATCAAATTCCTATTCTTTTTATTGGACTGCTTATTAGGCCAACTGCATCATTGTTACCTTGTGGTGATGTTCATAGATTATCCCATGCATGTGCATGTGCAGACTATGGTGCATGAGCTAATCCGAGAAATAACGTCAAAATGTCATTGTTGTCTATCCTCTCTCCACACTAAATGTTATCTAAATTCTTAATGATGTAAGAAGTGTCATCTTGTCTGGGTAGAAGCTTTAAAGCTCATAGGAACACCAGGGATCTTCCATTTTTGTGCAGCACACTAAGGTTTTAAGGTTCTCATGATTAGAATCTGCAAATACAGCTTCAATATTAGTTGCATAATAGTTATTGGATTTGATGTGTCTAGTTTTGCCAATACATTTTCTTAGGATTTGGATGAACAGATTTGGGGCTAATGTAAAGGTCAATGTACTTCATGATGTGGTTTGGGGCTTTTACTTGTGAAGTCTCTGCTCATTTTAAAAGGTATGTGAATTCCATTCTCTACTTGCTTGATGAAGTGTGTGATTGTCATACTTCTATTTGGCAATGATTTCCAAATTCTTGCACTAGAATTTTAATAAGTCTATTGCAGTTTTGGACACATTTGCTCATGTGTGTCAAGCAACTAGCAACACAGGTACATTAAGGTGGAAATATGTTTGCCAACAACATGAAGTCATTGTCCACAAGACGTTTAAAGACTCAAGGAATGTTGCACTCTAGATGCCATGTTGTAGATTATTCTAATAATAGGATACGATCCTAAATATTTCAAAATTTAGGTTACATATATGCTTAAAGGAACTTTTGAATACTGCCCCAATGACGAAATGTTAAAACCTGTTGATTTGGTACATGTTTTTATTTTAGTCCATTATACTTGTGCATGCAAATATGCATTAACAAATGAAGCTTAGATCATGTTCTCTTTAATTTGTAATATGCTGTAATTTTTCTAGTCATTATGTTTGCAAATGATTTTTACAAGATTTTTATTTTTATTCTTTTTTATAAATATATAAAGAGATGCTTAAATGATTGTACACTCATCATTTGCTTGGTAGAAAAACTATAAAGTATAAATGTTAGGCATACATATTATAGTAAAAAGATATGGCTTAAGCATATAATAAACCTGTGGGCAAGTAGATAAGTTAGGACCTAGACCTATAAGTTAGAATCAAATGGACGGTTGGGTTCCTCATGGGAAGAATGTTTAAGCTAATGGGCACTTGTATATGACCAAAGTCCTGACCCCTAAGGGGCCTAATGTGAGGCGACAAGTCGCCAAAATTAAACTAAGGTATCTAGGGTGTAGATGTTCGATGCAAGGTATCGGATACCAGAGATGGCAGGGGTCGGATTGGTAACTGACAGCCAACCGGTCTTTATGACCTCAAAAAACCCCCATTATTAGGCATAACTGCAAATATGGGAAGCAGTTCTGAAAGCGGAGGTGAAGGATTTTACTCTGACGAAGAGGAGCGGCTTTGTGAAAGTTTGAGAAGGGAACTTGCTTGGTGTGATAGCGAAGTAAGATTCAAAGCAATAGAAATGGAAAGGAGAGGCAGAGGCCGTGGCTATGCACCTAAGAGGGGATACGGTGATAGCAATACATGGCAGCTGGCTAAAAGAAACAATGGTTTTAATAGACCACAAGGTGATTATACCAGGGCGAATCCCAACACATAACACTTTGTTCCTGAAACACAATAAGACTTGGATGTATCATCCGATGAAGATGAAGTTCAGGTAACGAAAAATAAGTCCCATTTTTATTAAGAGGTCAGATTAGATAAAAGATCATAATGACCTGTGGTTTCAAAGCGGTATATGACAGCTGCTTAAGGTTGGTCTAAGAAAGTAGACTAATTAACACTAGTTGAAAGAAGAGGATCCAGAGGTAAGCACAAAGATTGCAGGCCTTAGTATAAATGTGCTGCCCTGGCCTGCTATGATGATATATAACTGCTGTTAGTCCAGGCCAGATAACTAATATCTAAATGGGCCTTGTATATGTTTCCAAATATCTTTTATTAGGCCAGATAACTAATATATAAATAGACCTTATTATCCCATGTATTATTGTGGTTTCAAAGCGGTATATGACAACTGCTTAAGGCTGGTTTAAGAAAGTAGACTACTTAACATTAATTGAAAGAAGAGGATCCAAAGATAAACATAAATTTTGCAGGGCATTTCCATATGAACATCAACGTATACTGCTGCTAGAAGCCACCAAACACAAACAATAATATATAATAGCTCTAGAAGCCACCAAATGCATCCAAACGTTCCATCTTTTCATCTATTAATTCTCTTTCACACACTTCCCGTCTAACCCCTTGCCCCAAGCCTGACTGCTAGTTTTCCCTCTCCCGGGTATGTGTGTATAGTGAGAGGTAATATACCTTTGTAACGATACCAAACATAATTGTTTATAATAAAGCGTGGACACTATTTTGGAGCACGAAATGATTTAAGTAATTTGATATGCATTTAATTTGGCTGGTCATGAAATTTCTAGCTTATGAAGCTTATGCATGCCCACCAAACCTGCGTCCCTTCCAATTTTCTTCTCATTCCAAGCAATCAAGCAAAGTGCTTCCCTTGCTCAAATTCTTCAATAAAAACACGAGGTTTCTGGGGTTGAGTTTCCACCTTTTGAATTTCTTTTACAGAAGCACTTTGATTCTGATACGGAGGACGATGAAGAAGATGAAGAATCTAAACTTGATGATCAGGAATGGATTACAACAGTGCTTGAAGGGTGGCTGGACTCCAGCTCTGATAATGAGTGGTATGAGGAGGAGGAAGAAGATTCAGATGAAGAGGCAGACTTTGAAGAATTTTCTTGAATGGCTTACAGATGACGCCTCAAGTATACGTACTTATGATTTCCCCTCCTTTTAGGAATTTACTTGTTATTTTTACTATTCTAACATAATCTTTTATATTCCATCTTATGAAGAAGGGAATTAAGAGTTGTCGGGCCCTCCAATTTTCTGTTTTATTTTATTATTATTTTTCTTGTAAATTTTTGTCTCTGAACATGTTGTTGGGCTTTTCCTTATGGAAAATATCTTTTGTGAAAAGCCTTTGGAACTCTAATTTCAAGCCTCCGAGTTCTTGTGATGAAAAGCCTTCGGGTGTGACTCCTATAAAGCTCTCGGGCAGTTTTAAACTTTAATATATGATCTTTCCTATCTATCTATCTTCAAACTTTATTTTATTTGGTTCAATTAAAAATGTATAGATTGTAGCTGTCCATGCAATTCACAGGGTTTAGGAATTTTTTTGCCTATGGCCAATGCTGACAATCCCAAATCAGTTTTCTTCAAATCCTGCCTCTCATGCCTTAAGTCTCAATAGTACAACTGTATGATTGGCATAGTTGTGCTAACCCGCACAAGCATAAATTCGATCTCTATTTAGTGCATCTCCAATCCTTTTCGCATCGAAAATCCTAAAATACACACCCTCAAGATTTACATGCATTGGAGATTGATAAATACAGTATTAGAAATACATGGGATGCTAAAAGATTGGAAGGCGTGCGAAACCATGACGATAAAAGCAAATATGGGCAATGTGCACTTTGTACTCGTTAGTATCCCTTGCATAATACAACTGTCAAATCATAAACCATATTCAAGCTTTGTGCTTCATGCATTGGACCATAGGACTGACTGATCAACGGCCCAGATAGTCCAGGGTGCACCTTATAATGAGACACACATTTTGGCCTATAGGATTAACAGATCTAAGAGACCCAAGTAGTCCAAGGTGAGCCACTTAATGATTATGTAGCAATTACAGATATCTCAGTGGCCAGCCTTACATATTACATTCTAGAAGTGTTTAACATGCAGCATTTTACCAAGGCTAATACATTAATTTGTATATATTTCTCCATACATTCAATTATACTATCAAGATTTTCACTTGAAAACCTTCGGGGGTGGTTTCTTTAATCTAACACATATATTTAGTAGTGAACACACTATATTGGGTATAAACCATTTAATCTCCTTGTATCATAACAAGGTGCTACGCATGAGGAGTTGCCCTCCTGTGGTGCAAAAGTGTGTCTTCATGGTTTCTGTTTCGTCATTTCATATCGAGTCTTTGTTGTTTGAAAACAGGATGTCGTTTTCGATTTCGATCAAGGCAGATAACTTTTTTCAATCGGGGCATGTAACTTTAATTTGGAGCCAACGTGGCCATCATCGAGCCACTGATTGAAAAAATATACATGAGTAACTTTACTTTATCATCGAGCATAGAATAGTTTTTTCAACTCTATTTAAGAGTATTGACAGCCGTAATGATATAACTGGATCAATCATCCTTTCCAACATATTGATAATGAAATTGATTGGTTTATTGCAGATAAAATCCGTTTAGTTTCTAGTTTTGAGAGCAAATTTTTGTAACTTGTGATTCAATAGGAATAGAATAGAATAGAATAGAATAGAATAGGGTCAATCAAGAAATTTTAAACAAGAGATGCCACAATTTAATTAATCTGTCTTGTCCATGAACATCCTGGTACAATTCTGAGATGACTTGTTACTAAAAGATATTATGCTTCAATGTTCTGGCCACTCCGTTGGATATTTAACACTATGCCTTTAATGTTAACCTGCCCCCATGATGGATCTTTTGCAAGTTCTTCAGATTATCAAGGAATGTAGCCCTTCCTTAACACACTTAAAGATGCAAGACCGTTCTTCAACAAGGCCATTTTATAATGTTGTGGACCAACATTCGTGAAGAAAAGAAAATAATTAGTTGCAATTGTTATCGTCCTACTAAGGAGACAGATAAACAGGCTGAAAATGCAACCCATTTGCAAATCCAGGTTGTGTCATCGAAATGGAGATGTGCAATGTCTTGTAAGATGCTCACCGATTCTATTGCTTCTGCCATCCATGGCAAGATACCTCAAGGTTCAAGTTTCCCTGATGGGAAAATACTTGTCCATGCTGCAAAACAAAAAAAAGAAAAATTAGTACAAACAATCAAATCTCCTAGATTAGTAGCTAGAACAGAAGTTCTAAAATCCAAGCAGTCCTTTAGAATGTCATTTGTGCCAGCAACATTTATGCTTGGAATGTGGGCTCCAACAACTCGATACTACAATCTCACAACATTATGTTCCCAAACTAAAGAAGTTGCACTGGAGAAATGCATACAATTTTGAATACACTATTGGAAAGGAAATGTGCTGGCAAGTTGTGCAAGACCTTGTTCCAAGGCAAATGATGATATCAGTAGTTAATGTACTGCGCTTGTGCTTTTCAAATGCTTCTACTGCTGCCGCTCTAACCAAGAATGAACCAGCTGTAATAATCAGATTACATGGATAACATGAAGCGCTTAAAAGCCTTTGATTCTTCATGTCATTCTTTACCTGCACATTCATATAAAACTTCCATCTCCATCAATATCAATGACATGAATCTTTGGTTATGTGGTCTTATGTCTGAGCATATAGAAATATGTGGTAGCTTGTTCTTACCAGATCAATGTTAATATGCACTATATTGGCCCCGCTAGCAAAAGCGTCCAACTTCCTTGTCACACGGTCATCAAAATGTACTCCAAATGCAAGCAAGAGGTCAGAATAATCCACTGCATAGGTCGAGTACACAGTCCCATGCATACAAGCATTTGCGGTCGTCAAATTGTGGGAACACACCCAAGCCCATCAATGTTGATGTCACTGGAATTCCTGTAAGCTCGAGGAACCTCCTCGCTTGAATTAATGCAAGCTCCACCACAGTATACCACATGCTTCATAGAGCCTCCTAAAAGCCTGATAATTTGCTCCAACTGTGAGCTCTCTGGCAAACGGGGTAGATGCTATGTGTATCATCCAATTTCATAGGTTGAGACCAGTCAGGAATAACAAATTGTTGTTGCACATCTTTAGGAATATCGATAAGTACAGGACCCAGGTTGCCAGATGACGCTAAGTAAAAAGCCTCTCGTATCACTCTCGGTATGTCATCTATATTCATTACAAGATAATTATATTTAATAATAGATCTTGTGACCTCTACAATAGGAGTTTTCTGAAATGCATCACTTCCCATCATCCGCCGAGGGACCTAACCTGTGATTGCTACAAGTGGAACACTATCAGGTAAGGCATCAGCCAAACCAGTTACCAAGTTACTGGCACCAGGACCAAATGTAGCAATGCACATTCCAGTTGTTCCAGAAGCCTTGGCATACCCCTCTGCATCAAATACCTCCCCTTGCTCATCTGCACAAAATGTTCCGAATGGTAGTGGAACGAGTTAATGCTTGATGAATTTTCATTGATGCTCCTCCTGGATAAGCAAAAACTGTCTCAACTCCTTCCCTTTCCCATGCCTCCACAAGTATATTACAGCCTTTTCTGGGCTCATTATCCCCATATCGAGACTTCAAAAGCTTAAGTTCAGGCTCAAGCTCAAGTGTACTAATAGATGAGGATTTCGATGCACAAGAGGGTCAGATGGTCCCGTGCTTCCATGCTTCCCTCTTAGTGGCCAGACCGTTTGATACAAGCTCCGTGCTTGATGAAACCCACTACAAAACCTTGCATTTTCTGCAACTTGCTTCAGTCTTTCTTAACCCAAAAACCGTCGAGGTACTGGTTTTGCATGCATTGTATCTATTGGTGCCGAAAGCTCTTACCTCGATCATCCCATGTATGCAATAAGAAGTGATTCCAGATATGTGGGTGTAGGAGAACTTGTATTAGATGCTTGATTTGCTAAATGGTAAGCCCTGAGACTCTAACATGTCTTGGGAATTCAAGAACAAAAAGGTAGGAAGATAAATGAACAAGGTGCTGCGCACGGAGGGTTGCCCTCCATGGCCGGAGGGTGAAGTGGCTTAAATCATAGTTCAAAGTCATGTTTTGACAATCAATTCGAATTGCTACTTCTAGGCAATAGAATACTTAATACCATGATTTTATTGGAGTTGGCCTGAAGAAATCTTTGGTGCTCGGCATGCAAGAAGTATTGCAGAAGCATAAGGACAAGTCTAATAGAGCAGAGAATGGAAATACATGTTTTGTTAGCTCTCTCTCTCTCACTCATACACATCATATATACATCATGTCATATACATATGAGATATAATGAATAGTGTGGTACGCACAGACACAATGGTGGTGCTTACACACATTCATTGGTTTCAATTGCTAGTTATCTTCTATTCAACAGTATTTAGCAGCTCTGAACTTCAAGAGATATGCAACACAAAGAGATATGCTGCAGGATTCAATAATAATGTAGATTAGCATCTTGGATCAGAACCAATGGCGGATAGGGTGGAAATTGTAACGCGAACCTCCTTCGTGCACTTGATACAAGATGATGACAATTTTGGTAGTTCTGCTTAATTAAATCTTGCTCGTTTTATCATAACATTCAAGAATCAAAAGAAAAAAAAAATCAAGAATCAAGATTTTGAAGTATTTTGCTTTGTAGTATCAGATTTTCTGTCCATAGCCATGATATATCTGTCCATTTTTGTCATAGCTGGCAAAAAATGTAAAGCAGGACTTGCCTACCGCTTCAAGTTCAACTGTTCCGTTTATTTTTTTACTTTGATGTGATGATCTCCTCACGGTTCTAGGTCTGCCAAAACATAGCAGAGCGTTTCAAGAAACTAAATGCAACTAAAAGTGGAATTGCAAAGTAACTTCAAAACTTAATCACATTTCTGGAAAAGAAAATCATAGCAGAATGTGGGATAGAAGTAGCAGAATGAATCCTAGGTGGACTTTAAGTCAGACAAAACATGGTACTAGCTAGATTAAAACCTAACTAGTTGGCAAGGCTAGTTTCATGAGAATATTGGACAATGCAATAGTTCTCAATCATCAAATCTCAACTTATAACAACCTGTAACTTACCACAACTTCTAGTATGATATGTGTCACCTAATTATTTTCATCTAAATATTCTCTAGCGACGAACTGAGGAGCATGGATTACAAATAATTTGGAGTAGGCACAAAAAGAGAGAATATAGAACATTTACACAAGCAGAGCAATTAGAGCTATAGAAGATTAAAAAGAGTGCCCACCCACATGCATGAATTCCATTTATCCCAACCCCTTCTATTCTGGCCATCATATCAGCAAACGGATACATGCAAGCCAAGACATATATAAGTTCAAAAAATGTGAGATGAGATTTGTGATATGAGAATATTAAATATTATGTGGCGACTATTTATCATTTCATCTCTTTATATGTATGGCGGGAGAGAGAGACAAGGTAGGAGCTTCAAAGCATCCATTTATATGTATGGCGTGAGAGAGAGACAAGGTAGGAGCTTCAAAGCATCCATCCATCGAGAATCTTGCATCTAATCCAACCCATCTTATCCGACCCTTCATTTTTTAATTTTTGAGTTTATTTCTAATGCAAGTATCTTTCAATGTCTTCAAGCAAGTTCCTTCGGCAAAGATAAGCTCCTGAAAGGGACTCTAACAGTTGAAACTTCGATGGCCTTTCACTGCAGAAGACAACATCTCATTTTCAGTTTAGTGCTATCAAAGGCACAAGCGGTTGAACACCACTTCTTTATTTTAGTTGTCACCGCTTTGCCCACGGTGAACTATAATTCTCCTCAAAATCAATTAAGACTACTAATCATTTGATGCATTTTCAAAATGAAAATACAATAAACGTATTACGTGGTCAAGAGATTTCGAATTCATCATGCAAACCAACCTTGTGCACCCATAATGAACTTGGAGCTACATCCGCATTTCTTCAGTCACCAAGGACACTAAGTCATCAAGCCCGATAAAAGGTAATTTTCCTTCTCTTGAGACCTTGCATTGAAAAACGTACATTTGCATTTCATAGCAAGTACCTCCGTAGTCTCGTGTGCTTTTCGCTAGCAAAGCGATCAAATAGGTCTCAAAGCGTAATATCCAAGATCAATAACCTGATCTACAAGATCCGTGATCATCCACCTTGAAGTGTAAGTTCGGGCTTCATGAAAGTAAATGTTATTTTCCAATAGATGGTCGTTGACCAATAAACATAATATCGTCTTCTAGGACATGTCCGGACATATTCAACCGATATCTTGTTGTATAGTTTTTAGATTCCTCGCAACTATGCACATGATCCTAGTTCACAAACACAACAATTCCAATTCTACAAGGCATCCAATGATTTCACCAAAACCCACAAAAACTATATGTTTGCATTAGAAGCAAAAATTTACTTATCTTGCATATTAAGAGCTTCCTTCCCATCCCCATACTTTGGGCATATCCCCTGTCAATCAACAAGTTCCATGAGACAATATCCCTCATGAGCATCATGTCAAACTGTCCTCGAGCATATTCTATACTCTCGCATTTTGCATACATGTCAATGAGTGTATTGTTGATCGTAGTATTGGAATGGCATCCTGCTTTGATGAAGTCCGCATGAATTTGTTTTCCACATTCTACAGCTGCTATGTTAGCACATGCTTTCACCATACTGGAAAAGGTAAACTTATCTAGCTTCACTTCCTCTTCTCGCATATGAGCAAAGATTTTGATGGCCTCAGATGCATGCCCAAGCTGCCCATATCCAACAATCACTGCAAGTCCATGAAACATTGTCTTTCTTAGTCATCCTATCAAAAACTGCTTGGGCATCTACTATACTCCCACATTTAGCATACATATCAATTAGGGAATCACCAATTTCTGTATCTGATACAAAGCCAACTTTTAAGATTGTAGCATGAGTCTTTCTCCCTATTCCCAAGCATGCTATAACACCTGTGCATGCACCCAAGACACTAGCAAATGTAACTGCACTAGGTTCTAATCTTTCTTGTTGCATTTGTTCAAAGCACGTAAGGACCTCCACATCATCTCCACAAAGTGCATATCCCGCAATCATTGCATTCCACACAACAACATTTCGTAGGGGTATTTTATCAAATACTTGCCATGCATCGCTGACACTTCCATATTTTACATATGTGTCAATGAGAGCACTTCCAACAAACACATCCTCAATACCGAGCCAAGATTCAACTTTTTGCATGTACTGCTTGCCCCAATAACTGACCGCTATGTTATCTTGCACATGCATTCAAAATATTAACAAAGGTGACAATGTCGGCTCCACCTCTTGACTTTGCATAGCAAAGTTGAAAATCAGATAGTTTCTTTGCCATTGTTGGTTTGTGTATAACCCTTCATTATTGAATTCCATGATACCACATTTGAACAGGGCATCCTGCCAAAGATCCATGAAAGCAAAATCTATGTAGCCACTTTTGGCATATATTCCAAGGAGAGCACTTCCACAAAGACATCTAATTCACGACCGGTATTATTAAAATATCCATATGGAGCTGCCTTCCATTCTCTAAAGGCGGTTAAATCACCAACATGCACTCAAAACACCGACAAATGTAATTTTATCAGTCAGATGCCAAATCGCCGCATTTTTGAAAAAATTCTAAAACCCCACTACTATTCCCAAGTTGAGCACATCCTGAAACCATTGCATTCCATGACACAATATCTTGGACAGGCATTGAATCAAATACTTGACGGGCATCATTTATGCTACCACATTTAGAGTACATATCCACGAAATATTTCCACCGATGTTGAGCCTCTGAAACCCTTTTCGCGAATGCACTCATGTATGCACTTTCCGTGTTCCATAAGTGGATTATTGCCACACATGCTTAAAACGGTTATGAAAGAAACGTAATTGGGTTTAAACCCATGATGTTGCTGCGGTTTGAACGACTTGCAAGCTCGCTTCCGCCCTGACCTAAGAATACCCGGACAAAGATCATTAAATGACACCACATCATGTTCTCTCATCGTATTGGTCCATCACATGCCCTTTTAAACCATGCCTGAACGTTATCCGAAAATAACGTGTTCCAAGACACGATATTTAGCATGGGCATTGGTCAAAACTTGACCATGACCACTCTTAATGCATCTTAATTTTGCATACATGTCAATGAGTGTATTGCCAATATTAAGATTCAACTGACATCCACCTTTCACATGATGATGCATTGGTTAGTTTTCCTCGCTCTATTGCCGCAATGCTAGCACATGCAGCCAACAGCTTTAACAAATGTGACATTGTTTGGCCTTATTCCATCCTCCTCGCATCGGTTTAAAAATATCAATCGCTCTTTTCTCCGATCCCCGATGGGCATATCCAAATAATCATCATGATCCATGTAAATATGTTACTCAAATCAAATGGTGTTAAACACTTGTTGTGCATCCTCTATATTTCCACATTTAATGTATAAACTCAATTTTTATAAGATGTGAATATAACTGCTTTCCTTCCTCCAAGGCTTTCATTTCTGTACAACGTTGGAGGAACCAAACACAGCTATCCAAGTAATCTTGATATCTTTCCCGATCATCAACCTTTAAAAGAGCAGCTTCTTCCTTCAAACTACGCTTCCTGCACATTCCCCTTATATCATCTTTTTTACATCCCATATTTGCCTTGCCATCCGAAGTTCCAACTATGTCCAATCCTTCCAGAATAGGTCCTTCGTTTAAGTTGAAACTGCCACATGATTCATGGAGAAATGTCCGCATAGCCGTTTTACCAACAATGATTCACAAGGAATGAAAAAGAAAATTCCCCAACCTGTTTTCCTCTTCTTGCGACCATCCACGTACTACTTCAGTATCAACTTGGCAAATGATATTTTCAATGTTGAGATAGGCAAAATTTATCTGTAAGAAACAGGAAAAAGATGATGGAACAAAGACAAAGAACATGTTCCCTGCTCCTACATAACTTTGACTACCTTATTTGCCCTCCAATGTATTTTCTCTGACTTGAACATCCCTCTGTAACTCACTTTCAACACACACTGCCCTTGACGGCCCAGTATCGATCTTGAAGAAAAACACCGATCATTCATTTAAAGCATACAAGCAAAAGATGAGGCCGCATGTTGTTGCAACTGCCCGAGTTTGCTAAAAAGCTTATGACTTCTTACTAATATACAGAAATCTTCCATAGTCCGAACCGCGATCTGCAAACAGCAAGAGGGCTGACCGAGAGTTTACTGGCAACAGCCAGTTTGGAGCAGTCACCAGCATATCCTAAGCATATGCTGGCATATGCTTGGATATGCCACAAACCCACACAAACGAGGGTTTGCCCCCTAGGGGCAACCCAAAAACGGGAGAAGCTTACCTGCATAAGAGCTTCGGTCCTACTTGACCGACCTTTATGCTTTTAATCCTGCTTGACCAACCTTTTCACCTGTCATATTCCCATCTCGAAAATATTCTCTAGTTATGCAACATAGAACATTACAAATTATGAACACGAACCTGTGTGACAAACTCAAAGTCTGGGTTTGCTTGCTATGTTTCATTGAATCGATTGAGCAGAGTGCTACAGTTATTTAGGGTTTGCTGGTTAGACGGTTTTAGAGCGACTGCCCAGCAACAGGGGCAACCGACAGTTTACAGGCTATTGGGAGTTTGGAGCAGTTTTTTCGGGATGTTCTTGGCATATATCGACATATACCAGGAATATGCCAAAAACCCATATAAGCAAGGGATTGCCCTCCTAGGGGCAACACAAAAATCAATTTCTTTACCCACAAACTACCCGTCTTTGTGCCAAATGAGAGCTTGCATGTAAAAATCAATTTTTCCTCCAAACTTTTAGAAGAAGGAAAGTTGGAACAGCAAAGTAGAGGAGAGCAAAACTTGTGCCTTGTTTTCGTTACAAAAAGCGAAAATTGTACGAAGCATTAGCCTATGTGATGCAAGGGCTGATCACGAAAAGTTGAGCATTATTATTGTTTTAGAGCAATAAAAAAAAGCTGGAAAAATTAGTCGGTATAGAAAAAGTCTGTTCTTCAATCCATGCAAAAGTCAGGGTTCAGGCCACCTGCAGGCTGCAACATGGAGGGAGATGGCATGATCGCGAAGATAAGTGTAGTGTACATGATGAATTTCACGGCATTTTTTTTGTTGAAATTTACCAGTCTTGCCCTATCCAAACACATAAGATTGAGCCAGCGTATCATACTCTTAAAATATTATACAACTGTAAATAAAGAAATCCATGTAACATGGTCTGGACAGAGCCACGGTGATGGTGGGCCACAACGTTGTGAGTTCAAAATAATGCATAGTAACAGATCCGGCGGTTTAACAGGCACCATCTCCGGCAACACACAGAGCTTTTTTTTCTAGGCTAATCGGTAAGATTATTCAAAAACCCAAAACCCATATGTCTCTTAGGTTTCTTCATTTTCAATCTTCAGGGATGAATTTCTGGACCAAAGACAGCGGAACCGACACCAAATTCTATGCTGTACTATTTGCAATGTTGATTATAGAAGCCCTTCTTAATGGCTGTGCTGCTACAAATGAAAATGCCGTTTGTGCAGTGCAGTTTGATTATGTTAGAACATTCAAGTCTAGTCTTGATGTTTGCCGTGGCATTAATGGGCCTGTTGGAAATGTCACATCTTGCTGCAGGGCAATGCTTAATAATTTTGGCATAGGGCTTGGCCTAAACCTGAAACATACTGGAAATTTTGAATTTTCTGATAATGCCACTGCGGTTGCGTGCTTAAATTCATACCAGGTACAAGTTGAACAGAATGGGGTTACAACAAATTTTTTGAACACTTGCTTTCCACATCCTTATCCAGATCCAAGTATGTTTGTCAGTAGAGATTCACTTTGTTCTGGGATTATGACTGTGGATGACTGGCATGCTAAGGTAGGAAATAGTAACATGGACATATCTTGCAAAGGGGACCTGAATGATGAGAACAAGTGTTTTGCATGCACTGCTGATACTACATCTATGGTTGGAATACTTGCAAAAAATGCAACCTCTAGTACTGAATCTGAACAGTGCATCTACTTTGCATGCTTATATGGTGCCTCCATAGTTAACGAGTATGGTCCTACAAATCCTGGAACAGCAGGTTGTCTCCTTGGAGCGAATGTTTCTAGACACAAAGCGGCAAAACATAAATATGTGGTTTTTATTGGATGCATTGTGAGTCTCATTTTGGTGTTTTTGCCTTCTTTGGGAATTTCCTTCTATCTGTTAAATCGATCCAGAAAAAGGAAGGTTTTGCAAAGAAAGGTTACGAAGATTATGAGCTTTATGCCTAATACTGGCTTGATACAATTCAAGTATGAAGAGATTAAGCTAGCAACTCAAATTTCAACAAAAGGCTATCATTGGAGAAGGGGGTTTTTGGTACGGTGTATAAGGAATGCTTGGAACTATAGAAGTTGCGGTGAAACTGCTGAAAAATGCTACAGCAGATGGGGATGCAGAATTTCTAAATGAAATGGAAGTAATTAATAAGGTTAGGCATCGTAACCTCGTGCACCTTAGAGGCTGCTGTGTTCATGGGACTAAAGATGGCCACATGAGAATGCTTGTTTACGATTTTATGCCTAATGGAAGTCTTGAAGATCATCTCCATGGACCTACTAAGTCTTTACTAAAGTGGCCAGAGCACTTGGGAAGATAGCATTAGGCATGGCAATGGGAATAGATTGTTTTCATACTGAGATTCAGCCTGCCATAATCCACAGGGACATTAAACCTAGCAACATACTTTTGGATAGTGAGTTCAATGCACGAGTAGCAGATTTTGGTTTGGCAAAGGTGACTCCAAGAAGGAATGACTCATATGACAACAAAGAGTAGCAGGCACCCCTGTGTACATAGCTGTTGAATATGCTTTGTATGGCCAGTTGACTGAAAAGATAGACGTTTACAGCTTTGGCATAGTTTTATTGGAGCTTATGAGCGGAAGAAAAGCTTTGGATCTATCATCTGAAAACTCTAGGCATTTTCATATTGTAGACTGGGCTTGGAACCTAGCTAAGGAGGGAAATGTCAAAGAAATTGTTGATGAGTCTATTCGAGAAAGTGGTCCTCGCAGTGTCATGGAAAGGTTTGTGTTGGTTGGTATTTTATGTGCTCATGTGGTTGTCGGGTACAGACCAAGCATGGGCCAGGCTCTTAGGATGTTAGAAGGTGATGATGAAATCCCCGAGATTCCTGATCGGCCCACTTCGTATATCTGTGATGGCAGCTTTGAAGGGGAGAATTCGTACAATTACAACCAATCTGTCGTTCCATTGCAGTCACGTTATTCTGTAAAACTGGCAACTTCTCAAATGAATGCATTTGGAGATGCTAACAGTGAATATTAAGGCTTTTGCCAAGGAGTTATGTACTCATTCTTTACATTGACACATTCCCTAACCTGTTTTATTATTCATTATATTCCTTAAGCTGATCTATGCAACAGAATATTTTCTGTCAATTTGCAGCAGAAATTCTTTGAACTAGTGGAAGGCTGCTTGAAATCTTGAAATATCATAGTGCATGCCTATAATAAGATCCAATCCATGCCCTAATACTTTGTGTTTCTGGTCTTCAAGCAGCTCTTCAAAGTTCAAACTTGCATTAAACATACAAACTTTATAGAAGGAAATTAGGTCGGAAATTAGATTTGACAGTAAGGGAAAAAAGAGCAAAACACAAGTTTAGTTAACATATATTCTCAAGAGGCCCCTCATATGTTGGCCAGGGCTTCATGTTTGAAGGAATTTGGCGATGACCAAAACCAAATAACTGCATAATATATCTTACTAACCTGGCGTCAGAACACTATCAAAGGTTTAAAGATTTAGAAGGACGATCTTCAACTTAGCATTGAGCTCACTTTTGGTGCTTTGCTTCACAAATTTGTTTGGTCTTGCATGGCATTTTAAGGCCAAACATATACAAGCGCCAAATCTAGCCTTTTAGTTAAACTCAAGACATAAGCAAACAGGATCAAAATTTTTTTTATTGAAAAATGTTTCTATTCATGGCAAATTTGTGAGCACAACTTAATTCTATCTAATATCACTCCATCCACATTACTAGATCGAACATGTGGAGGAAATCACATAGCAGAGTCTTGTATTTCCTATATCACAACCGAACATCCCATAATTGTTGGCCTAATCTTTTATCGACCATAGCACGGACCTGCTTGCTGAGTTTGGATCTAAGAGATATCAAGTCCTAGAAGAATGTATCTAATCTTGGGAGAACACAAATGTTTTTACGCCTCTTCTGTACAATCCAAAGAAGCCACCCCTTGCACAAATGTATAGCAATTTACTTTAATGCAGACCACCTCAAAGGATAGAACCCTCATAGTATTTATATTTGGAAAAAAATCTCAAATATTTCTGTTACGAACCAAAGTTTTAGTACCAAAAATTTCGATTTTGTATTCACATCAAGCCATCAGCGTACATAAAACAAGTACTGCCTCCCACGAGGCTATATACATGAAAACCACATATACAGATAACACGATGACAACATAAGACAACTATACACATACGTATGCTACGCCAGCTATCAAACATAGCTGGCGTAGCATACGTATTCGACGTCGTATCCTTGTCCTTCTTCTTCTTCTTCTTCCTGCTCTTGAGCCTTCATACTCTAAGAGCAGCTGCCCTTCCGCCGCTGAGGCAATGGGTTCTATGTCCATTGGCTGAACGGAAGGTTCTCCTATTTGAGTTTGGCCTCTATGGGATAAGAAGATGGCTACAGCAGTAGTGTACAAGAAGTATCTCTTTCTGTTTATGGATATGTTCATATAATCAGGAATGCGAGCAACTCTATTTTCTAAGTACTTGTCGATGTTTGGAACATCGTTCAGTGCTGCTCGAAGGGCTGTTCTAGGTGCAAAGTACCCTATGCATGGAGGAAGTTCTACCAATGAAGGGCCTATCTTGGTTTGGAACTCTATTATGATGTCTTGGTAGAATGGTGTGGCGTTTATGGTAGCATCCACATCAATCTCCTTCTGGAAAATAGTGAAGACAGAATTGATATCAGCCTCTGCCACATGAGCAGTGGCGTTGTACCATTGCCTGAATGAAGAAGTGGCCATTGTGCTGATGTGGATGGGGTTAACAAACAGATATGCAAGCGCCTCTATGAGCAAGAAAATTGCCTTGGAGTGAGGAGTGAGACTATAGGATGCAAATGAGGATTGTGATTTATAGGCAGGGCCCTAATTTGCAGAATTTTTAGGGTTTGGATATCTCTATCACTTCAAGGTCCTACTAGGTATTTGATAGGTAATCTAGAGTTATGAGTATCCAAAGGACTCTTTAATGATCCTATTGCAACAAATTTTATATAATTTGGAGGTAGTTCGAGAGAGTTATAACTATTTAACTCAAACCACTCACACAGTGCACGAAATTTGAAAAGGGCCTGGGCACACCGTGTGAGGGATGGGCTCCTGTTTGGGTCTTAGATGACTCTAAAATTTTGGTATTAGGGCAGAATCCTACTTATCTCGCGAAGATAAGCCGAGCTATGCCTTAGTTTTTTGTTTTGGACTTGTCTAGGCATAGATCAGTGTCCAAACACTCACACAGTGCGCGGGAGGCTAGTTCAAATTTTTTGAAAAGGGTCCTGGCGCACTCTGTGAGGGGTGGGGGTCTATTCAGTCACTTTTTGGCCAAATTAATCAATAAAACCATATTAACTACATTATTACACTTTGCAACTTAATTACATACTTTTTTATATTTACAAAAATTTATAGTACATATTTAACAATCTTCTTTCTTTATAAATCTGGCCAAGTTCATATCCCTGGGCATGCCCGTGACTCTTTTTGCATGGAGAACACATGCTAAGGAGCCTTCAAAATGCTGCACCAACTTCTGCTCAGCTACCTCCTATAATGCAAGCAACATGTCGTCTGTTACTCGCTTCTCCTTGTCGCCTGCAAGATCTCACAGGTCAATCTTGCAAATGCGGCTCTTGGGATGAGAAGTCCATAGCTCCTCTAAAAATGTCAAATCTCCCGAGCAGCTTTAGTGAAGTATGAGTCTGTCTTGCGCTTCATGGGCTTCTTTGGTGGTATGGGTCTCTCTGGGGGTGGCTTCAAGGTGTTCTCTTTTGTTAGCCTTCCTCCCTCCACATACGTCACCTTATTTTCTTCATAATACTTGGAGTACTCCTCGTACATCTTCATGTACTCCTTGTACTCCCTCAGCTTCTTCTTGTACTCCCGCTCGTGCTTGAGTATATATGACTCCCGTGCCGACTTGACCTTCTTGGGATCTGTAGTTGCCTTCGGCCATGTCGGGTAGGGAGGTGGTGTTGCAATTTCTTGGTCTCGGGATTGGAAGGTCTTGATCCTTCCGTCGGGCGGGGAATCCTCCAAGCGTCATCGTCCGACTCTGTTTCAGATGAAGATGATGACGACCTATCGAGCTCCCGCTCTGTCACTTTGAGCCCTTTGCTTGGTGTGCTCTTGGTTTTCTTCTAGGGTTTCTTCAGGAGAGCTGGGTCTTTCCCCTTGACCTCTCTCTGCTTCAGGAGCTCCGCCTTCTCTGCAAGTCTCCTTCTTTTGGCTGCCCTCTTCTTATTGCCGACTTTCTTTTGGCGACGAGCCAGCTCTTCTGTTGCTACAGTTCCTCCTCTTTCTCGTCCTCCTCATCCCCATGCTCTTGATTCTCCGGGTTCTCTTGCTGATCAGGCTCCTGTTGGTGTTCTTGTTGATTCTGATCCTGCTCATTGTCTTCCTGGATATCCGAGTTTGGGTTTGACTGGTCTGGGTTTGGATTTGAAGTTCCTTCATTTCTAGCTCGCTCTCGAGCCTCTCTCGCCTTATGTTCGGCGGTGAGCACTTGAACGCTAGTAGATCCATCCTCCATAACCATCCGAGCAGTCTGTTTGATGCGGGCCATGTCTTGAAATATCTTAATCGCCTTCCGAGCGCCTAGAAATCGCCTTTTTGGTTGGAGAGCAGCAAGCTGGAGGAGTACAGTGAAAATGAAGAACCTAAAGGTCTATTTATAGGTCTGGAAGTTTTAGATTTCCGACCTGCAATTTCATGTTATGCCATTATTTAAAACATTAATGTTTGCTGGATTAAGACATTAGATTCTTTTAGACAAAAAATACTGCTACCACTCACACAGTGCACAAGAGGCATGTTCAAAATTTTTGAAAAGGGCCTGGGCGCACCCTGTGAGGGGTTATTCCTTTTTTGCTCTATTTTTGGTTTTCTAAGCAGTTTCTTAGTGTTAGAACATGTTCTCCTGGCTTAAATTCAAATTCTAAGCTACTCTGAGCTATCAGATTACTCTAATTATACATCTTTCTAGGTCAAAAATGGTCAAACACAATTTTAAATGGTCTGACTTAGAACTCGCAGAGGATGATGTCATCCAGGGTTAGCTATTTAAACACGATAAGCGAAAGCGACTATTCGCTTCTGTGAAATTTAAAAAAAAAAAAAAGGGGGGGGGGGATGTGCCTACTTAAAATGGTCAAAAATGGTAAAATTTAAATTGTGCCTACTCGAAAGTGATTGATGATAGCCATATCCTGCTCAGCCATTAATAGAAAGTCCACCACACTAGATCCTCCGCCCTAATTCTCATGTCTACAAGTTCACTTGTGGGAAGAGGACCACTGTGTCAGGCTATTACAAATTACCAAGTTAAAGATACTGTGCATAGAGAAGCGACTGCCTGCCAAAGCGCGTGATCTGGTTGTCATCTAATGTCCGTGGCTAAGTTGCCTCTGCAGGATGCAGCTGCAGCACATCGTCTGCAAGGGTCAAGTCTCGTGGGTTGCTCCACTCCTGTTCGTGCCTTGAAATCTCCAAGGAGTATGACACAACCCAACTGCTTGTGTTGCTGGATGCAATCATACAAATCAATGTAAGGATCCATCCTATCCACATTTGAGTGATTGTGATAGAAGTTTCTTTTTGCATGAGGGAAGTAGCATGCAGCCAGGAAGAGAGGGTTGCCACTATAATTATGCATGCATACCCATAGGTACCAATTGTATATGCATGTCTTGTGCAGGGAGACCGACTGCCCGACTGCGCCAAAGCTGTCCAGCAATAACAGACAACTCCCTCGTGTCCCCTCTTTTCTTTGCAGCTATTGAATACCGAAATGTGCTGGTATCCTAGTAGCCTATGAATTGCATCCTCCCATGTCTCCACGAGGAGGATGAGATCCATACCTGTAGCCACGGAGTTGAGACTGTCCCCATTCTACCATGGGAAGCTTCGACAGTTCTAGAGACCATTTTGAGGCACATTTCCTATTTGTCAGCAGCAGTTGCATGCACAGACTGAGTTGCGGAGAAAGAGCGAGAGAGCAGAAGCATGATGAGTAGGGGAGCTGGGCGAGAAGCAGTGGGAGCGGAGGTAGCATGTGACTGAGGGGCAGTGGCCACTGAGGCTGGAGAAGGATGTGGAGCTGGAGCAGGTGGGGTAGGAGCATGATCAGCAGGGGTTGGGGCTATGGCAGAGTGGCCCTGGGGGTCTATAGCAGCATTTGGTGGGTGAAAAATGCACATCCTGCCCTCGAACTAGTCCAGTGGCTCCCCTCGATGGCCGATGCTTCTAACCTTGGCGAGCTCTTGCCTGTGTGACTCTTGTTGCTCTGGTGTGAGGTCTTGGTCCACATATAGGGACGTCCCCTCCAATTGCTTGCCTTGATGCAGTATAGCACCCCATACATATGCATCTGCGATCGTGAAGATGACAATGTGGTTGTGGTCAGGGCGTTGAGCACCATGGTGGCTTGCTCTTGCAATGTGGATAGGCACTGGGAATGTCATACAATCGAGGATCTGTGTCCGGGGGCTGTGAATGAGATTCTTCACCGCTTCCTCCGGTAGGCCCCGGATCACCAAATTATGGCCTCTTCGTTTGCGCTCCCGAAGTTCTGTGGCCTGTAGGTCAATGTCAGGCGTGGGCTGCAGCTTGTGCTGGGGTGGTGGTGGTGGCATGGGGTGGCTTGATGGTGGTGCAGCAGTGCATGATCTCGTCTGGTGGCGTGCCGGCTGTGCAGGTTGTTTGATATGCAGGACTGGTGCGGCATGTGCTGTGTCTTCTGCCCTGGAACCTTGGAGCTCAATTTTTGTAGAAATTGCTGCTGCTCCACCATCTCATGCATGCACTGCTACAGCTGTTCATGCGCCTCTGCGTGGAGGCCTTTGCCTTGCTTGGTTATGGCCACCTACAGCTTCTGCAACTCTCGATCTCGAGCAGAGAGGCTTTGCTTGAGTTCTAGCAAACGAGTATCTAGAGCGGGGTTTGCTGCCAATGAGGGCACTTCCTATGACTCGACCCTACCTTGAAGGGCTCTCAGTTGTGTTTGGCTCTCCTCAAAGACAACCTGCACCCCTCGTGTCATGTTATTAGCCTTAACTTCTGATTGAAGCCGAGAAATGGTTGCCATTGTCTCCCGTACTGCTCGTTCCCTGTCTTTTACCATGGCTTCTATGCTGGTGGACAGGGAGTCCAGGCGAGCCCACATGTCAATGAGCTCTTGTCTGTCCTCTGCCTCTCAAAGTGCACCAAGCGGACGCCATCTTCCACCTACTGTGTACAAGTCTCCAGCTCTGCAGTCTGATGTTTCTCAGCCGTCACTTGCCTTCTCAGCACATGGGATACTGAGAATTGCATCTCCACTGTCAGGCCTGCAATGCGTGCACTGTTATTCTCAATTTCGGCCTTGAGATGGATTCAAGGATCTGCCGATGCTGAGTTCACCGTGGAACCTAAGCAACCATTCCTAGCTTGTCGGGCTAGTCTTGTTGATTGGGCTTTGGCCCGTGTGACTTCTCCCTTGTCCATGATGTCTGGTCGGGGTCGTTTCCATGGTGGTCCTTCAGCTTGGTTGTCCCCATAGTGGTTAGCTCATATTGGGACATAGATCTTGCAGATCAATAAGTGAACGACATGCATTAAGCAGCTGCAAGCACAGATGTTTTGGAATGTCATCATGATAGTTCAGTGATGTAGTCCTTGAGCGATCGTCCTAAGCAGAGGATGGGCATAACTTATTTGTCTCCTTCTTATTTAAGCTGGTGTTTTTTCCTTAAGTTTTATCAAGGTTTTGTTTTTTGCAGCTCGAGCTTACCTCCATTTTCCTTTAAGCTTCCAAAAGAATTTCCAGAGCATTATTTAACACTAGACCCATCCCATGATGGACAAAAGGGGCATTTTTAGGGTTCATAAAAAAATGACAAAAATGAAGGGCACAAAAACTAGACAAACCCCTTTCTAGAAGTTTATGTATGGCAATCATGCTCCACATGAAAAATACACAAGAATGTATAAGCTCCCATTCTTATGAGTTATGCCCTAGCAATCCAAGGGGATTGAGTACTGAAAGCTTCATGTTTGCACAAAGTAAATTTGTCTCGAAAAAAGAATATTTTTTTCTTATCTATACGAGATATAGACAAAGACACAAAAAACCGCATCTCATTTCGAAGTCTTTGAAGGAAGATAGAGCCCTTCAAACGTGACAAAAGCCTGCATTCCCCCTTGGAGCACTGCTTGAAGTTGAGGTTCTTATGGTAAGAGGTTCTGCTCTATCAACAGAGACACCCTCTAGAACTTCCTTCTTTTATTGGCTTTGCTTTTCTCTTCTTTGATCTGCATCTTTATGAGCAACAACAACTTGCTCTTTATCACTCATATGTTTCCCAATTGGCTGGTAATCAGCATCTTCAGTCTGCTCTTCAACTTCATCAATCTCACACTCTTCTTCATCATCTCCATCAAAGGAAAGTTGAGGATCAGTTGGGAGGCTCAGATGGCAGTAAAATAGTTAGAGGCTCTACTAAGCATGGCTCTTTGCTCATTAAAGCTTTAGAACCTTTCTCCAAGCAAGTTTCTTGAACTACAACAGAAATTTGGGCTTCGAACATTGTCACAAGCATTTATTGGGCAGAGTTTGTGGCTGCGAGAAGAGTGTGTTTCGAAGGGAAATTTGCCTTTCTTCTGCATACAAGAAGTTATGGTTGTCAATGCTATCTAGGCTCTCTCTTCTTTTTTGAAAAATGATTAAAAGAATCAGAAAAAGAAGGCCATTCAATGTTCTTACCTTTTGCACAGAAGAGATTACCAATAGGCACATCATCTGGGCCCCCTTTTTCTTCTTCTTTAGATTTTGTAGTAGGGCATTTACCTTTGACAATGGCATTATTATTGATGGGGTTTCATGCTTTACTTCTTCTTCAATTGGTAAGCTTTCAGGTTTTGTATGCCCTGGTTCTTGATATATCACTAAAAATCTCTCAACTTGCGCTCAATTTAACTACAAAATGTCCTCATGTGCCTGAAAAAATGCCTCAACCATCTTGTTCTTGTAGTTATAGGAGATGATTT
Organism: Isoetes taiwanensis; assembly: GCA_021234155.1. Lineage (NCBI taxonomy): Eukaryota > Viridiplantae > Streptophyta > Lycopodiopsida > Isoetales > Isoetaceae > Isoetes > Isoetes taiwanensis. The sequence continues at coordinate 142,669 of JAJEKV010000270.1, read as the reverse complement.
TACCCATTAAAGTGACATCTGCACAAAAATCCGTCAACTTTTATGTTGCCCACTCTTCTCCAAATTCAAGGGTATGTACCATCTTCTGTCAACCCACTAAACCCTTAACAAAGTCATCTCCAGGTAGCCTGCATCCCTTCGCCATTGCGACCAGTTGAACAAATGGTGGAGGATTGACCTCAAAGGAAAGGATTGAATGGAAAGGAATCTAGCATCCTCCAAAACTCTGTGACCAGAGCTAAAATAAGGGAATAAATGGCTCAATTGTGGTTAAGATCCTAGCCATGGAATGTAGTGTCGTTGTAACTGCCCGATGGAGAGTGAGGCACCCAGCTTCATTCGGACCAAGTCAAATTGACAGAAAACCAAAATGGAGGGTAAATCTGAGGGTACTTTATAACTACTCAAATTGGATGGTGTTAAAAATGTGGGTGGCCATGTGATGAGATACTTCAGAAAGGGGTGTTGAGCTATAAAACTTTCAAATGCAATGAAACTCCATGATGCTATAAAAATGAAGTTGGCAACAATATCAATGTCTTAAAACTTAAAATTGATAAATATTTCAAGAGAATTAAGGGATTATATGCTAGGGTTAAGGTCGACTAGACCTGGTCTATGAATTGAAATTGGTCCCAGAGACAGGCCTAGTGTTTAGGATTAATTATCAATAGGACTTTGGTCTAGCGTTTCCTCAGACATTGACATTTCTCTGAGTAGAGAAGCTCCATGCATATGCACTCAACAACTAGGATTTTTAGAAATGGCACAGAATGGACAAGGGGGATGGACAAGGGGGAGGAATTGCTAAATGCCTTGAAGGTAGGTAATTTACTATTGGGTCCATTGCCTTCAAGTTGGGTAATTTACTAGTTAGGTTCATTAAGTTGCAGCAAGCTACTTCATCTGACTGTATCATTTGAGTAAGATCTAACATAACTCATAATCTTAAGAACTAATTATCCTTTTCCTAAATTGGTTTTTTTTTTTTTTTTTTTTTTTGAGAAAAGAAAAAAAAAACGCTGGCCAGCTGCGTTTCTTTAGGTATAGCTTCCCACCCCACAAGCCTAGGCCTGTGAGCCTAATCATATTTAATGGAGAAGCTCCATGCATATTCACGAATTAGAATTGTTCCAACTAGAGAAGCTCGATGTATATGCACTTAACAGACCAGGGCTTTATAATGACATAGAATGGACAAGAGAAAAGAAGTGCTAAATGCCTTGGACCTGGGTAAGTTACTGCAAGTTGCAGCAAGCTAATTTATCTGACTATCATTTGAGTAATATCTGACATAACTCGCAATCTTAAGGACTGATTATCAGCAGGCTTTATCCTCACTTTTCCTCACAAATTGGCATTGTTTTAGTGAAGAAGCCCATGCATATGCACTTACTCATGATCGTAAAGGTCATAAGCCAAGGTCTAGGATCTTCATTAGGGGTGTAATTTGATGATGTTAGGTAGAGGAGGCAATGATTGTACAGCAATGTGCATTTGATTATTGGTACATTTGATGTTTTTATTGTTACAGTTAGGAACGTTACAGTTGGTATCAGAGCAGGTCTCGAGTTCGAGTCTCCATGGGTGCCTATATGCATGGGTAATTTGCAAAGACTTGGTAATCATTGTGACATAAAAAGCATGACGTAAAAAAGTACTATATACCTATCTATCTAATCTGGACTTGGATGCCATCTTTGATGGTTGTCTATCAATGAACTACATCTAGCAGGCAAAATTAATAAGACACGAAGTGACCACGGCATCTCATGCAATATTCTTGATGCTTACAGGACCATTTGAGAGACCCACCTTGGATGCAAAGGTTAAGTACCTTCGATAATGGAACGTATTAATCCAAAAAATGTTCCCATCATAGTTTTGTCATCCTCTTATGTTCTTTTGTGTCAAGATCTCCTAAGATATATGTTAGAAAATGCTAATGCCATATGCATGATACAAACTTTAAGTGAAATTCATTTAGATTAAAATCCGTTATTACAAGTTGTGCAGATAATGTTGCTCAATGGCATTTCAACTCCTATCGCTTCCCTTCCAAATACATAAAGGGGAGCAAAATACAAATTTTTTTTTTTTGAAGGATAAAATTAACTAATATTACTCCAAAATAAATACAAGATGAGCGATATCAGGGTACTCCTGCCCACCAGAGCAAGCACCCACCGAACGTGTGTACCTATCTATGACTCAAGCTACAAATCTGCCCAAACTGTCCACAATGTGGAGGGTTCTTTCCCAGACCGCTGCTTTGAACTGCTCTTTCCGAGGGGATGCCAGATAAGAAAGATATAGCTTGTACCTCAACTGTAGGATCAAAGCCTCAGGCAGCATCTCCGCATTCCTGAACACCTTCATGCGTCGTCAATTCCAAATGAGCCACAATAACCGGCCTTTACATAAATGAAAAGCCAGACTCTGAAGCTGGGACCACCTGTTAGGGTACACCCCCAAAAGAACCTCTTGACTAGAGAGCGAGGAATGCAAGAGGCGCTGGACCCACTGCCATGCCGGCTGGATATCTGAGCAAAGAAACATGCAGTGTTCCAGGGTCTCCACCCAGGCACCACACATAGGACACAGGCTGATGCGTGGGTTGATCCTGTGGACCCAAGTGTTGACCCTCAGGGAACGGTGCACAATCTGCCATAGCAATATCCGGATCTTGGGGGGCGAGATTGGGTTCCACACCCATCTCCAAATGTAGACCCAATCATCCCCCGGCACCTGGAGACTCCAGCCGTCCAAAGGAGGCAGCTCATCCTGAACTGCCAAAAGCCCATAACAGGACTTCATAAAATTTGAGGGGTCAACTTTCGGGTGACACTTCCACACCCTTCGATGCTGCGGGGATGCTTGGGTACAAGCGATAGCCCACCACCCAGATAGCACAATCCCGTTCTCAAAGCCAAAACTTGCGGCGAAAAAGCTGCCAGGGTGCCAGCTGCCCGTCGATATACCACTCTGCCACCGTCCAACACCCGCCTTTGCTCCCATCTCGCTGAACTTCGTGGATCAACGGGTTTAAGAACCAAAGGAGTGTGTGGTCCGAAAGCGGGACCCACCACGCGGCGCCCTCGGTGAATGCACCCGGTGGCATCAATTGCAAGCGGGCGGACTGCTCCCGAACTGCGAGGAGCCCCTTCGAAATGGGGAGGCATGGGCATACCGACACGATATCCACGAACAATGCCCGTGGCCGTCGCGAGCCTGGGCGGTTTGTGGAAAACTAACAGTGAGACGAGCGGCCCGATGAAGCGGGACCATGCCGGGGAATCGGCGGCGTTCTCAAGAATGGCAAAGACAAATTTTGACAAGAGGACCTTGCCACGCAGCGAGAGGTCGAAGAAGCCGAGTCCACCCGCAGCCTTGGGGCGCACACACTTCCACCAGGCCACCTTAACGACCGCCCCTTCCTCATTTCCTCCCCACACAAAGTTACGAACCATAGAGGAGATTTCTTGCACCTTGCTCTCTGGCGCCAGGATGATAGAGGCCATATAAATATGGGTCGAACATAGGACGGACTTCGCTACTGTGACCCTGCCAGCCATGGACAGCTTTCCCCCCTTCCACCAATTAAGGTGCCGATGCAGCCCCACCAGGATGTCCTCCCACACAGCTGACGCTGAGACGTCAATGCCGAATGGGATATCCAAAAGCCTAGAACACGTGCCCTGCGGCTGCATTCGCCAAGGGAATTGGGACACGGCCACTGGCATGGGGTCAGCTGCCGGCCACAATGCCGAACACTTCGTCCAGTTCATAAGACAACCAGAAGCAAGGGAGAATGTATCCAGCAGCTCCTTCGTGTTTAACAGATTCCTCTCCTCAGCCTGTAGGAAGAGGAACGAGTCATCGGCATCTTGACTCCCACCGCCACTCCACCACAGCCTCCACCCGCGGTTAATCTGCGAGGGGCCTCATAACAATGGTGAAGAGGAAGAGCCAAAGGACATCCCCGGCGAACTCCACCCCCACTAAAGATCGGAGATGACTCACCATGACACATGAGGGTGGCTCTAGCCGATATCAAGAGCTTCATAACCATCGCCGCAAAGCTCTCCCCACATCCAAAGGCTAGCATCATCCTTTCCAAAAACGTCCAAACAACACTATCATGGCGTTTGCAAAGTCCGACTTCAAATACACACCTGGCTGGCCCATTACAGGAAGGCCCAAAGTGAATGCCCCCGAAAGCCGCCGACATTGCTAAGAATCGCCGCACGGAATGAAGCCGGGGACATAGGACTAATAGTCTCCTTCAAAGACAACTTGCGGTCGGAGCGAAAGCGCCGCAATGATTTTGTATACAAACGAATGGGGCCAATGACAGATAGTGGCTCCTTCACCTTCGGTATCAATGAGATGCAGCCGGTGTTGAGTCTATAGTCCAACGCACGAAGCGGTCTTGATGAGGTGCGCAACACCGAAGTCCCCCACCCAATCCCAATATTCTTGGAAGAACTTCGACCCAGGAATACCGGCCCGGACGGGGGCACTTATGTGGGGCCAAGGCACGGCAAGCTCCTCAAGCTCTTGCCGTGAGGCCGGCGCAAGAACACTGCCTCCTATCCGCGGACACCTTGCATGACACTTTACTAAGCACAATCTCCTCCATCCGCGTCGTGGAGGGGTATCTCTTTTCCCTCGAAAAGCGAGAAGTGCGAAAACGCCTGATGTCCACTGGCGAATTCGGAATCGCGACCATCAGCCAATGCAAGTGGCGACGGTGGAGCCGCATACTTCGCTGTCTCGCAGCCACAGCGAACATTGGAATTAAGGTGTTCCCCTCCCGGCAGCGGGTGATCCCTCGCTTTCACCAGCGCTGGCAGCCCTTCTAGTTGTCTGGCGCAATGTGGCGCAAAATCTCTTCTCCCCACCCCATCGGATGGCGGAGACCTAAAGGATTCCAGTTCCGCGATACAACGCATCAACACCTCCCCTGTCTTGCCGTGCCTCTCCAGGCTTCCCCGACTTAGCGAATGCCTTAGCCTCATTTAAGGCTGCACCATTCCCGCCATCCGCGATTATCCCGAAGGTGCGAAACCAAATCTGGCGGCATCCCCAAGAGAAATCAGCATCCTTCGTGTAGGCGATGTTAACTTTGAACACAAAGGCGTTCGGCCCCGGCCGTGGACGCCCCCAGGAAATTAGCCGAGGAAAATGATCGAGACAGCGGTAGACAATATGTTACATGTCGGCTTGGTAGTGCCAGTCCACAAAGTAAGGGTATTATCATAGCGACTATGGCAGTCGGAGGGCCAATGGGGTCGACCTGCAACTCCCTCCTATTGTGCTGATTCAAAAAGGCCAAAGCCTCCTCCATCCGGTGGGAGTCGGCCCTACGCCACGTGTCTGGATCCACTCGAGAACCGAGGGGCATGAGAGCCGGGCACCATCATCGTCCGGGCCATGCGGTCCCCGCACCTACTCCATGCCGCTCACTCGCATGCCTTCCCATACTTGGGCTAACTCGACCTGGCGGCTTATGTAGCTGTTGTGGCACACCACCACACCAGGGTAGCCCTTAAGCCTAAATTTTTATAGGTGTAATTTAGAATGTGAGGCAAATCTTAGCTTTTTTCGATTAGTTATGTTGGCGATTTTGTTTCGGGCTTCAATTTGAGTTGTAGCAACCTTGGCAAATCTTTCATCCATCAAGTGATGGAATATATACTTTTTTCTCAAGTAAAATTTGGGTCTACAATATATAGTTGTTATGTCCGTATACAGTTGTAAGCGTAATGCTCACTTAATGAATATACATGTTACCAAATATTGGCATATGATTGTAAATCTCAATAGCTCCACAGTAAAGGCTAAACAACAATAAGTACACAAACTTAGCCGAGGCATGATTGCATATTATGATGGGCAAGCACAAACCGATTTGATTTCAGTCATCTTTTTAAGATTGGATAAACAACAGACCAAAAGCAAAAATACTCCAGGATTGCATACCTGGATGTTGGAACCGGATCATGAAATCCATATAACATGCATGGTTTTTTCCCCCTTTTTTTTTCTTGGAGGTAAACGGCAATTCTAAAAAACTCACCAAGAATAGAATTCGCATTAATTTTACATGATTTTAGGGGGTTAAGGGGCGATTTTAGAATAAATACCAAGAATAAAATTCACATGAGGCGAATCAAAAATCCATCATTTAGTGATGTAGGCTAACTTATGAGTGGAGGGAGAAAATTTACCGTAGACAAGGTGGCGATATTTTATTGGCACCACTCCTAATTGATCCTACTCAACAAAAGTGAAAAAATGCAAATGTCCAAAAAATAGCCTTTTGGCGATATTTCGAGCTTAAGGGCTACCCCTGCACCCACACCTTTGCACGGGGGTGCCCACCCGGGCCGCCACGCAAAGGGATCCTCAAACAACGTAGAACCCGGCCGAGTTTGGGTCGGGTAAGCGGAAAGGTTGTCTCAAGTGGCGACATCGCCGGAACCTCAAAGTCTGCTTCCCCAAGCTTCTCATCCTCCCCGGAGATGATTCCCTTTGCTCATCCCATCAAAGCCAAGTACCGGGGCACCCCGACACATGGAAGACTTCGCTCCTCCTCCTTCTCATCGACATCCCAGAGCCAGCCAGACCCTATCTGTTGCCTGAAACCCAAAGGGCAGCCCGCTCCTCCTTGTCTCCAACCTCAATAGAGCCTAGCTGATCGGTGGGCACTGCTGCGCCTGACCAGTGAGGAGGGGTTTTAATTCAGTGTACCCCGCCATCTCGAGCTCTGTCAACTTCGGACCAAAGGACACTTGGGATTGAAGAGGCAGCTACCACCCTCCACTAGTGCCTAAGGTGAAAAGCTAACCCGCCCGACCTTTGGGGCAAGCAGGATCCGGAGGGACAACCCAACTCGGCCCGGTGGAACCCCTCAACCACAGGCGGCGCTCCTCCCCCACACCAAACCCGATCACACAGCCCAGGAGAATGCGGCGTGGCACCCGGTCCCGTAATTGACCTGTAGCCCCGGTCTGAATCAATCCCTCTTGCCCCTTGCCTTGTGAGAAGATCTGGGCGATCAAACTTTAGACGAAGAACACTGCCCCCCAATTGACTTCTGTTGGATCGCCCTGCCCGACTTTGGAACCCGTTAGGTGTCGATTGCAACCCAGGCCCGCTCTTCCCAATCCCAGATCGCCATACCTCGGGCTCTGTCAGGCCAATCCGTTTCAAAGGCCCGGCCAAAGCCCCCAGTTCGCCACCACCATCCCAATAACGTTCAATTTTTAATAAAAACAAGCATGAATCTAATTTTATTGCAAACTGTTTTGGGCACAATTATGCACTTTGTTTAGTGCCATATGGTGATACCAAAAGGAAAATATTTTGTTTTGCAATACCTATGTGGCTTCCATTCAATCTGGATAAATTCTACAATTACAACTTTGCAAATAAGGCACAGCCTACTTTTATGGGGGGTAAAACGACCTTAAACCCTCTGGCGGGTTGTCGCGCGGCGTACGATTGGGGCTAGGCTCTATTGAGGTTGGAGACAAGGAGGGAGCGGGCTGCCCTCTTTTGGGTTTTGTGCAGCAGATAGGGCCTGGGCGGGGCTCTGTGGATGTCGATGAGAAGGAGGGAGCGAGTCTTCAAAAAAGTAGGCATCAAAGTAGGCCTACATCCATATGCCTACTTTTGCCATAATTTGTTCACAACCATCAAGACCTCAATCAAGACCAAACATCTCATTACAATTTTACTCCATATGGATTAGTCTTTTATAGTAAACAAGAAAATTCAATAACATTATTTCCCCCAAACAAAACCCTTTTTTACCCTTTTCTCTAAATTCTCCAACGCATATACTGGTTATATTCATGAGATCTTTTGTATTCGTGGTTAAATTCAAGTATAGGATGCCTTGGTTATACTCATGAGATCTTTTGTATTCGTGGTTAAATTAAGTATAGGATCCCTTGGTCATACTCATGAGATCTTTTGTATTCGTGGTTAAATTCAAGTATAGGATCCCTAAGCCAACACCATGCCAGAGCCAAAACCATCAATTGCAAAATAAGATTGCGAAAAGCCTAACAATTTAGAGTTCCCATGGGTGAATTGTTGGAGATAAATCCAATCAGATTGGGGTACAAACACCCAGACCGAACATTTTCTTTGCTATTTATACATATAACATGTTTTTGTCCATTCGACTGAAACCTCTTGCCTGTTAAATATGGGAGGTATAGCAAGATAAGAGGCACTTGAGGATAAGATATTGGGTATTACCAAAAAAATAAGAGAATTTTTAGAGAACTAATCATTGATGAAATTTTCATAAAAGACAATGCATATGTGCACACGCACAGGAAGCATGATCGACAGATTATATAATAGCAATAAGATATTGTCCCAATTTCTCAAAACCACCAAGCCAAATATTGAGGACTAATGGTCCAAAAAAAGAAGCAGCTAGACCATATTTCCTTCAACAGTTCACAAGACCAGAACAGAAGGCTGTACAGTGTGGTGTTACATGCACTGTTTCACATGACTGCCAATTTTACACGACTGCCATGAATCTGAAATGAAAAACTCCCAATACTGTTCCACTGTTTGACTCAAATGTCCCCACAAATCATAAACTAGTGCATGTCTAATCTATCTTCTGACAGAAAGAACTACTACCTGATACTGCAACCTTCTAGCCAATTAATCTAATGTCCATATTACCAACACCGACTTTTCTCAAGTATGCAAAATGTGCTTTAACAGCATCCCACATCTGCATTTATAGATATTAAATTAGAAAACATGGAAGAAACTCAGATCAAACAAAATTAACATCAACAGAAAACACTTACAGTTGGATAACATCTATATGGAATACCAAACTCCTTAGATGTTGCTTCAACGATTGGTTGAATTTTTGGATAATGAAGATGGCATATAGCTGGAAACAAATGATGCTCAATCTGGAAAAATGAAACCAATAAAAGCATGAGGATCCGTATATGATAAAGAACTTTAAAATAGAACCTGAACCTTAAACCTTACCTGATGATTAAGTCCACCACTAAGATGTGTCCATAACAGTGACTTTACATTGAAATTGGTGGTTGTCCTGATCTGCAAGAAATGGATGTTAAGATAAGGAAAGCAGAAGCCTCAAACAGGGAAAACAAAAAACTGGATAGGTCGCAATTTCAAGCTTCAAGTGACAGAATTTATACATATAAATATACTGAAGAACATTATCACATATAGCAGCCTCTTCATTTTCAGCCTGATGTACAGCCTTACTAGATAAAAGTGGTTCTAATGGACTGCCTGTGGTGTGTTTATATCTAACACACATACCTGGGATGCTGCCCACCCGCGCTGCAATGTTGGAATACCATCCTTGATATCTGCATCGAAAAACTCTGCTTCCTCGACAACATGAGCCACTTGGAACATAAGTGCAAGCGTCCAGCCTGCTATTAACTGCAAACACAACAAAAAGTACAGACTAATCAATACGAATCAACCACAATTACAATCTAACGATGCAGAGCCACACATAAGCTTTAAAGTTAAACTAATCCTCACTTGCCCGTCCACATTTTCTAAACTAAAAACTGAATGCACTAATCGCATCACTTATTTATTTCCTCAAGCCAATATTTATTGTCAAGATGCAGATTTCATCGTTGCACATCCACATTTTCTAAACTAAACTGAATGCACTAATCGCATCACTTATTATTTCCTCAAGCCAATATTTATTGTCAAGATGCAGATTTCATCAAGCCAATATTTATTATCAATCAGCATCCACATCTTCTAAAGTAAACGCACTAATGGCATCACTACACCAATATTTACTATCAAGATGGAGATTGCAGTGATTATGCTCCAAAAGTATTTACTATATGAAATCTTGTAGAACTCGCAGGCATAACTAAACAAGTGGATTCCAAACCCTAGTTAAACCTTTGCAGTGATTATGCTCCAATTGTGTTCACTATATGAAAGCTTGTAAAACTCACAGGCACCTAAACATGTGGATTCTAAACCCTATTTAGAACTTTGCATCTACTTCCACTTCAATAATATTTCTAAAGCTGTAAAATGTACCTGTGATGACAAATAAAGGACGAAGAGGGCCAGCCAGGAATGATGACTGAAAACAGAAGGAATAATGAGCATGTGGATTGCGTAAAACAACTTCCCTCCGAAGAAGACGTAGAACTCCAGTGGGGTCATTGGAGGTACCTTTACACTGTAAAATAATAAAAATTGTAACAACACTTAAATAATCTTTCATAGATTGGTGAACGTATAATCTTTCATAGATTGGTGAACGTATAGTAGCTTATTCTAATGCAACAAGCGTTACTTACGGTCCTATTGATCCACTCAGATAGGCACTGAAATCATCAAAAAATATACTCTTCGTCGCCAAAAAACCGTAAAGAACACCCAAGTACAGATGCTGAAAATAAGAAATTGACTTCAATTAGAACAGAGGTCAGAAGCAAAGAGTATATCACGATAGAACAAAATGACAAATACCTGATAAACGTGATATGAGCGCCAAGGGTGTTGTGGGATGACACGCCGAATGTCAGGGTCCTTCACTCCTGCATCATTTAGTTAGAAAGATGAATTTCACAATGCATCAACAAACAGTGTAACATACTGATATCAGGATCATGTTTGTTGACATTGGTATAGCAATGATGTCCAATAACATGTTGGTGTCGCCACATAAAGCTATAACAGAATGGCATGTAAGTACTTATATCAAGTTTATCTGTTACAAATTCCTTACCTACTAGCACCAACGAAATCTATTATTGCAGCCATCGCATACCCGAGCCATGGGCATGTTGAGTAGGCCCCTGCGTAACAGTAAAAGTATGAGATAAAACACCACTGATACAGTTACCCATTCCAGGAAAAAGTCTTTACCATGATTGCTATCATGCATGATTGATAAACCAATCTGTGCCAGGGAAAAACCCAAGCCTAGAGAAGAGATAAATGACAACATAAAGCTTCCTTTGTAAAACCAGGTCAGATAATAGCAAAGGACATATGCCATGATGACAAAGATTGACTTCAAATACATATGGGGATGCACCCTTGAATTGATCTGCAAAAAGTATCAGCAAAAAATCAATAAATGGCCCAAACTATAGTTTTTCAGAAAGCATGACAAATATCTACATACATTTTCCTTCCGGAACAATGTTTCAACGCGTTCTTTTACAGTCAAATAGAATTTATCATTCCATGAATCCAAATATTCGACATTTGAAGAACAAAGGTGTGAGTCATCGACGCTATATTGGACTTCTCCAATATAATATTGCGGTAGTACCTTCCTGAAAACTCAACAATTAAAATTTCAAATTATTCACTTTAACAAAATAGATGAGCTTTAAATAGGAAAGAAATAGCTTTAAGAACAGAAGATGAAACTTCAAAATAGTACATCATATCACATATTTAAACCAATGTAACACAAACTTATTCTTGATGCCATTGTTATACTTGATCTATCCTATTGAGTAAACTACAGAGTAATACAAGGCCAAGGATCAAGCATCTCACCTGACGTAAAGAGGATGATATGAGTTAAATAAGTACGTACAATCCTGGCCTGCTCTGACATAGATAAAGGTTCCACCAGGATGACTAGGAACCCTGTAATGCAGCCAAGAACTATGAATATGATTGCCACAACAGGTCAAGGTTGCGAGAACAAATTTGGTACAAATGGAATGAAACTGATCATAAGATCCAAAACAGACAAAAGCATAAGATCTCCTTACATACCATGAAGTAACATCATATACTTTTCCATTAACAATAAGCCAACAATCTTCCGGCTTATTATGGAGGCTTATTTCCTTCAAGCTATACTTCTTGGGCTGCATTGGCTCACCCATTCCCGGGCTTCCAAAGCCAAAAGGGTTGGGAGCCATGGGACAAAGGAGGAGAAGGCAAGCAGCCCAATAGTGCTAATGCAGGATCCAAGCCAGAGAGATGAAAAACAAATCAAGACATGCAAATGTGGACGGACTGGAGGCTGGATGGGCGACAAGTGGGTCGACGGATTCAGAGGGATGCAGAGAAATGGATTGGTCCGGTGCACAGGGACCGGATCAATCAATTTGATGCATCTAGCCCCGAATGCGGGTCGATCTAGGCAAGCGGCAGAGCGGCAATTTGATGTCCAGGAGATGGCAAAGCATGAAGGGGGCTGAAGGGCAAAGCGGAAAGCCGTGCCACGTGTCAATCCGCTGTTGAGGAGAGGGACCTTAAAGTACCTCCGTGTCAAAAGTCATGCTTTTTTTTCCGCCACGGAAGGTTTGCCACGTTGCATGCCCAGTGGGACTTCCTTGGTCTATGGAATGCATGCATGAGCTTCTTTTTAAGGCTACGTTCCATGGCCATAAACACCTAGTTTGTTATACCAAATAGCTATAAACACCTAGCTTGTTACGAAAACCACTATAAAACTCTCGGCCCAGGTCGTTAAGGCGGATAATACCCTGGAACGAGGGTGTTATGCCCCACCTGAGTTTGTTATAGTGGGGCATAACACCCTCGTTCCAAGGTGTTATCCCTCTCATAACGGGACTTCAAAAGATCTGCACGTGTCAAAAATGTCCACCGCAGCTTTCATAAATCCTAAACCATGTGGCATGACCTAAAAAATACTATCTACTTCTAAAAATTCAAAGTTCACAATGTTAAATCGCCTGGGTACAACCAACCAGTGACTTTGATTTTATTTCTTTACGTCTGGTCCCAGGCAGAAGGTTTTATGATTAGAAACTTGAGATTTTTATTGAGTTAATGCACAACAAAATTTTGATTGGAAACTTGAAATATTCGACTACTAAGAGGAATATGAGGAGATTTTTTTGTAGTCTCTAACTGTTTCCCCCAACACTGCTTTTTAATTGTATGCCTTGATAAAATAGTTCTACCCTAGATGTAGTATCATAGAGGTCGATCTTGTTGTTCAGTTCGAGGCTTGAATCCTAATGGTTGTGATCTGGCCATGACATTACATCTAGAATAGATTTATCTTGATTCCTTTTACTTGGTTTGCATTGTTTGTTTGTCCCATGGCGTTGAAAGCATATCCCAACTGGAATTCCTTCATATTATTGGCTCATCATCGTCAAAGTGAAGATACATTGGAGATAAATTGGCAATATACCAAAAGCGTCATAAGGATCTCTGTTGGCCCACAAGTCTGTGCACGCCCGACAATTGAATATGCACAACTACAGCTTTTTGTTATAAAGAGATTATAAAAGCCAATGAAGACATGAAGAAAGTATGAAAAATCACATGTCGAAACAAATAAGTTATCTGATGTGAAAGGAACATGTGCCCACATTTAGTAGCAAGCATATATGTTTTTTTTTTTCATGCTACACAAAAAAATGGTAAGCTCAAGTACCTTTGAATGTCTTCCTTTGCACGATGTATGTGTTCAAGTACCTTTGAATGTCCTCCTTTGCACGATGTATGTGTTCACTGGACTTGATTTGAAAAATCTAATAAAATCATAAGAAACTGAGACAAGTCAAACATCCCTCAAACAAAGAAAAGGACACAAGTAATATTTTAGTAGACATTACTTTAAGTCACAACATCTCGTACTTTATCAAGGATCATAACCTCCTGGCCGTCTGATCTCGAGGTGTTAAAATCGACTCGTACTTTATCAAGGATCATAAGCTCCTGGCCATCTGATCTTGAGGTGTTAAAACCGATAACTCGTCGCAACAGAAAAATAGGAAATTATCGTGATTGGGGATGGGGGTTGGAGGTAGGGAAGGTGGTCTTTCCAATAGGAAGCTCGAGATGTTTGGTTTAGTGCACAACAAGACTTCTGAGAAGACTCTCGACTCTCGTGTCTTTTTCTAAGGACAATAAAAGTTTTTGATGGAAAACTTGAAATAATCAACTACTCGTAGTCTCTAAATGTTGCCCACAACAGTTCCTTTTAGTTGTATGCCTTGATAAAATAGTTCTACCCTGGATGTAGTGTCATAGAGGTGGATCCTATTATTCCGTTTGGGGCTCGAATCCTAATGGTTGTGATTTCGGCCATGACATTACATCTTGACCTATATTGTTTGTTTGTCTCATGGTATTGAAAGCATATCCCAACTGGAGTTCCTTTTCTATTATTGGCTCATCATCTTCAAAGTGGAGATACATTGGAGATACACTGGCAACATACCAAAAGCGTCATAATGGTCTCTGCTGGCCCACGAGTCTGTGCATGCCCGACAGCAGAATATACACAGCTGCAACTTTTTATTGTAAGGACATAATGAAAGCTAATGAAGACATGAAGAAAGTGGACAAACTCACATGTCAAAACAAATAAACTAGCTGTTGTGAAAGGAACATGTGCCCACATTTAGTAACAAGTATATTTTTTTTTAATGCTAATATAAGATAATTTGTTATATGAATGGTAATAAGCTCATGCATCTTTGAATGTTTTGCTTTGCACGATGTATGTGTCTAGTGGCCTTGATTTAAAAAATCTAATAAAATCATAAACTGAGACAAGTCAGACATCCCTCAAATAAGGAAAAGGACACAAGTAATATGCTAGTAGACTTTACTTTAATACGAGTCTCGTAATTTATCAAGGCATGAGCTCCTAGCCTTTCGATCTTGAGGTGTTAAAACCAAGAACTCATCGCAACGGGAAAAAGGAGAAATTATTGTAACAACCACTAGGAGATTATCTTGATAATCTCCGTCATTGATAAATCAGGCTTGTTCTTAGCTCGGGCTAAACTAGCTAAATTGCTCGACCTCCGATTTAAGTGGGTCAATGTTGCCCCCTCATGGTTCTGCAGAATAACCCCCTTGGGCTGCTGGCCTCATGGATTATTATCCAGAACCTGCTCGATTGAAGCATTAACCTTTTATACTTGATTAATGTTCTATGCATGTTTACTTGATGGAAATAGCAGTCATTAGTAGAAGAAAAGAAATAATGTGCACTAAAAAACTATGTACGAAGACAAGTTGTTGCAAGTTGTATGAATTCTTAACCTTATAATAAAACGAAGTGGCTACATTATGGTGAAGTAAAGAAGGCGTTGCACTATTAATACATTATTCACGAGACATTCATAGATTGGAAGAAATAACTATATCATAGGAAGGAAGGAAGGAAGGAAGGAAGGAAGGTATTTTTATCGTCCACGGAGACCAATCGGTCTATGGGACCCAATCTAAAAGCGCAGACAATAATTCTTACCCGGATAAAACCCAGCCAGAAAGGTTTTAGAGGGAAAAATCGTGGCGTCAATCGGCCTTCGACAAACCGTTCCAATATCACGAAATACAAAAACACGGATATATACACTCATGTCACAGACCAGTAGTGCACGATCGGTTGAAGGCGACCCGGTGGTGAGGGCAAAAGGTGGGCTCGCCGGATCCGTTACCTCACCCGATATGTCGACCCCGAGCGCGTCTTGATGTTGTGTTCATCGGCAAATGTAGGGGCAAGTCCGGCCGTTACTAAAGAGGCGTATATCGGCGGATCGACTGAATGCTGGGCAACTCTGGAAAAGTGTAGAGACTCATCCTCAATGGCACCGTTTGGCGGTAGCACTGACAGACATGTCTGGCGGAGCTCCCAATCCCCGAATCTACGATCACGAAGATGGTGGGCACACAATGCGAATGGAGGCAATGATCTGCGCTTTTGAGAGCCCGGTAGGAAGCAGTAGTAAACTGCGGGCCCACGAACCAACCGAGGTTGATGTGCTCCTTATGGTGGGCGTTTTGACTGCTCTAAACGCACGGGGTCGAGCTTTTGAAAGGAAGCAAGCGTCAGGAACTCCGCTGTACATCCCGATCGGCCTCTGTGTCTACACGCATGCATGCACTCTGCGTTCCATCTGGCGAGCCAGCGATCTCTCTTATCCCTCAAGCGGGCCCGCGGCTGCGGGCCATTGCCACGGCGTAAGCTAGGTGTGGGGCCGAGCATCACCCATATTAACACTTTTTTAAAATAGACAATGTGTCTATCAAAAGTACCTGGCGGCAAGAATCGGTTTCTGTGACCGAGGTTTGATAGGGGGATGAAGGTTTCACCCAAGTGCCGTGCCAAAATGCCTTACGCACTGCTCCCAAGTCATTCGGTCGCCAAAGAGGCGGTGAGCCCCCAAACCTCGACCCGTCTGGAAAGGACATGCTCGTCGGTCCAAAAGCAGTCGGTGATGGCCCCAATCATAGAGCTCTGCACCGGTGATTGTTGTTACGCATGGCATAAAAGCGCTTTCCCGACTGCTGTCACCGCATAAGTGGATGGAAGCCTCCCAAGGCGGCCGAGGAGGGAACTCCACCCCTAGGTACTTGTAGGTGGGGCGTGACCTCGGCGGTCCCCAGATATGTGAGCGAGGGAGGCATGGGGGTGGCGTGAAGAGGATATGAGAACCACCACTGGTCTTGGCGATTCAGCAGCGCATGTCGTAACTGGCCCCGAATGTGTCCTAGGGCATCAGGATGAGGCTGCATAGCTTAAAGGATGTGGGCCAAAAGGTCAACATCGTCGCATATATAATTTGGCCGGATGACACAGTGCAAAAGCATGCCATCCCCATGCTCGGTAAAGCCCGGGGCTCTAAAGGGTCAATGTAGAGGCCAAAAGTGTTGGTGAGAGGGCGGCCTGGACCACCGTCTCTTGGTGAATGCTTGGCCGTCGGCTACATCCTGCCAAAACAACTCTCATCTGACTGTATATGGCATTACGCCTGAGCGGCGGCGTGATTAGCCTGATCTGTAATATAATGTTTTCGGGGGTATCAAAACCTTCAGCGAAGTTCACAAAGCGGCGATTACAAGTCTACCAGATGGTTTTACGGCTATCTTCAATCAATGCCCGCGATGTAAAGATATGGTCAATGGTTGAGTGGCGGGGTCTAAAAGCTTTGCTTGTGTGAGGGCTCACACATCACATTTGCCTCGCCACAGGTCAGAAACTGCTTTGCTCAAGGCCCACTGCCGATAGCGGTTTGGCAAATCTTGAATCCGACCATGATCGTCCGGTAAGTGGCGGACGAGTGTGGGTCGCCCAGCCTTGTGAATGGGGACAATCCACGCTTGTGGTCCATTGTGGAAATCTTCTGCAATGCTCTATTGAAGAAGGATAGTGAGGATCGGCGGCGGCGGTGCCTGCCCATTTGAGTAACTTCGACACGCATACCATCGAGGTCATTTGCCTTCCCATTAGCCGGTCGTTGCGGGGCCCTCCACAACATCCTCCTCCACGAGAACCAATGGGGGGCCATCACCGTGAGGGTATGGGCGTCTGGCGTCTCACGGTGGGTCATAGAGCTGCTGCAAAATCTTGTTCCCCTTGCCCGGTGTGATGTCCCTGTAGGCTGGGCGGCCTTGAAGCACTCTAGCGCCAAAAGGTTCGAGGATGAGTGTCGATGGCCGAACATCTCCCCTGATGCACAAAAGTACCTCGCCTTTGTCTCCTTCGGATGGGCGATGTCTTGTGTGGTGGCACATAGCGGGTACACGGATCCGAGGAATGTGATGGGCTGGCGTTTGCATTCTTTACGCCGCATCAAACCACCGATTCTGGCGGAAATGTTGATGTCCTTGGCGCCAAAGCACCTATCCAGCGCATCCGTAATAGCTTTCGATCAATTGCGTACGTGCATTTGCTCTAGTGTGGGGTCCGCGAATTGCTGGCGACATCTCGGCGTAGTCCTCTTCACTGCTCATAATCCGATGCATGGCCCGAGGATTGGCTGGCATAGTGGGGGTTACGGCGCCAAAACCATGTCAAATAAAGTGGAAGGTGATGCGAAATGACCTCCTCATCCCGTTTGTCGGTGCCCACGGAAAGCGGCGATGAGATGCATATCTTGCGCCTTCTACGAGCACATAGTCCACCACACTAGACCCTCCCCTAATTGTCACACCGTCTGCGGGTGCACTTGCGAAAGCCCGGGCCCTTGATGTGCCATTGCAAATTATGAAGTCAAAATACCACATAGCGAGAACAATCATGCCGCCAAAGTGACGGCTGTCATCCCAGAGCCTAAATGGCCGGGTTGCCTCTGCCTGACGTAAGCTACAGAGGAAAAGCAGTGACCCGGCCGCCATCAGAGCCTCGTGGCGGGTTGCCTCTGGGGGCGTAGCTTCGGGGACATCGTCGGCCGGAGGGGTCAAGTCTCATGGGGTACGCTCTACTCTGTCCTGCATTGAAATCCCCAGAAGGGCGACCCTACCCAATCGGGTTGTGCTTGGCGTATGTCATCATATAGATTGACATAAGGGTCCATCCTATCCCGCATCAGTGGTCTGCGATAGAGGTGCTCGGTGGAGAGAAATAACAGCGCCGGGAAAAGAGAGTTGCCATCGGTATTATGCACACGAACCCGCAAGTCTGGGTTGGTGTGCAATGCGATAATACGGAGGGTAAAGCGGAATGTGCCAAGGTTGTCGTGTAGCAAGCAACCCACCATGGCCCCTGTCTGTCACGCAGTATTGAAAATAGAAATGTTGGTAACGTGGTCCGGGTAGCATGTGCGGCATGCTCCCATGTCTCCATGAGAAGATGAGAGATCCTATCGGTACCCGCAGGTTGAGGCTGTCCCCCGCCACCAAGGAAGCCGACAATTCCATGAGACCACCCGGGGCACAATTCCCTATTTGGTCGGCGGCAGTGGTATCGCGCCCTGCTGATCCGCGGGGAGGGCGGGGAAGCGGTGGCGTGAAATGAATGGGCGGGCGGCATGTAGTTGAGAGCGTGGGTCATGAGTGGCGGGGTAGGAAGCGAGGAGAAAGAGGCATGGTAGGAGAAGCGAAGCGGGGAGCCGCGTTTTGCGATTGGGGCTGAAGTGCGGGCACATCCGCTAACCAATCCTGCGGCACTCCCGCGGTGGCGGATACCTGCGACCACGACAAGCTCTGCATCTGCGTGCCTCTGTTGTGCGGGTGTGCGGTCCGGTCCACGTATAGGGGCGTCCCCTTGGCGTCTTGCTCTACGGCACAATATGGCATCCACGCTGGGCATCCGCCGCGAATATATATGACAATGCGATTCAGACTTCGTCGCGGCGAGCCCCATGGCGGGTGCTGCTTTCGAAATGTGAAGCGCCCGAAAATGTCATCCGTCGAGAATGTGTGTTAGGATGTTGTGGGCGAGACTCCCCCCTCCTCTTACCGGCATGCCTCGGACTACCCGGGTTGTGGCCTGGGAGGGTCACCATGCTCAATTATGGACCATGTTAAAATTGATAATTTTCCATAGCCACCGGCCATTGAATAGAGTGGTGCAAGGTTGCACAAAACAAAGTACAAACAAAAAATAAGGGGGATGAGCCATCGGGCTAAACATGACATGTAGCCTCACAAATACTATGACGAAAATGACCTAATAACTACAACAAGATCAATAGATGGATGATCAAGAATAAGCTGTCGACCCCTCGTATATTGCCCACTCTTGTAATTGAATGAGTTTCATTACTTTGTTTAACACCGCCTTCGTTGGACTAGTATTGTAATGTCAGATTCTCCGAAGAGTAAAACATCGATTACAACCATCTTTTAAGATATGAAGACAGCCAGCCATCTCAAGGAATTGGACTAAGATATGGCGTGTTTGTGACTTTTTTTCAAGACAATGTAATTCAAAAACGCCCCATGTCTTGTGCTATTTGTTGAGAGAACACATGATCTCTGTTTTTTGCAGTCTTGATCTGACCAAGGGTGTTGGCATCCCAAAGCTTGCTAAAGAAGCAAGCATCTAGTTACAGCCTCAAGCTATAGTGATGCTTCTATTTGCACATGTATACATGTGCTCTACACATTCCACTGGGTAGGGACTGGCGCTCCTTTTCCCTCCAAAAACCTTGAGGCCTTTATGCCCCCATTGCTATGGTGTAAGCCAAGTTGGAGAGAGAGCATCGTCCATATTGATCGCCTTTTGAAAGTAGATGATGTGGCAATCAATGGCGGCCCTTAGAAGAGGCAAGAAACTCGTCTCTTGCAATAGGATTTGATATGGGATTGTGGGCTTCACTCCCAATGCTCCTGCCAGGAAGGGTTCCTGCACCCGCTCCAAGTCATTTCAGGTAATAAGGGATACTATCGAGCCTCAGACTCGGACCCCATATAGAAGGACGGGCCATTAAGACTTTAAACAGGTGGGATTGATGGGCCCAATCATACAGTTCTGCCTTGTTTCAGTTGTTTTGCATTGCACACAGTGCCTTCCAGCCTACCCTCGAACCGAATCATCATAGTGTCCCAGTACATTGTAGAAGGAAAGTCCACATCCAAATACTTGTAGGTGGGTGTCACTTCCACATTCTGCGCCTGGTTGTTAACAGTATAGGACTCAAACTTTGTGAGTTTATTCTATGATCATATCATTTTTCACTAGAAACCATGGTCTAGCTATGCATTTGACCTTTTATAAACAATACCATCACTAATAATCATATAAAGAACTGTGGCACATTCGGTCAATGCATTGTTCATCGTGTATTTACCCATTTACAATAGTAAAACCGTTGAAATAATCCAATTAAATCCAAACAACATTATACTTTAAGTTTTCAAGGGATTGACATGTTTAGTGAAGACCTTCACAAATCGGTTTAATAATATAATCATATACTTAGAGCTCCAAGTTCGTCACGGTCGGTTTTGGAGTTTCTATAGATGTGTGATACATTAGTCCTGCTACTATTTGCGGTAACCGGCTATCTATAACTAGGAAATTGCCCACCCTCGATGGGCATCCATGTGCATGTAAATCAAAAGAGAAATATTCATAAGGTTGTATATCCTCATATTAATAAGGGTATTAGGATGAGGGGGGTTTCTCCTGCCCTCCATCTGCACCCCATGCATGTATGCCCATGGATTTACCCTTAATCCCCACCGTCCGCTATAAACATGAAGGGTAAAGATCATGGCAGCTCATGGGGAGGCATGGATGGGTTGATGCATGGTCATGGATGGAGTCACCAACCATGCTCCTAAGCCATCGGATGGAAGGGACATGGCGAATCATGGCCGTCTATTCTCGGATGGAAGGTGCGGGGGAGGTTTAGGAAGGTGTGGCAGTTAGGGCTTTTGATCTGAAGCGTTAAAAATTAGGGCTTCTTATCCCAGCCATTGATTACGTTTGGAAAGTGGCGTGGGCGGAGAAGCTTTCAGATTTGATGATTTTCCTTTCTAATTGGCAAAAGAAATAAAAAAGCGGCGGGGGAGTTTTGTGAGGCATAGATGGATTTCAAAGAGACATTTTTTTTTCGCGGGATCTTTGCCAAAATTTTATTTAGCCATAGCTTTATCATGCTGTCTTTCCTTTGATTGAATGGTGCACGAGTTCTTATTTTGTCACGAGACAAGAGCCATAGTTTTTGCGGGCTGCAAAACTTGCCATGACAGAACAACCGTTTTTGAGGCAAAGATTGTGTCATTGCAAAGGTGGGCCCAATACCAAATTTCTCCGCGAGAGTATCTTCCATAATCACAAATTATGGGTTTTCTATGGTGTTGTAGTTCCCACCGATGTCTTTTGAACATGTTATATAAACATTCACAGGTTGTTCAATACGGGTTGCGCATTTATTTTGTGAAGCGATTATAGCGATCAATACTTGAAAGGTTGTTGTGAGTCTTGAAATGAATTATTCTCTATAACATTGAATGTTTACTTCTTTCCATCCTATGCTTTTCTTGACTTTGCACATCCATGGGCCTAATTGGCTCTTGTTTACGCTATTATCATGCCTTCTTCACCAGGTTTTTACGGACTCTTGAATTTTGTTCTTATGGATTCTACAAATTTGTGGGCCGAGTTAGTAGCGCTAAAAGGCATGGTCACTTTTCTTATCTTAGTTGCAAAGTCCGGAGTTTTGTTTTAATTCAAAGCACTTCAATGGTAAATAGGTGTTTTGGTCTAGGAAGCAAGATTGATTTTTAGAGACCATTTATTGACATATATCTTTCTCTCATTTTGTAGATAGATAGAGGGTATATAAATGTAGCTCTCTATTTTCTCACCAACGGCAAGGCGTGGAACGGTTTACAAGGTAAGCAAGCGGGGATCTTCAAATCCATGGTTCTTGGAAATAATTAATTTCATGCAGATAAGGGGCTTGATGAAGTAGTTGCTCACGGAAGCTTACAAACATGGAACGTAGGTCTCTCGAATGGTTAAACTTTTTCATTTTTCTTTTTTCTTTTCTTTAAGAGAATAATGCTAGCACACGAGTTTTAAATTGCATGCACTTGATGATACATGAAGTGGCGGTTTTCCATCACCACTACATGCCATTTTTCTTTTCGATTCTTTTTTAAAAGTCTATGATGGTCCCTCTTCTTTATATAAAAGAAGGCTTGAATCGAAGTAGTTTGGTAAGACAAATTATTGATGAAAAGATCGGTAGCATGGCTCTTGGCTTTAAAGTCTGTCTCATGGAGCGGAGTCTCTAGATATCATTTTGCTGGTATTTTTATTGGTATCAATCCACAATGGATATAGACTTTACATTCAGATGCATTTTATTTCATTATCTAATCGTTAAGCGGTGTGTTTTTTTCCTTTTCATGAGATACTAGTGGCAATGTAATAGTAAACTACGCCAATTTGCAAGAGCCATATTTGTTGATTTGCATCAAATGATTATTTGCATGAGCTAATTCAGTCCATTTGCTAACTAATGCATGGTATGAAATTGCGAGAAACGACGTGGCCAAGGCCGGATTTGCCGCAATTGAGGGTAGGGCGACCAAAATTTCTAGGTTTCTTTTGATAGAAATTTCTAAAATTGAATCTTGAGGACCACGATATGGTGCTGAAATTGGATATGTGATGGATTTGAACTGAAAACAAAGACGAAGAATTGCTATGTTTGCCTGATTCTGCTGGATTGGCGGCCGGATTTGAAGTGTAGTTGAACAAATGGCGATGGGAAGGATGTGCACGTTTGATTGGATCTTGGCCCGGGGCACAAAGCTTCGGAATGATATGCATTATGTTGACCCAGATTATGTGATGCGGGTACAGATGTTGAATGTGTCAAGCACTAGACGTGTCTTTGCTCATTTGAGTATGAAGGATAGATGGGGGCTAGCCACGCGGCCCCCCACCGAAAAAATTTCAAGAAGAAGGTAGACTAATTTGAGGCCGAAATACTTAAAGAAAATCCTTCTCTTCACATGTTTTGTTGAAAAACGAGTGCAAAATGAAAGCCGTGCTTGAATCTGCCTCAACTGTGCTAGATAACTTGATAGAGCTTCAACAATATGGAATATCTACAGATTATTCAATGGGCTCTGTGCGAGATAAAAATGAGACGAGGTAACGGCATAAAAAACTCCCCAAAACTGATCCTTTTGCATTGAATTTGAAAAAATCTTACGCTTTTCTCTTTGATGTGCGGGGTAGGGGCAAATTATCTGAGGATAAGCAACTATCGCCTTTGAAAAAATCCTTCGTCATATTTGCTTGAATCTGCCCCAACTCTTGTCATCTGCGGTAATCTATAAGCTCAAGAAACTTTTTAACTTCGTGTATTTGCGGGAGCTATGGAGACCAATTCATACCGGCTTTTAAGAATAGAAGAAGATTGCGGAAGAAAACCTTGAAAATAAGCAACAAGGAGCTTGAGCGTATGGGCTCAACGAGGGCTAGCTGCCTTATTCTATAGATATTCTGAAGGAGAGTCTTCGTAAAAACCTTGGGATACCATCTTTGAAATTGTTCACGAATGCTCTATTCTTCACAAAATTCAAATTCTTCAACTTATTAGAAAGCAAAATACCACATGGTACTCTTTTTACCACCCAACCAGACCAACTAGAAGAGATATCACCAAGTCAAGCTACTCCACAAGATTGTATAAGAACAAACTCTTTCTAGCCACCAACCACTGGTGTTACATGAACTCCTTCTAATGATATGATCAAGCAAGGAAGAAGAGACGATACTAGAAGGTAAGGCTAGGCACATCATCAATATAGGAAGAAGCAGATCTAGTTGTGCAGTCAACTTAGACCCCTATGCACCTTTCTGGGCATAACTTTCAGCCCAATCTGGAAACTAGACTTCAATGGCTTTCCAATAAGGTAAGGATCGCCAATTTCTGAGTTGTGGTCGCGGAGATATTACGTCTCAAAATTGTTCTTCTATTTATAGATAACACCACCTTTTTTTTGCCTTTTTGCTTCTAAATAAAGGTCAAGGTTTATTTTTAGCTCTCTCTTTGATAATAGCAAGGCTTAGACATACTGGATGACTTTCTTACTTGATCATATCAATAAATATTGTTCCATGCAAGGCCACTCCCCCGAACACCATTATTAGTTATTAACCTTAAACCATATCAATTCCTCCCCTTCTCGGGATTGATCATCCTCGATCAAGAAATTATATGGCAAATTTGACACAACCAAGTCCATGGCTACAATCTGCATCATAAAAAGTTGTCAAGTCCAGCCTTTAGGCTTAAAATTTCCAAGTCCAGCCCTTTAGGCTAAAAACTTTCGTAACCAAGTCCATGGTTACAACCCTGATTGAATCCACAATCAGAAATATTCAATAACATAACCAAGTCCATGATTACAACCCTAGTTGAGTCCACAACTAGAAAATAATTCATCACAACCAAGTCCATGGTTGCGACCTTAGTTGAATCCACAACTAGAAAATAATTTACCACAACCAAGTCCATGGTTGCGACCCTAGTTGAATCCACAACTAGAAAATAATCAAGTCCAACTATTATGCTACAGATATATTAGTTGTCTCAAGATTTACTATACACTACACAAAGAAAAGAATACCTTATACTTCCTCCTTAGAATTCCCCTAAGGCAAATGTAACTCAAATAGACGTTTACCCGATAGCCGCCTAAAACTTAGGTTGCTAATGTGCCAAATAAGAAGGTAAGAATATCTCCCAAATAATTTCCAACATGACAATTTCTATGTCCTGCGTAAAACTCAATCATGACATTAGAACCTGCAAACCCAACCAAATAATATGGTTCTTTACTAACATAGTCTTTCCCGTCTTGGGACCAACCTTGTCCTCCTAGGAATGTTCTTTTTTTTTTGATCCTCCAAAGGCAGGATCCGCTGACGTAAAAAAATCTCCATCTTGATTTATCAAGTAGCGTCCCTCACTTGAACAGGTCATGGCATTCCCGGACCTTTCAGTTCTTCAAGTTAAACATCATCATTCAACTTGAACAAGAACGATATTTTCCCCTTCCATTGGGAAGTAATAATACCAATTGTTAGTCCTTCCCTTCTCGGGGAATAAACTTAGTTCCTCGAAGGCCTCCAAAAACCGCAAATTGAACATCAACTTAATTTGTCTCAACAAAATGTGTACTAACCTCCACCAGAAGCACCAACTTCTGATCAATCTCCATTTCAGTTTGCAATCTCCAACACCAACCAGAAGACCTGCAAACATCAGGAATAACAAACATTCTATTCACATGGACATGAGCACCAACTCATTCCAATCTCTTGGACATGGCATCCGGCGCATTCAATGTGGGACTGGCATAATCTCATTCCAATCACTTGGTCAAGAGCACCAACTCTTTCCAACCTTGAGGCACCAACCTCAGCCATAAGAATGCAATAAGAAATATCTAAAGATTCTAATCACAATCCCTAAACATCAATTTCATACCAGACAAGAGGTAACCTATTTGTAATTTGTCCCTCTTGGACCTCTTGTGCTGCTTAGCCACTTAAATTTCCAACGCATTCCATCACCCACATCTCGCTGGTAAAGACCAGAACTGGGCTCTGATACCAATTGTTACGAATGCTCTATTCTTCCTGCAAATTCTTCAACTTATTAGAAAGCAAAATACCATAGGGTACTCGTTTTACCACCCAACCGGACCAACTAGAAGAGATATCACCAAATCAAGCTACTCCGCAAGAATGTATAAGAACAAACTCTTTTTAGCCACCAACCACTGGTGTTACATGAACTCCTTCTAGTGATATGATCAAGCAAGGAACAAGAGACGATACTAGAAGGTAAGGCTAGGCACATCATCAATATAGGAAGAAGCAGATCTAGTTGTGCAGTCAACTTAGACCCCTATGCACCTTTCTGGGCATAACTTTCAAACCGTAAGGAATCTATGGACAAGCAAGCCAATTTGGAAACTAGACTTCAATGGCTTTCCAATAAGGTAAGGATAATTCAATTTCAGGGAGTTGTGTGGCGGAGATATTATGTCTCAAAATTGTTCTTCTATTTATAGGTAACAACACCTTTTTTTTGCCTTTTTGCTTCTAAATAAAGGTCAAGGTTTAGTTTTAGCTCTCTCTTTGATAATAGCAAGGCTTAGACATACTGGATGATTTTCTTACTTGATCATATCAATAAATATTGTTCCATGCAAGGCCACTCCCCCGAACACCATTATTAGTTATTAACCTTAAATCATATCAATTCCTCCCCTTCTTGGGATTGATCGTCCTCGATCAAGAAATTATATGGCGAATTTGATACAACCAAGTCCATGGCTACAACCTGCATCATAAAATGTTGTCAAGTCCAGCCCTTTAGGCTTAAAATTTCAATGTCCAACACTTTAGACTAAAAATTTTAGTTTTGGCCAAGTCCATGATTACAACCCCATTGAATCCTGAATCGAAATATTCAATAACATAACCAAGTCCATGGTTACAACCCTAGTTGAGTCCACAACTAGAAAATAATTTATCACAACCAAGTCCATGGTTGCAACCTTAGTTGAATTCACAACTAGAAAATAATTTACCACAACCAAGTCCATGGTTGCGACCCTAGTTGAATCCACAACTAGAAAATAATCAAGTCCAACTATTATGCTACAGATATATTAGTTGTCTCAAGATTTACTATACACTACACAAAGGAAAGAACACCTTATACTTCCTCCTTAGAATTCCCCTAAGGCAAATGTAACTCAAATATACATTTACCCGATAGCCGCCTAAAACTTAGGTTGCTAATGTGCCAAATAAGAAGGTAAGAATATCTCCCAAATAATTCCTTGCATGACAATTTCTATGTCCTGCGTAAAACTCAGACATTAGAACCTGCAAACCCAACCAAATAATATGGTTCTTTACTAACATAGTCTTTCCCATCTTGGGACCAACCTTGTCCTCCTAGGAATGTTCTTTTTCTGATCCTCCAAGGCAGGTTCCGCGCTTGGACAGAAAAATCTCCATACTGATTTATCAAGTAGGTGTCCCTCACTTGAACAGTCATGGCATTCCCAGCCCTTTCCAGTTCTTCAAGTTAAACATCATCATTCAACTTGAACAAGAAAGATATTTTCCCATTCTATTGGGAAGTAATAATACCAATTGTTAGTCCTTCCCTTCTCAAGAATAAACTTAGTTCCTCGAGAAGGCCTCCAAAAACTACAAATTGAACATTAACTTAATTTGTCTCAACAAAATGTTTACTAACCTCCACCAGAAGCACCAACTTCTGATCAATCTCCATTTCAGTTTGCAATCTCCAGCACCAACCAGAAGACCTGCGAACATCAGGAATAACAAACATTTTATTCACATGGACATGAGCACCAAAATGAAATTTGTAAATAACCTCAAATTTAAATAGAAATTATCTATGAGCTTGACTCAAAATAAGGAAAAGCAAGTCTTTGCAAGCGCATATAGAAAATGTAAGAGTAGTTTCCAAGCCATATTTAGAATATGTTAACGTCTAGAAAAGAGTGTATCTAGCATCTACGATGCTACTAGCTCTAAAAATGAATTTAAAGACTATGGGAATATATTTGCAGCACTGGTGAAGCCGTTCCGCAAGTAAAGTTTCAAGGCATAGGCATGGTAGACAAAAAAAATCTTGAAACATGGTCTCTAAAGAAGGTACGAAAGCTCAAGTAATTCTTCACATGGCACCGTAGCAAGGGCGTCCATATTCCATGTCTCAAATATTCAATATTCTGGATCTCTCATTTTGCGCTGCAAGTGTTCTCAAATTTTTGCGAATTCTTGTCTTGCGCATATAGTTTATCACAGTTGTAAGTCTTGAACCTATCCGTTTTTCCCAATTTTTTTTTCTGAGTAATGCCTAGGCCCTGCTCGATTTTTTCATCTAGGAACATAGATGAACATATGCTATGGGAAATCAATCTTACACTAAATGTATGTCAAATGATACATTCATGTGTTTTCAAAATTCATACTTTGAACATTTAATTTTGAACAACAATATTTGGTTCTAGAAATTTAGGGGGTTGGGGACGATATCTTAGTCTAGACCCCACAAAAAGAGAAAGAGATGGTTCTAATGTTTTTAAGAAAACAGCACAAGTATTCTGAAAAAGAAACAATCAAAGACTATAACTCTAAGTTCGATCCTCCAAAGCAAAGCTTGACAGTACATTTCAAGGTTCCAAAGAGAAAATTTCGATTTAGCGCACTAAATGGCATGTAGTTGCGGCCTGGCCATTGCTAATTTGCCCACAATGTTAGCTACTTCAAAAGGATACAGACCAAAATACTGGTCGTTGCCTTAACCATATGCGACAGGGCAATATCACAACTTTAAATTTGTGTCTATTATTGCTAAGCAAGCCTAATTTGTGCTTCTTCCAGAGGGAACAAAACATGTCGAAGCTATTGATATAATGGTTGAAAAATCATTGAAATTAAATCGATGTGGCTTGAAATGGTTCAAACACCTTTAAAAAAAAAAAAGCGGTCTGCAAAGCTTTTCGGGCGATAGGACGGAGCCCGTTTACTCGTCTAGAAGCTTTGATTATACTACCACGGTTTTGGGTTTTTCAATCAAATCCACACCCAATAGAACGTTTCCCCGTTGTCTAAATAATGGAACAAACTTTTACATTCATTCTGAACAAATAGGGATGCCGAAAGCATAAAACAAAAACAAAGTCCTAGGCCACGAAATGGCAGAAGTATAAATCATGCTCTGAACTGCTGAATAGGATCAATCAAAACGGTCTGAGTTTTGCAGGTGTAGGGTATAATTCTTTTATTGTTTTGAGATGTTTAATGGACGGATTTATGATATCTAAAATCGTAGCAATCTGCATGATCCATGTGCATGGCAATTGCATATTGGCCGCAAGAGCATATCTCATTGAACTGTCATATATATACTAGTGAAGTGTGCTGGTTGGTTTCGCAGCGGATAGAAGGCGATGATACGTACGACCCATGATTGTAACAGATGAGGGCATTTTCAGATCTACGAAGTCGCCATTTACACCGAGGGCAGTAAAACAAAATAGATTGTTTACGATGCGGGAACTATCAGAAAATTTATGTGTTGAATAAAGTTCTTCTAAAGGTTGGGGCAAAGGCTGAAGGGGAGGAAGTAAACGGCGGCCGCCATTGCAACAAAATAGTATGTTTTCGAAATTGAGCAAATCAAGCTGGCATATATTACATTTTTTAGTCCATGTTAATGGTTCATGTCCTATAGCCTTTATGTCTCGTTGCATTCTGATAATCTGTTTCTGCCAATGTTGACTAGCATTGGTACAATTTGTTAGTTGAAGATTATTTGATGGTATAGGTCCATTGTGTTGTTCCATGGAGGTTATGTCTGCCATAACCTCCATGGAACGTAGCGGCATAGGGTCAGTGACGGTATTTGGATTTCGTCGAGCTCTCTTGTATGCTCTACGTGTGCTAGCTTTTTCTTCATTGCTTACAGGTGCCGCATGTGGTCGATCTAGAATCACTGAGGCCTTTCGTTTTTTTTGAGCTGTATATTCTTGTTGGTATTTACGGCGATTAAGGATCTTATCCACGTTGTTAGTAGAAAGGCCTTCTATGTCGGGTAAAGGTAGCCTATCAATGATACGATGCAAAGAACGTTAGTTAGTAATGCTAATGTTTACTACACACGAGTCATTTACACACACTTTTTTCTTTTTCTAATGTTTAGCTACACTACAAATGCTATTGTTAACTAATGATATCAAACGTCACATTGTGCAAAAGGACATGAATTATTCTATCGTAAATAGCAATGAATCTAGAAACGACAAAATTGGATAGTAATTTAAGACCAAAATGATGTAGGAATTTCACTCACCTTGGCCGCCCTCTTTTTCGTCCTTTTGATGTATCTTCTATGCCGTAATGGATTTGATGCTGTAAGTAGCTATTAGTAAAATTGTTTTGAAGTGGAAAGACATGTAAACAAATTTGCTATCATAAATAGACAATACTAAGTTTGCTTCGCAATGTAAGGAACTATAGTTTTTTTTATTATGTAAGTTGTGCATTAGGTGCTACATTTTAGAATTGCACTTACTTTGAAACGGTCTCTTCCTTTTGGTCAAATGGGTGTGTTCTTGAAATCTGCTAGGCATTTTTGGAATGAAGGTGATTTGAGAGTTAGTGTGGATGTATACCTAGTGTTCAACATCGTCTCTTTGTCCTTGTTGCTTTCTTGTTTGCCATCAACAACTTCCTCGTTCTGCATGGATGTATTTCTAAAAGAATGTCTATTGTAGTTTTGTAAATGTAAAGGAAGGCATTTAACAGAGGGATGTTTTTCGGTCATATGATAAGCCATAATTCTCCACGTAGCTTCCATGGAGGATAGATAACGTGCGGAAATGTAATCTTGGATTTCATTCTTGACATGAGGTTGGCTATCATTGGCTGTTTCTATAACTGGTTTTAGAATCTTTTTAGATGGTGTTTGATTTACGGAACTAACATGGAAGCGAAGCATTATCCCGAAGCCTTTATATATATAGCCCGTAGAGATATGCAAATATGTGTATGCGGTTGATGCAATATCTACATAGGCGTGGCCGGTCCATTTCTCACGAGTAGGAATGGAATGTATGGGACAACATTTACATCACGCCTCGGTTCGTCTTACATGCTTTATCATCCTATCCCTTTTGTCGATGTATGTGCGTTGGATTTAGTGGCTTAGGATATTTATAGCGACATTTGTTATTTTCTTTAAGACATCGTTTAAATATAATACGTGAATCATATATTTTTCAACTTGTGCTCTTAGTGTCGGATCTTCTGGTAATTCTGCTGAGATTAAATTGTCAATTATATCTATAGGAATTTCATATTCTGTCTTGACGACAATATGTCCATGTGGTAATCCGCGTTTCTGAAATTCAATAACGTGCATCATGTAGGATATAGGCCCAAGATATTTCCGAATGATGTTCTTTGTATATTGAACTCTTTCATGGCATGCTCGAACGACTAATGTAGGATTATCAGATGCATTTTGACCTGGACGCAATTTATATTTTATTCCACAGATTTGTCATACGTATGGTAGAACAAGCGAAATTGCATGATTC
This sequence comes from Isoetes taiwanensis, assembly GCA_021234155.1. NCBI lineage: Eukaryota > Viridiplantae > Streptophyta > Lycopodiopsida > Isoetales > Isoetaceae > Isoetes > Isoetes taiwanensis. Next base: position 111,280 of record JAJEKV010000270.1, on the reverse strand, counting down.
TGACTTCGAATTTAACCTTAGAATATGTTAACTTTGAGAAAAAAATGAAAAATAATATCTTACAACATTGCAACGTGTCTCATTCACAGAAAGTAATTGGAACTAAAATTCTAATTGTGCAAGTTCTAAATTGTTGTGTTATTCATTTGAAAGAGCAGATGAAATTAATGATAAGAATAAAATATAAAACATCGTATCCAACATTCGACAAGAACCCTGGTTATCTTTGCAGCTGACGTTCCAACAAATAGTGACAAGTGTAGATGACTGTTATGAATTTAGTGACACTTGGCTCATTTGCACAATCACTATCTTCATGCCGGGCCCATAAAAACTCTTCAGATTGCAATTAAAACTATCTACCGACATGGCAACTCCGACTCCAGACGCAGACTTGCAGGGGATAGATATGAATGGCGAGCTTTCTGAAAACACCAGCACTGGGAATGAAAATTTGCAGCCTAGAGGTAAAATCCATACAGCAAAGAATTAAATAGACCTGCTCCTTTTTTAAGCTTTTTACAGATGCCAAAGATAACTGAATCGAAATATTCATTTCTTTAATCTTTTTACAGATGGCGAAGATGCAACATGCTTAGAACAAAGCTCCCGGAATTTGAAAGAGCTCCGTATAGATGCGCTCATACACCGACACAGTTTGCACGAATAAGAACAGATCAATTTGCAAACGAAGTTGGTTTTTTATGTGTTGACCTTAACCAAATGTCGGAACGATATTTCATGCATGGAGCCGATATTGTATCAGGATTTCACTGCAGTTTTGTTCGATTAGAACAAATAATCGTAATCTTAAAAAAGCTGAAGAAGTGCTTAAAGATCATGGATGTAGAAGCGACCCTGAGACAAGCATGCCGGAATCAGCAGGCATAAAGCTGCTTCCTGTATCTGTATCTTCTCTGTAAATAAAGACATGTAAAAAATGACGTTGCTTTTTCTGTAAATAAGGACATGTAGAAAATGGCGTTGGTCTCAATTGTACAATAAATTTATCTAAGCCACATCATGTGCACAATCCCATTAATACAACGAACTGAATTATAGCTTCTCGGCTTCATTCATACATTACCTACTCACTGCAAAGACATGTGTCAGCTGCAACTACACACTACAAAAAAAAATAACGTTCTCCCCCCCTATCTCCACGCATTCTCCACGTGGAGAATATAGGGTAAAGGGTGGAGAATAATGGTGGAACTTTGGGAACCTATATTATAAAACTAAATGTCGCGGTTTTTATCAATATTTTACATTGACGACAGATTGGCGATGGCGGCACCAGATTGGTGACGACGGATTGATGACGGCGGCGGCACCTGATCTTCTTGTCAGGTGACTGATCTAAACATCTCATCCAGTTCTATTTTTGATCCAAGCCGACAAAGATTTGCAGTCAGGTTCAACCTTGAGAGAGTTTTCTATATTAGTTCCCAATTCATTAGATACTGTATCTTTAGATACTGTTTTCTTTAGATACTGTTGGCTTAGCTAGCTTATTTCAGGATTCCTTATACGTTTATATAAGCTTATTTCAGGATACGAAATAAGCTGATCTCAGGAATTTGTTTTGATCTCAGGAATTGATTGATTGACAATCTTTCGATTGCATATTCAGCCAGGATTCTAGTGTGTTCAGCCCGGATTCAGACAGGAGGCTGATCTTGTCAGGTGAGCTCATTTTAAAATGATTTTAAATTGCTCAGACGTTATGCTCATTTTGTTGCCGCATGCCACTAAGAAAGATATAGATGTATTAGTCTAAATTCTATAGCCAGAAAGGGAATATTTTAGATAAGCATGTGGTGTTTCCATTGGCTGATGTAACAAGACACAAAATGGAAAATTATACACTGAAGGATAGATTTGCAAACCCTATGATCCATGTGAAAACATATTTATTGAGGGCATGCATACAATTCAGGTACTGTTCTGTGCATTGGACAAAGTGCCATTGTTTTCTAAGTGCGCAAATGTTATGCCCTTATGGCTTATGATCATTTTTAATTGTTGCTCTACTTTGTATGGAGTTTGATAATACCAGATCAAAACTTGTTTCAAGATAAGATCTATTTTTCTAGCTCTTAAGTAAGCTCAAGAAATATGTCCAGTAATGGAATCTTGATGTAATTGTTTGCTTTAGTTTCTTGTTTGCGTAGTCTGTGCATGACCGAAATCTTTCGTGATCTACAATTCGAATCTGGACATGGTTCTAATGAAACAAGGGTCTGAAACTTCCTCAGGTTTGGTGGACATGAAAGGCAAGAAAAGACGCCTTTGGGGTTTACTTCTGTAAATGCCGATATTGCAGTCGGTGCCTGCTGAGAGCCTGCTGAGTTGGGCAGATGGGCAGACAAGATTGAGTTTATTATTTGCCTCTACACAGATTTCAGTAGTTATGACTTATGAGTTATGAGTTATGACTTACGAGTTATGTGCTACCCTGTGTATATCCGTCTCATTGGCTGGAGCTTCATGCCTGTTTACAGGAGGCTGTCTTCTTGTGCATGGTGAGAGGAGATTGTCTAGTATGCATTAAAGTTTTATTACAAGATATCAATTTCCAAATGCTTGGCAGGTTTTAACTCTTTCAATGACCCTCGTCATGGTGCCACTATCTATGCCAATTGTATGCGCTGTGTTCCAGCGTGTAGGATTTGATGCAACAGCGTCAAAGGTTGTATCATCACTTGGTTTGTTGTAAGTGGTTTGTTGTAAGTTGAAGGTTGCTTGAACCTCTTTTCCTAAGCTTAGAATACCAAAACTTGGACCTTAGAGGTCTAACCTTTAAAAAGAAACTATTGCATCAAAAAGAAAATGTGGAAAGGTTGCTTGAATATTTAGTCTAAAAACTAGTAATGATTAGCATTACTTCAGAGCCCAATCTCTAAGATGTTTTGGCACATGCTATTGCATCAGCTCTGCTAGGGATGATTCCTCAAGCAATGGTTAACATATCATTATGCCTACAGTGTAATTTTAGACATTTTACAATAAGATAGCTCTGATCAATTGCCCTGAGACAGTATAAGCATCATGATAAGAATAACAGGTCTAATTCATTAACACTTATGGAATTTAGAATAGGTTATTATGGATTTTGCTTTTTTTCTGTCCCATTTCACGAGTTATTCTACACGGTTCTGTCCTTATCGTTGCGATTCAACAGATGTATTGGGTTCCACGTTCTACTTGATGCGTGATTTGTTAGTCCGAGTCTTTTATGCACTGGGGGGATGGGCACTTGCCATTCCTAATCAGCATGGCTTCCATACTCCTAAATGCTTTATTGGATTGGGCACTGGTTAAAAAAGCGGGGTTTGGTGTGGAAGGTCTGGTGCGTATGGACATAAACTAGTTCTCTCTTGTTCCAGGTATGGACATAAACTCTCTCTTATTCCAGGTATGGACTAGTTCTCTCTTATTCCAGGTATGTCCAGGTGTGGACAACTGGGTGGCAATGCTATAACTCACACAGTTTCCCCTGAGGATTTCATCTTTGGCGTTGCTTCATCAGCATATCAGGCATAAATAAATTGCAGGCGTTTACATATAAGGAATTTCAGTTAAAACTTGTTATAATTGTGCGTGCAGATTGAAGGAGCTCTGCAAGAGAGCGGCAAAGGAATCACAATTGTGGATGGATGTATCAAAGGTTAGCTGCAATTATCCCCATCTAAATACTTTCATAGTGCAAATGCTAATTCTGTGCCTCAGGGAGCACAAGCAGTATCAATCCCGGAATAGCAGACGACGGATATCACCTCTATAAGGTTTATGAATATTTCAATGGTAGTTTTGAAGGTGGTTGTCATAGAATGTTTTTGATGCAGGAAGATGTAGATCTCTTAGATGACTTGGGTGTTGATGCTTTTAAGCTCTCCTTATCTTGGACTAGAGTTTTACCAGGTCTGTATCATGAGCAGAAAAAAATTACCAGAGTTCACTAATTTATGCCCTATCTACTTTTTGTGATGCAGAGGGCCGAGGAGATGTGAATATGGAGGGTGTCAGACACTACAGTGATGTAATAAGCAGCTTGTTGGACAAAGGTAAGGCTTCCTCTATGTTGTTTAGAGAGGACTTTGTTTGTTCTCCTTAGTATTCTTGCTCATGGCCTAGGTATTCAACCATATGTGACACTGTATCACTGGGACTTGCCACTCGCACTTGAAAACTCATATAAGGGATGGCAGAGCCCTAGAATTATGTGAGTCATTACCATATCAGGATTAGAAATGATGCACCTTTCATAATGTCGTTCAGTGAAGATTTTGCAGCCTACGCCAAAGTATGCTTTGAGGCCTTTGGGGATCGTGTAAAGCATTGGATAACAATAAACGAACCTTCTATGAGTGCAGGTACGGAATTATCTATCTTGCTTCTTAGCGTTAAAGGGAATTGAAACTGTGATAAAAGCATGGCAGGATGAGTTCAACCCTGGATGGCAGTTATTCAGTAGACTTAAAGAGATTTTCTAATATGCAACTTGTTGTTCAGGTCCTTGTGATCCTGCTAAGTCAAAATTTGGCATTGCTTTACATCCCACCACGAATCTTGCACATCATAATATGCTGCTTGCACATGCCCATGCAGTGCGCGTATACAGGCAAAGTTTCCAGGTATGTTTTTATAAACAATTACATGAAACTTTGGTTTGGATTCGACCTCACTATTCTAGCGCACAGTCAAAACAGATGGGATACATTGGAATTGATCTGCTTAGCTTCTGGTATGAACCCCTCAGTGGCACTGATGAGGATGCAGAAGCAGCTCAGAGGGCCCTTGATTTTCAACTAGGATGGTACTTTCCCACCCTTCCGCTGCAAAAAAGAGATTCAAATTAACTGCCAAAAAGGTTAATTGTTTTTCTAAATTGATGCAGGTCAATGGATCCTATAATGGATGCTTATGGTGCACACCAATATCATTTACTCAGTATATGCATGCAAAGTGTGACATTTGTATTGGCTATTATCTGCATACCTATAGCAATTGTTTGATACAACTGTTTTCTACCTAGCTGGGCTATTTTGCAGCACTGCTTCATTCACTCCACTAAGATGGAGAATTTGTGACAAATTCAATTATTGATTTTAAGCAAATCCTTGCTTAAAAGTAGCTCTTGAGCTCACAAGGTGAATGTATGGAGAATGGAAGTAGAAATGCTGATAGTAAATTAGAGGTGAACAAATGGTGAATACAGTCCAAGATTTACCATCAATTCTCCAAGTTTCACCACTGGTTCTCCATGATTTCAGGGAGAAACTTCTCCATATGGTAAAGGTGATTCATGGGTGAATGCCGGGTGAATAAAAGGTAAATTGTCCTTTCATTTCCCATTTGGAGAATCAGAAATTTTTTGTAGTGTACATAGACAATATGGATAAGTCCAAATCTGCCCAGCTTCTAATTTTAAACAAACAAACACAACTATTATATGACTGACACAGAATCAAGCGGATAGCAACTGGATTCAGCTGATATTTCTCTCTCATTCGTTCGCTATAAACCCAGTGTTTCTCATCAGACAAATCCAAAGCAGGATTTGTTACTGCAAATCGATTCAATCCACCTGATATTTTTGTGTCAGTGACTCAGTTTAAATCCAGTGCTTTCTAAGGGACGCCACAAAATCACCATCTGTTCCTCCAACTCCATAGTTTTCCCTATTGTACGATGTTTGAAATTATCCCTTTCGCCAGATTACGGACACAGCTTATATTCAACAGAAGATTACGGCCAATTTCGCATTCAACTTTTAAGGTACAAGTTTATAAACCCAATTTTTTACTGGTTCCAGTATGCAAGAAAAGAATTACTAGTGACCCACCACGGTTAACAATAAGTTTAAATCGTGCGAGTATGCAGAAATCAGGATTAACTGGGAGACCTAGACGCCAAGATTTCCATCACCTCCATTTCGATACTTCGTCGATAAACACCTGTTCACATACTTTGTATTTTAACTTGCCCATTTTTTTCCTCCATATGCTTTAAAACTTTATTCCAATTTCCGATTGTTTTTAGTGTGTCTCATAAAGACAAACACTCCATGGGAAAACAAAAAGGCCGCCCCAGGTACGTCCACCTTATAAGCATCTTTCTTTATCTTCTGTTTCAATGGGATGTTTTACATTTGGTTCCCAACAGATTACCCATAGTTGGCCCAAGCAATAATGACACACATGAAACAACGAACATCCTCAAGCGTCGAAGTCGTCAACGTGAATATCAAGCTCGAAAGAAGTTAAAGAAAATTCAATCGACAAACCAAGAGGAACAAAGTTCCGTATCTTCAAAAACTTCCAATTCGAGGTATATAGTATGCATTTAAGTTTGTTTCATTTTTGCAAACTTAACAGTATGTTTAATATAATATGCCTAAATGTACCAGCAATCATGAGAAAAAAGCAACAACAAATTCAGCACAGGTGCCATTAGTGTCAGTGGAAAAACCAATTAGGACGAAAATACAATCTCGGACAATAGGTATGTATCTGCAATAATTAATAGATGAACTATACTTCAGGCATTATATAATAGCATCATTCTCCTAATTTCTTTCATTTTTACATATTTAGACAAACAACATTCATTCTGACAAGATGCACAGATATAATAAAAAAACATTCTGTATGAATCTCGTTCCAATCTTTAGATACAACTAACTAATCAAAACAAAGCATGATTCTTTCCATTCAAACATGCGTTTATTGTTATTTATTTATTGTCTTATGTTTCATTATATTTCTTTGACTTCAAAATAACTTTTATTACTGGGTACTTACAGCAATAAGTTCAATGAGGTGCATGAAAATCCACCGAAAGGAAGAAAAAGAGGGCGACCAAGGTAAGTGACATTGCTATATTGATCCTATTTCAAATTGTTGTTCAATTTTATCAATTTTATGTCGATTTGTGTTTGTAATTTCATTTATAATAGAATAGTTCATCTTGCTTTGTATCATATAGCATTCAATAGTCTTATATCCCTTACATTCTATCATTAATAGGCTGGCTGCAATTGAGATAGAAGGCATTTCTACTAATGAAACAGACAAAATTCTTAGTCGTCGCAAATATCAACGGGAATATGCAGCTAGAAAAAAACAAAACACCTTGGTCATTTTAGAAAAGCCACAGCGAATACCCTTGATCAGTAACTTATTTTCTACCATCTGTGCAATAATTTGAGGCCTAGAATTAGCTAGTTGGTATTGTTTTAGAATGTTTCCACAAAGAAAATGACTAAAATAAATGGAAACAAATAAAAAAAAGGCTAATAATTCTAGCTTAAAGTTTAGCATTTATCACACCACAAAAATTTTTGGGATGAATTTTGGGCTAGTTTAGCTAAATGCTAGAAAGTATGAGAGGGAAAATATGTTAAGTTTAGCTAAATCACATAAAGTTTTGGGATTAGTCTCGGGCAAGTTTAGCTTAAGCTATTATAGCTAACAAGAAATATGCGATTAGTAATTTATTCCCTGGCATACGTTCATTCCAATCACTTGGTCAAGAGCACCAACTCTTTCCAACCTTGAGGCACCAACCTCAGCCATAAGAATGCAATAAGAAATATGTAAAGATTCTAATCACAATCCCTAAACATCAATTTCATACCAGACAAGAGGTAACCTATTTGTAATTTGTCCCTCTTGGACCTCTTGTGCTGCTTAGCCACTTAAATTTCCAACGCCTTCCATCACCCATAGCTCCGGTAAAGGCCGGAGGCGGGCTCATGATACCAATTGTTACGAATGCTCCATTCTTCCCGCAAATTCTTCAACTTATTAGAAAGCAAAATACCATAGGGTAAGGAATCTATGGACAACCAAGCCCAATCTGGAAACTAGACTTCAATGGCTTTCCAATAAGGTAAGGATCGCCAATTTTTGAGTTGTGGTCGCGGAGATATTACGTCTCAAAGTTGTCCTCCTATTTATAGGTCACAACACCTTTTTTTTGCCTTTTTGCTTCTAAATAAAGGTCAAGGTTTATTTTTAGCTCTCCCTTTGATAATAGCAAGGCTTAGACGTACTGGATGATTTTCTTACTTGATCATATCAATAAATATTGTTCCATGCAAGGCCACTTCGCCGAACACCATTATTAGTTATTAACTTTGAACCATATGAAATATGCTGCATGAGATCTGTAATTTTGTTTTAGCTATGCAAAAGCACAAATTTTCTAATAAAACCAAGATAAAACAGAAGAGAATTAAGAATCAATCATGATGTTTCTGATAATATTTTCAGCAGAGAAAAGATAGAAAAATAGGACCAAATACTTGATTTTCCTGATATTTTTGCAGAGAGGAATGTTGTTACCACTCCATAAATCCTTGATGGGATGATGAAGGGGCTGTTGTTAAGGTGGCTTGGTGGAAGTGTCTCCGCCCCCGGGAGGATGGGGGCTTGGCCATTCTGGATTTGGCACTGCATAGTAAGGTGTTGGTCTCTAAGTTTATTTGGAGCGTGCGGGATGGAGCATCTTCTCACAGTGCGGCACTATTGTGGCAATCTCTTAGCCATTGTGTGGCATTTGGAAAGTCGTCGTGCATGTAGAGTTGCCACGGAGCCTTTGTTGTATGGTCTCAGGCCTTTCCCACATGCATCCCCTTTTCTCCGAGGGGGTGTTCGGGGCTTGGGATCGCGTCGTGTGCTCTTCCCAGCTAGATTATGCCTCGGTTTATCACTACTCTTCTCCTTTCTTGTGGGTTCCTCTACCTCCTGGCGTTACTTGCCCTTGGCGCCAGCGTGCATGCTCGCCTTGAGCGGGCCCCGTTGGGCGGACTCTTGTGCTCACCTTGGAGGATTGGTATTGGGATGGTCGGCTAACCCGTGGGAGTTCTTTGAGCTTCGCTTTACGCTGAAGGGCGATGGCCAGGGCTATCACGGGAACAAGTGGCGGGGAGTATTAAAAGCTACACATACCTATAGTCCCTCGGGGGTGATGTGGTGGTCTGCGGGTTTGGAAGGTTCATCGGATGTTGTATCTTCTTGTTTTGTGCGGTCTTGTTCTGCGGGTGTTGGCTATTCATGACACTCACCCCCTTCAGGCAAGTGGTCTCTGCGGCTTCCGGGTTCTCGATGGCTTCGGTTTGGGCGTGGACATGGAGCTCACTTCCCCACCGAAGGTTCGAGTGCTTATGTGGCGGTGGTGCACCGGCTGTATCGAGGGAATGTCCTTGTGAGTCGGTTTAGGCCGGGTGTGAGCCCTCTTTGCCCTTATTGTGGCCTTCATCGGTGAGGCGTGGAGCATTATGCGGTTTTATGCCCTCACTTGCGGGTTGCACGGGATTGGGTCGGGGCTCTGTTTGGTGAGATTGAATAGCCAACAATTCTTTGCTTCATGTATATCCGGTGCTTGGCCGCTCGTCACGGCGGCAAGCCTTACATCTGTCGTGGCTTGGTTGGTGTGGTTGATTTGGAAGCGGCGGTTGTGGATCTTCGAGGGGGATTGGCACTGCGGCCTCTCGATTCCTCGACTTCGGTACAAGCTATTTCAAAGCTTTTTGTGTTCGAGGGATTAGTAGAGCGGAAGTTTTCCATTTGGCGGGACTTCTTGGGTGTGGTAGATGGTGATGAAATTGGTTTGTGCAATGATGGGGATTTGCGGTTGTTGTGGAGTGTCGAGGTATCACTTTGTCTCTTTGGGGCGGTTCTCCTTCCTCCTCACTTGCTTTGTAACATTACCATTCTTTTAATATATTCTTGACCTGGTTCTTAAAAAAAAAAAAAAATAGAGTTTTGAAAATTGTTGTCATAACAAAACTAATTGCTAAAAGGCCTCAGGGCGAATTTCATCAACATCACAGGTAAGGGCCTCTAGCCCGGACCATTTCAACATTTGGTTGGGCCAAATAAGGGAGTTTGCAAGGATAAGAATAATATACAAGGAGTATTTAAGAACTGATGATGGTAAGAGCGGCAAAGGACAACGACAAAATAACAAGGTGAAGAAAGTGACCATGAGCAAGCGACATAGCGACACCAGCTTGTTAGTTGTGATTTCTTGGCATACACCAGCCGGTAGTCTTAGGCTGCTGGGATCGACAAAGTGGCCATGCTCATGACAAAATAAAACAAGAGAAACAAGGAAACATGCACCCGATGAGGGCTCTCAAACTTGAGATAAAACACGAATACATCCGAAGAGGCTCGGTGTAATATAGTGTAGGCCCAAAATCGAGCCCTACATCTAGCTAAATCTTAAGGCCTACACTTATGCTAACCTAAACATGCCAAGTGTAGTCGCCACCAATCGGCACCTAGCATGCGTGCATAGTTATTACCGGTACAAGACAGAGACATGTTGGCATGTATCAATATCCTCTAACATAACATGTACTCGTTCTACTTTGACAATCACTTTGCAACCACTAGAGCTTTTTCTTGCAAGTTGCCAACAATATAAAGTGCCAAAGAAAGAACAAAACAAAGGGGTCCAGAGCTATTTCATTCCTTAGAAACTCTTAATGCATTACCATAGTGTCGTTCAATCTAACGAGAAAAAAGTACACTTTCGTAATATTGCATAGATGCTAGAAGCACTTGTGTTCCAGATTTGGCAAATCACATGTTGTATCTCAATCATCAATTGAAGGTACTTTGATGCATCTTAATCAAGTTTGATCAATGAGGACGCAAAACTACAAATTATTATCTCGCAATTCTATGCTAAACAAGATTGCAAATTAAACGAGAGTGTTGCAGCACTCCCGTTTCAAAGATTCCTTTAAAAAAACACTTCTCTTTCAAAATTGGGCTTTTTCAATAGAAGTTTAAAATTTCAGGAGTATTAGTTTTTTTTTTTTTTTTGCCTATTTTGGGGTTCTTTTTGGACACGACCTTGGCTTTGTGGAGTGAAGCACGTGAAAATGGAAAGATTCAGACCTGAGTATGCAATTTTATGAAGGTGGATGTAGAAAAAACACAAATCTAGTAGAAATAATAATAATAATTTCTATACAGTTTTTGTGTTACATCAGTAATGGCAATAATCAATGTCAATCAATAACTGTAGCATAAGACAAGTCACAGATCTAAAGCATAGTCTTCTTAATTTTTCTTGCTCATCTCAGCTTTGTCAGATTATGTCGTTTCATCTTTTTTCTGGTGACTTAGGCTTCTCTGTGTTGGTAGTTGCTTCCAGTATTGTAGTTAGAGCTACTTCTTTTGCTCGCGCAAAAGTAGCTTTGTCATCCAAGGAGCTTGTAAATGGAGGCTGTATCTCCGAAGATGTCATCTTGGCAAAACCAGATGAAGACTTGGCGCCCAACTCTTGATTCTCGTCTGGTAGAGTTGGTAAGGCAGACAGTCTCATCTTGATGAAGTTCACAGCCTCCTTATCAATGTCAATGGCTACACAGTTACGACCCTTCCTAAGTGCACAAGCAATCATTGTACCAGAGCCAGAAAATGCATCGAGCACCCAATCTCCTGGTCGTGAGAACATGTCTAGAAGATGGCTAATCAACTTTTGTGGCTTCTGGTAATGATTCACTATTCTCCCTTGTGCACTAGGGTCCTGCAACTTCTACAATACCGCTGGAAACTCCAATATGTTCGAGAAATTCTGGCACGCTGCTGTGTTAAAATGTTCCATTGTACGCTTTCCGTCGAAACTCCAGTAAGCAACATGGGGATATTCAGCCTTACTTAGCAGTCTCGGCCCTCCACCATGGTAATTAATATTTGTTTTGTACCTAAGGAATAAGAAAAATAACAGACGAGTTAACTTGGACCGAAAGAAACGTATTCCAGAATAGAAACTAAAAACAAGAATGTGAAAATGCTAGCATATTTAGCTAAAAGAAAAAGTACGTAAAGAAAACAAAGAGACATTTGTATTCAGAATAAGTACTTACGGACCAGTTTTCATATCCACTTGCCTTTGGGGAACCAAAGTGATTCTTGAAGGTGGCCTCTACAAGTCGGATTGCATGCTTGAGTGAAAAACAACTAGCCGCCAATGTTTCACCATGGTATGCTTAATGCCATCGACGAAAGCATGAAACTTCGAGTTTTTAAATGGTCGGTGTCGTGGCGGTACCGCCCTTAAGCTTGAAGCCATATGGCGGGTTTTATTACTAAGGTGAAATCTTGGGGCTTGATTGTTTTGGACAATTTTGTGCGATCCATCAGCGGTACTATACAAAACAGGTTGTTTTGATCGAACATGGTAAAACGTTCATAATCGGAGGGCTCATTATCCAAAATACGCCTGTCCACTAACGTTCTCTCCTCCCGTGCTGTCCTGACCAAGTGCATGAAGCCCTCTGGCAGGTCCTTGTTTTTCTTTTTGCTCTGCAAGAAAAGGGGGAATTTTATTTGGAGGGTTTTTTTGGAGATGGCTTGGAGGGTTCCATGAGGGAATATTCCTTAGAATATTCTATTGTGGCATGTTGCACCAGTCGTCATTTTTCCTTTCATGTAGCAAAATTCACTATAAGACCTTTTAATATAAAACAAATTTGCGTTCATCTAATGAACATGTGTAGTGCGAAGGTTATAACACATACCATAATGAAATCATTTTGAGTCAACATTTAGCGAAATCGCTAATTACCACACTAATAACTATTATAAATTGATATAGAAATCTTCCTACCAAGAACTGTTGTTCTTCCTCAGGCGAGGACCCTTTGGAGAACATCCTCTGTCAATACAGGCTGACTGATGTCCAAGAAAAACCTGGGGTCGTGGTTTAGGACTTTCGCAAATACGTACATCAGATGTTTGCATGGAATGTATATCCTTTTCAGTTCTCTACCCATGAAATCCGGGCATGTGCAGGTGGGATGCTTGCATATCCTCACTGTATAAGTTTCATCTGGTCGACGCAACTAGTATGCACCATCCCTATTGGTGATATTGACCTTTACAAACTCAATATCACACTCCAGTTGTAAAGCTTGATTAAGCTTTGTTTCAGCTTCTACACAAAGCTTCCCTCGTCTGTTCATGCGCTTGCCAAAACGTTCCATGAAGTGGACAGAGCTGCTAAAAGTAGAAGAATTCACACTAGTCATATTGGGCATTGAGTTCCGTGGGGTGATCCCTCTAACCAGGGATAGGTTCAATACGGTATACGTTTTATACGTAATACGTATTTTTCGTTTGATACGGCACAAAGTTGACGTTTAATACGTCAAAATACGTCCAAAAAATTTCCGCGTCCGAAAAATTTCGGTAATGTTTAAACCAAATAAAACCGGTTTAAACTTCACGCAACTAATTTTTTATTTTTTTTTCGCTGCGTAGTTTAAACCTAACCTGGCGTGCCACATTGAATTGTGCCATCCGAGGGTGGGTGTCATTCGACGCGAAATAAAAAAAATTTGATTTTTTTTCGAAATTTTTTTCAAGTAAAAGCGAACCTTCGGTTTAAACTTTTGCCGAGCTTTTTTAACGTAAGATAAAGCCTTCACAATTTTCTTGTATATAGAGGATAGTAATGTAATCGACACCAAGCAGAGATAAAAGTAGGAGCTTTTAAGTAGCAACCACTTTTTTTCGCCGTAAGCAAATCGGGTTTAAACTACGAAAAAAAAAAAAAAATTTTAATGGAAAACCTTGATTTCTTGGTTTAAAACTACCTTGAAATTTTTTTCCGCCCGTGAGGTATTAAATCTTTTAAAAATACGTATTTTTCCCAAAAATACGTATTTTTGCATATCGTCTGAAAAAATAATTTCATACGTACGAAACCTATCCCTGCCTCTAACGGAATAGTTTCCTCTTTCCAATGTTTCCAACTCTTGCACTAGTTATATTTACTCCTTTTGCCATGCCAATCTGGCTGGGCGAGTTGATATGGCTATGATGCTTTGCAAATTTGGATAGTAGGTATCTTTGCACATTTTGAGGGGCAAAACCAAAACCTTTGTGTGACCTCTCCCCATTTACTTTCCTTTGTCCAAAGGAAGCATGGTGCAATAGTAGACTCTGTCACGAACTTTATTAATTTCAAATTGCATCTTGACATACTCCCGCATAAGGTATGTAGCATCATCAAATATTATATTCCGCTTTGCTAAAAGCATCTACTCTTAACTCTAGACCGAATATGGGCCCTCTTGTGCGGACGATGGCTACGGAACCCACATCCTTGTTATATTCCGTGCTATTTACGGTCCTTTTTAGCACCGGTCCGATTATTTCCTCCCGAACTCCGCATGAATGGGCCTTTAAACCACTATGTAAAAATGTCGAGTTGATTTACTTGTTTGGGTGACACAAGGATGGAGTAATGTTACTAGTCACCGGAGTGCCCATTCGCAGCATTAAGGTATCCATCCACTGGACCTATTCCAACAAAATTGTGTTCTCTATGTGCTTTGCACTTTGCACTTTGCAAAGACAAATTTTCTTCGGATCGTACAAGCATGCATCGTTACAAGGATAATTTATTCACGTTACCCTCTTGATGCTAGCCAACTAGCATGCATGATTCTCGATAGATTAATGTTAGGGATTTGAGCTGCGGTTGCTAGATTCACTCCATCCTCCATGAAGTTGCCCCATCGCGCCACTATTTGATGCCACCATGCTAGCCACGAGCCTAATGAACTTATGTTGCGAAGGGCTAGTTTTTCCGAACCACCAACTGCCGAATAAAGTGGCGAGATGGCATGTTCGAACATGGGAAATCTTTCCAACCATTTTAGCTCAGACCTTATAATCTGGATATATAAGTTTTCGGATATTATATCCGATATCACGGGTTTCCGGATATTATATCCGGATGTAAGTTTTACAATTTTATTAAACTTAGTGCTACATTTTAACTCTCTGTTGAACATTTTATATAGGGTGACAGTTTATTGTTATCTTTAATTATTGTTTGTTATGGTCTTAGAGCCATTTGCTTATTCATGTTCATTGTTTATTGTTTGTTAGCGGACACTAGACTACAGAACCAGCGCTGTTCATCCGGATAGCATTATTAGCTGTGGGTGTAATACAAGTATCCACAGTGCCAGAATTGGCTTTAGGATCATAAGTAACTCTTGGAGCCAATCTGGGAGTCCCCAATCCTCCTGGATTAGTAACACTGCTGTTACTTGAACTTGATTTATTGCTGTAAATACTTCTGCTCTTGGGATTATGATATTTCAGAAATGACACAGGTTTAATCATTTTTTCTGCTATATCTGCCATTTTGTGGTTACCAAAATGTACTTTCAAACATTTCTGAGGTTCCAGTGCATACATCACAGCCATGTCTAGCATAGTTTTTCTTACATTCAGATAAGAGATGTAAGCAATCACTGCTGGTCTCATTTCTTTGTTTAGTAGCTTTGAAAAGGTCACCATTTTCATCATTGGAGATGTATTGGGATATAACTCCTCCATATGGTTAAGCAGATACCACATACCTTGATCAAACCAAATAATCCCACAATGGCAAGTTTCCTCATTCTTTCTTTTGTTGAATTTGTTCTTCTCACATTTGCACATAAAATATGGGCAGTGTGATCTCCAAATTCTTTTGAGGTAATAATCATCCGCGTCGATATTTGGGAAAGCCATATGTCCCTTTTGTCCAATTTGGATAAGTGTTTCCTTGAGACATACTTGGTCAAAGAAGTCCATTTTAAATGGTACTTGGATGTCTAGCACATTGAAAGTTTTTTCGAGTTTGATGGCAGCATTTTTTGCATCAGCAATTTCTTCCTTAGAAACCCCCACAAGCACAATCCAAGTCTCCAAGTCAATAGGTGCCAATGCACCAAAATTTTGACTTTTCCAAATGGCATGCTGATGCACAATAGAATATGATTCCACAGTTTGTTCCGTAATAATAGGGAAGAGAGTGGAATTGGAAAGAGTTAGCACTGGTACGCTTTCTTCCAAATTATCATCTGTTGCTTTTTGCTCAGTGGCAGTTCCATCATTATCAGCGACATTCATAATTCCATAGTCCTCATCAATAAGGTCTTTATCCGAAAATAAAGCATCCTCAAAATCTGTATTATTGTGTTCTTCCAGATGTTGCACACTGTCATCCTCTGGTCCCAAAGATGGAATAACATTATTAGCTGCTTCAAGGGCTGTAATAGCTACCATAAACTTTTTAGCAGCATCATCTTCAAGACAAGTTCTTTGGTAGAGAACAGTCATCATATTATCATATGTGCTGGCCAAAATGTCTTTGCACTTTGAAAATTCAAAATTTACTTTCTTCATCAAATGGTAAACTTTAAACCAGCCACTAAATCCCAAATGTGTAACAGGTGACATATTCTTATCCAGCAGGTTAATTTCCTTAAACGTAATCCAAGCATGAATTTCCTTGTTTCTAATACACCCCAAAATGGTCTGAACTGCAACACTTGGGCTGAGAACATTACATTTGTCATAATTCAGCAGCACCAGCTCCTTAATCCAATAATTGTTGCCATCCAATTCATCTCCTTTGCCATTTTCCTATGAGATACAAAACTTTAGTAAATAGTTTAACACCTGAATATACGACCATTATCTATGATATTGGTAAAACCAATATACTGAAGACAAAATACAAAAACCTTGTGGTCTGGTTAACCCAAACCATCATACTTGAAAAACAAGCATCAATAAGCAGTTCTTAAGTCATATAGGTGCCTATGACTTAAGACATAGACAAGGTCAAATTAACAATACATTCATATATTAATATAAGTAATCACTGGAATTTCATAACAGCAATAATACAAATGTGTATCAGCATAATAATCCTCTTAACAGATATTATAAGAAAGTACATTACCGTTATCACGAATATATTATTCATGTAAATGTATACCATTTTACACTGTATGTTCCAGCCAAACGGTCATAATACTAGCTCCTTAATAAAAAGAAAGCAAAACAGAGAGTAGAGGACCCTGTTACCTGCAGTAGAACCAAAGGACGGTTAGCCAAATTCATGGGTAAGAGCCTAAGCTACTAGCAGGTGTCATGGGGTCCTCTAAGGTTATCCCCCTTCACACTGCTTGCAATCAGTAAATACTAAAAAATTTTACTGTGGAAAAAGCCCATAATTATTATCAGCAAAGCCTATGCATTTTGTTTTAAGGCCATGTTATGAATCCAGCATCATACATATTCACAAGAGTAACACACTCAAAAGACCACCTGAAAGCTTACTATATTTACTGCAATATACAATAGCTAATGCATTAATTACCACTTTGTTCTCATAATACTGTAGATCAGTAACATAAACATCAAAAAGCTCTATCTATACATATCAGCACCTATGCCCTGTTTTCAGCAGCCTAATGCAACTCCAATAAGAGTTTAACCATTATCACAATGTTCAAAAAATCAAGCAGCATAATAGATCATGCAATCACGAATACCTCCTCTAAGTATGTTTCAGCTTCCATTATATAAGCATACAACATTCGTTTTTTAACCCTGCTTACAGAGAGCATGCACAATGCCATGTAACAGTTAAATTTATGCATCAGCAGTCAGTAATAAACCTATTTCTATTTTTTACTCACATTTTACCAGATCTTATTTTATGCAATGAAATGCATCAATCTTAATCACCATAAATGTCATAATAACATGCCCTCAACTTCTTGCAGTAAGAAATGCTCATATCAGTATATGGATATCAATCCCCTTTACATGATATTCGGCAATATGGTGCACAACCAGCTTAGCAACAACAAACAGAACAATTACAATTAATTTCTACTTTAAATACCTGAACAAATTCCAATGCACATGCAATCTCACAAAAAAGACTGAGATATTATAGAGGGATCAAGCATTAAGTCATTTAACTATCAATAATATCAGATTTACACATGGTAACAGCATTATAAGCCTATGCAACCGCCAGTTCTAAGCATATTCAATGTCCAGCTATGCAAATCATGCTGTATTACTGTAAAAATCCTTCTAGATCAGCATAAAAACAACAATAACATTCGAATGACTAAACCTGAGTTATTTGAGGTGGATCTGGAGGTCTGCTCCCATCATTTGCATCATTGTTCAGCATGTTGCTGGAGTTCCTTTGTAGATTGCTACAATTTTGTGCAGTAATTCCAGCAATACCACCATCGTCACCAAGCATGCCCTTGCCTTCAAAGTTGATCAGATTATCATTATTGGTCACACCAACTCTCTCAGTATTCAGATTGCCATTTCTAACTCCATCATTTGTATTCTCCTTGCTACTGGCATCTCTGTTAATGGCTACAGCTTTATGATACCCATAGATCTTTTTTCTTTCACTTGCCAAAGTTTTTCTTCTGCAATCCTCTTCCTGGTAGAGATATTAAGATCTCCTTTCTTCCTCACCATCTTAACACTGCCTAAGCTTAACCAGCCATAGCTTAACCGGCCATAGCTTCCCATGCCAATACGAAATCCCTAATTTATATACAGATTTGAGGACTTCCTGTTTTTTGCACATGTTCTTATTACCGACAGCCCGAAATCTGAGGATTGGAGGAATTACGATTCATCTGTGCCATCGGATCAAATCCAGCAACAATTTTCGTACGGCAAGAAGCATGTGCGGTTATGCATTTTCTTTAGGGCATCCTTCCAAGCCCTAAAATTATCTTGTAATTATCCTACAATATTTCCAACATATTGTCCAACTGGTTTTTTTTAACATATATAATACAAACATACTCCCTGGGTTCTTACTTTAGTCCAAAACTCTGTCCACCTACTCAAAATAGCCATAGCCCCATTATGACATAGTGAAAGCAACATATCTGCCCTAGTTGCTTTTATCATTAAGTATTTCTAATAAAAAAACCTGCCTCCTACCGTAGGTCAGGAAGGCCCAAAATATCCCTGTATCACAAAGGAACTTACTTTTGGAAGCAACAAGGGGAGTAAGACCTTGCTGCTCCCAAGGCCTTACCCCACCTATGTCGCTTAATTAAACTATCAGGTGCAAATTACCACAACGTATTTAACACACGAATCATGTCTGCAACGTTATACAATGTTCCTGGAAACTGTTCGTTTTGCAAGACATTCATAACATTTTTCTTAATATCAGCCATGCAAAAAACATTGTTGTAAAATGCATACATGAGATTTGCCAAGTCTAGTGCAGCATTAATAGCGTTCGAGTGAGCATATACATAAGGCACAATCTGCGACACAATTACCTTAGAAGCTTGACCATACGGCCGACAACTCTCGGCTTTTATGAATTTATTGGCCCTAAAGGGTAACTTGCTTATTTTATCAAATCTGGACAGTTTGAATGTGCCCCTTCCATAGTCTTCAACTTCAATGGTCAGGTTTAGGAAATCACATTTCATTCCCAACATTTGATTCGTACCTTTATGCATCATGTACACTCCCCAAATGTTCAAGATTGTAAATGTTGACTAGTTCATCAGCATTGAAGAATTCATTAAGTACGCCACCATTTATAATATTTAGGTCATCTATGTATCTGGCAGCAAATTGGAACCTTTCAATATCACGATACCTTTTATCCCGTGCTAGCTTGAAAATAAATCTCAATTCATGCCAAGCGAGATAGAGATTGCACCACGCCGGGCTGCATGCAAAACCCATTGGGATCCCTTTCTTTTGTCTCCATATATTATTGCCCATTTGTAGAAAGCAATTGCTCAACAGCCAGCTATTCATATTTTTAAATTTCATCCGTGGAATGTGCATCCAGCTACAATTTTCTTTGTCCTGGGCATTTCTAGCCCATTTTACTTTGGTTTTACCATTCTTTTCTTTTACTAAAAGATCAAATAGTCGCTCACCTTCCATCATATGTTCCCATACAAGGTCTGCAACTTCCTCTAAAATACAAATAATTCCGTCTTCTCCAACAAGTGGAATATTCTCATAGCATTTTGTAATGTCCGCTGCAAATACATCATGTATCTTGATAGGTAAGTTTAATACCCTATCATACATAGAACTGATCATCCAGCACGCATTAATCTTTTTAGGATACAACATCCTTATGTTTGCTGTCAGCCTAAAGCACACCTTTGGCCATACTTCGATGAAATTATATAGTATGGCAGCGAGTATAGAAGCCACTTCTGAGAAAATAGTAGCATGCGCATTTGTAAGCCACCTGTACTCATTCTTATGTGCTTTAAATGTAGCCATTAGGTATGGCAATTTGCTGCTGCTAGTCCCCTGTCCGTTAAGAAAGTCAGCAATATTGTTTTTGCAAGTAATCTTTATTTCTGTAGGTGAATTTTCACATTTCTCAAAATCCTCACTATTAAGCCTGCTCATTGCCATGTCAACAATATGCCTTTGACAAATAAAAGATGCATTATTAGCTGCTTTGTCCAGCCCAGCTACATACAAGTTCTCATTCAGCCAAACTATATTCTTCTTGACCTCCATATCATTCCAGAGATATCTTTTTGGAGGTAATTTTCTTTTGAAATCTACAATCTCCGCGTGAGCAAGTTTTTGCAGTAGCATGCTTATGCCTATGATGTCCTCATTGGTTAAATCACATAACTCAAATTTGTGTACTTGGAAAAATTGCACACAAAGTGTTTCAAAATCCTCCATAAATTCCTGTACACTAAAAGAGTGATCTGGAATATGGTTCAATCCATGGGCAAATGCTTTTCTCAGCTTTGGAGAATGAATAATATCAATACTGGTTGTTCTAACATGTCCAATGTCTTTATCTATAAATCTGGCCATATTAGGATTATTGCAAGGGCATTTAATGTTTGCTCCATCAGAAAACACACTACAAGGTTTGTAGACCATGTCTTTGATTTGCTTAATGTAATTCCATGAAAAAGTAGTCTTTTGAACAAGAGCAGTACCTCTGTCTTGTAGTGTTTCTTCAAGTACTCTCAGGAAAATCTCTTTTATGCTGAATTTTTCCATCTCTTTGGCAAAGAAGGTTGCGTGAATAATTTTGGTATCCTTTTCCTCACTTGTAGAAACCAAATGTTTATAATTATTGCAATCCTTGATAATAGTCCTACACCTGTTGTGTACCTGTATCACATGACAGCAAATTGTTACAATTGTTTTATCCAAACAATATGGCTATGAGCAATAGTGATGACAATGCCGTTAGCAAGCATATAATCAACAATACAAATAGCATCCACTGCTCACAATTATGTAGTCTAGTCCACATGTTCCAGAAAATTTCATTATTACTTATATTGGATGATTACAGAATTAATGGCACTGCCAATGCATCATATTGACAGATAATGCCTAACAAAACTTCTGTAACTTCAAAATTCCTGGCATATTTGCCACGTATAAAGTCATTCAACCATAGCTATATTTAAATGGACTCCTCCACATAATCCAGCTGATTAGGTGTGTTATTCTCAAGTGACACCATATAATTTCCACCTTTAGTTATGGAATATTCATCAATATTTTCAGCGCTGTTCATCCGGATAGCATTATTAGCTGTGGGTGTAATACAAGTATCCACAGTGCCAGAATTGGCTTTAGGATCATAAGTAACTCTTGGAGCCAATCTGGGAGTCCCCAATCCTCCTGGATTAGTAATACTGCTGTTACTTGAGCTTGCCCTATTACTGAAGATATTCCTGCTCTTGGGATTATGAAATTTCAGAAATGACACAGGTTTAATCATTTTTTTCAGCTATATCAGCCATTTTGTGATTACCAAAAAGAACTTTCAAGCCTTTCTCAGGTTCCAGTGCATACATAACGGCCATATCTAGCATTGTTTTTCTCACATTCAGGTAGGAGATCAAAGCAATCACTGCTGGTCTCATTTCATTGTTTAATAGCTTTGAAAATGTCACCATTTTCATCATTGGAGATGTATTGGGATATAACTCCTCCATATGGTTAAGCAGATACCACATACCTTGATCAAACCAAATAATCCCACAATGGCAAGCTTCCTCATTCTTTCTTTTGTTGAATTTGTTCTTCTCACATTTGCACATAAAATATGGGCAGTGTGATCTCCAAATTCTTTTGAGGTAATAATCATCACGTCTGATATTTGGGAAAGCCATATGTCCCTTTTGTCCAATTTGGATAAGTGTTTCCTTGAGACATACTTGGTCAAAGAAGTCCATTTTAAATGGTACTTGGATGTCTAGCACATTGAAAGTTTTTTCCAGTTTGATGGCAGCATTTTTTGCATCAGCAATTTCTTCCTTAGAAACCCCCACAAGCACAATCCAAGTCTCCAAGTCAATAGGTGCCAATGCACCAAAATTTTGACTTTTCCAAATGGCATGCTGATGCACAATAGAATATGATTCCACAGTTTGTTCCGTAATAATAGGGAAGAGAGTGGAATTGGAAAGAGTTAGCACTGGTACGCTTTCTTCCAAATTATCATCTGTTGCTTTTTGCTCAGTGGCAGTTCCATCATTATCAGCGACATTCATAATTCCATAGTCCTCATCAATAAGGTCTTTATCCGAAAATAAAGCATCCTCAAAATCTGTATTATTGTGTTCTTCCAGATGTTGCACACTGTCATCCTCTGGTCCCAAAGATGGAATAACATTATTAGCTGCTTCAAGGGCTGTAATAGCTACCATAAACTTTTTAGCAGCATCATCTTCAAGACAAGTTCTTTGGTAGAGAACAGTCATCATATTATCATATGTGCTGGCCAAAATGTCTTTGCACTTTGAAAATTCAAAATTTACTTTCTTCATCAAATGGTAAACTTTACGGTGACATATTCTTATCCAGCAGGTTAATTTCCTTAAACGTAATACAAGCATGAATTTCCTTGTTTCTAATACACCACAAAATGGTCTGAACTGCAACACTTGGGCTGAGAACATTACATTTGTCATAATTCAAAGAAGACGGCTCCTTAATCCAATAATTGTTGCCATCCAATTCATCTCCTTTGCCATTTTCCTATGAGATACAAAACTTTAGTAAATAGTTTAACACCTGAATATACGACCATTATCTATGATATTGGTAAAACCAATATACTGAAGACAAAATACAAAAACCTTGTGGTCTGGTTAACCCAAACCATCATACTTGAAAAACAAGCATCAATAAGCAGTTCTTAAGTCATATAGGTGCCTATGACTTAAGACATAGACAAGGTCAAATTAACAATACATTCATATATTAATATAAGTAATCACTGGAATTTCATAACAGCAATAATACAAATGTGTATCAGCATAATAATCCTCTTAACAGATATTATAAGAAAGTACATTACCGTTATCACGAATATATTATTCATGTAAATGTATACCATTTTACACTGTATGTTCCAGCCAAACGGTCATAATACTAGCTCCTTAATAAAAAGAAAGCAAAACAGAGAGTAGAGGACCCTGTTACCTGCAGTAGAACCAAAGGACGGTTAGCCAAATTCATGGGTAAGAGCCTAAGCTACTAGCAGGTGTCATGGGGTCCTCTAAGGTTATTCCCCTTCACACTGCTTGCAATCAGTAAATACTAAAAAATTTCTGTGTGGAAAAAGCCCATAATTATTATCAGCAAAGCCTATGCATTTTGTTTTAAGGCCATGTTATGAATCCAACATCATACATATTCACAAGAGTAACACACTCAAAAGACCACCCGAAAGCTTACTATATTTATTGCAATATACAATAGCTAATGCATTAATTACCACTTTGTTCTCATATCGTAGATCAAGAACATAAACATCAAAAGCTCTATCTATACATATCAGGCACCTATGCCCCCTTTTTCAGCACCTAATGCAACTCAATAAGAGTTTAACCATTATCACAATGTTCAAAAAATCAAAAGCGGCATAATAGATCATGCAATCACGAATACCTCCTCTAAGTATGTTTCAGCTTCCATTATATAAGCATACAACATTAGTTTTTTAACCACCTTCTGAGAGAGCATGCACAATGCCATGTAACGCTTAAATTTATGCATCAGCCGGTCGATAATAAACCTATTTCTATTTTTTACTCACATTTTACGGATCTTATTTTATGCAATGAAATGCATCAATCTTAATCACCATAAATGTCATAATAACATGCCCTCAACTTCTTCACGAAGAAATGCTCATATCGGTATATGGATATCAATCCCCTTTACATGATATTAAAGCAATATGGTGCACAACCAGGCTTAGCAACAACAAACAAACAATTACAATTAATTTCTACTTTAAATACCTGAACAAATTCCAATGCACATGCAATCTCACAAAAAGACTGAGATATTATAGAGGGATCAAGCATTAAGTCATTTAACTATCAATAATATCATTTACACATGGTAACAGACATTATAAGCCTATGCAACCGCCGGTTCTAAGCATATTCAATGTCCAGCTATGCAAATCATCTTTGTATTATCAGAAAAATCCTTCTAGATCAGCATAAAAACAACAATAACATTCGAATGACTAAACTGAGTTATTTGAGGTGGATCTGAGGAAGTGCTCCCATCATTTGCATCATTGTTCAAAGATGTTCTTGTGGAGTTCCTTTGTAGATTGCTACAATTTTGTGCGCAATTCCAAGCAATACCACCATCGTCACCAAGCATGCCCTTGCCTTCAAAGTTGATCGATTATCATTATTGGTCACACCAACTCTCGATTCGGGATTGCCATTGCTAACTCCATCATTTGTATTCTCCTTGCACTTGGCATCTCACGTTAATGGCTCTGACTTTATGATACCCATAGATCGTTTTTCTTCCACTTGCCAAAGCTTTTTCTTACGCAATCCTCTTCTGGTAGAGATATTAAGATCTGCTTTCTTCCTCACCATCTTAACAACGCCTAAGCTTAACCAGACCATAGCTTAACAGCCCATAGCTTCCCATGCCAATACGAAATCCCTAATTTATATACAGTTTGAGGACTTCTGTTTTTTGCACATGTTCTTATTAAAGCGGCCAAATCGAGGATTGGAGGAATTACGATTCATCCGTGCCATCGGATCAAATCCGGCAACAATTTTAGATGCGGCAAGAAGCATGTCTTGGTTATGCATTTTCTTTAGGGCATCCTTCCAAGCCCTAAAATTATCTTGTAATTATCCTACAATATTTCCAACATATTGTCCAACTGGTTTTTTTTAACATATATAATACAAACATACTCCCTGGGTTCTTACTTTAGTCCAAAACTCTGTCCACCTACTCAAAATAGCCATAGCCCCATTATGACATAGTGAAAGCAACATATCTGCCCTAGTTGCTTTTATCATTAAGTATTTCTAATAAAAAAAAAAAAAAAACCTTTAGACACATACAAACGGACCTTCTACCTTTTCAAGACCTTTTGCAAAGACCTTGTCAAGGTACAATTTGCAGCTCTAAGCTGAAAATCAGGTGTATTTCAACTTAGGCCATAACATGGTTACATTTCTTAATAAAGTAAGACAATAAGTGGAAAGAATACCATAAAAACTTTTTTCCAAAAAGGACATAGATACAAGATAAGATAACTGATCTACAAAATCAGAGCAATAATATTAAATATCATTTCTGCAAAAGTCAGCAATACAATGATCTTTATCAAATATTAAAAACAACTAGACCACAAGCAAAATTCCAAATGAAATGGTCCAGAGATACTTCAGCATTGTTCTTCCATTTCTAAGTCTTGTAAGCTTATCCAAACTCGAACGAATTTGAAAAACATAAACAGGAGCAAGAAATCCCGTTACCTGCAGTGAAACCAGAGGACAGTTAGCCTAAGGGCCATTTCCCACTCGCCATTAAGTTAAGTTAATTTAACCGGTTGGTTATCTTTTAACTTAACCGAAAAGAGATTATGCTTTCCCATTAAGGTCGTTAAGTTAAGACTAACTTAACGGATTATGAAGATATACATTCCCACTAGACTTGTTAGGAATCACTTAGGTTAAATTCAAAAAATCAACTTAACCTAACATTTACAATGAGTTGATGTTTCACACTAGTAGTTAAGAGGCTTTGTTAGGTTAGAGATAACTAGGTCCATTTCCCACTTTAGTTAAGAGATGCCATTAAGTTAAAGATATCTAAAGTATTTCTTAGTTATTGAAACCAACAATCCATGAAGAGATACAAGGTTTATTTTTCGATCTCTTCTCTTTCTATATTTTCGATATTCTTTATCTGTCTCTATTTTTTCTCTCTCTGTATTTCTCTCTTTTTTAACCTTAATTTGGATCTCATTATTTTTAGTGGGTGTCACATTTTTCTTGGCATTGGAAAAACCGTAGGTACACGCTCCCTGAAAATAATCTAAGAAATGTTTCCACTATCGAAAAAAGAACTACAAATTCTAGTCATTAGATGTTCAAATATGCCCAAAATATGCTCTAAGGTGTGAAAACTACCCTAGATTCAATTCGATTCTAATGAATTGTCCCTTGAGCGGAGGAAATCCAAAAAGCTTTTGATCCTCAAGCTACTCTAGCTGTTCAAAGAGATGAAATAAGCCATTTTCATATAAACAATAATAATAATAATAACCTAACTAGATTGTTACCCCTTTCTCACTTAACAGTTAGGTTAAGTTAGTTCTTAACCGAGTTAAGTGTACCTTTCCTGGGTCACTTAACTTCTAGTTTAAAATAAGGGGTCCAGTTAAAGTTTTAACTTAACTTAACTTAACTATTATCAGTATGAAAGTGACCTGGTTAAGTTAACTATAGTTAAAATTTAACCAAGTCCTAGCCTAACTGGTAGTAGCTTAAGTGCTAGTGTGAAAGCAAGTTTCCGTTATTTACCCTATTTAACCTAACCTAACTGCCAGTGGGAATTGACCCTAAGAAGGGTAAGAGCCTAAGTCACTAGCAGGTAAGCTACGGATTTCTTGGGCTTATCGCCCTTCACCTTGAATGTTTCACTTTAAACAAAGTAGCCAAATGAAGTTTATTTCAGATTAACTTATGGTCTCTGCAATAATTAAAAGCCTGCAGGAATATAACTTTTAGCATGCCTATACTCTTAGGTCCATTATAAGCTTAAAGTAAGGCCCCTTGTAGCCATAACCAGTAAACATGAAATCATCTAGCCGACCCAAAAATACGCAATTAAAGAAGTCATGTCAGGGTCAAATTTCACATCCTAGAAAATACTATGAGAGCTAATTATCAGATAAAGCTTTCTGATAAAGCTTTCTGCTGCCTATGCTATGATAGCAACCAGAGATAAAAAGATTCACTAGATCTTATCAAATGTTAGATGGTTCAGCCAGATAAGATAGCAAATAACACAGAATATCATACCTGGCATAGTGTCCTCTTAGATCAAACACCCTTAGATCGTATCAGATCACTCTAAGATCTCAAACCATAGCTTAATGCTGTTAAGCTGGTCAGATCATATATACAGCAATTTTTTGAGATACAATTTCATATGGACTAATGCAAAACGAAATGAAGGTCAGCACATACTTCAGACTCACTAGACCCATCTTCCTCATAATTCAAAGATTATCATACTGCAATCTAACCCAAACTATGCTATCATTTTCAACCAAAAAAGGTTGTAACATAGAAATGACTATGCATCCAACCTGCATTGAGAGCTAAATATGAAATAGAGCTTTCAGTTGCCTATACCAGGATAGCATCAAGAGATGAGTAGATCCAACAGATTTTAATCTTATGTTAAGTAGATCTGCCAGCAATGAAGGCCCAAATCACAGAATAACATATACAGCTTAGATCACTCTTAGATAAAGTAAACAAATGCTGATCCATGTCCTAAATAGACTGTTATATTACACATATTAGCATTCATAAATTGATTTAACACATGTCATCTATAATTTCTAAACGAAAAAATTGTCAATGCTTCCAACCTGATTTGTAGATGCAGTATTGTTCATAGTTTGAGCTGCTGCTGGGATGCCAATGCCTGAGGTAATTGATTTGCTGGAGCTTTCTCCAAGACTGAGTTTCCTACTGGCTGGCTCATTGCCTTGCATCAAATTATCAGTAGGCTTTTCCATAGAAGTACTACCCATAACCAGATCAATGGGTTCATTGTTAGCTTTTACTGCTACCATCTCCTTTCATACGGGCCATGTCCCGTGTTAGCACAGATTTGACATACAAGCCTACTAGCAGCTCATGCAGGGCATCGAAATCAACAGGCCCTCTTCTATTAGAGAAAAAATTACCGGCCATGTTGCACAAGACCTAGATACCGTCAGTCCTAAACTCCAGAAGCACGATAGCAC
Source organism: Isoetes taiwanensis (assembly GCA_021234155.1). Lineage (NCBI taxonomy): Eukaryota > Viridiplantae > Streptophyta > Lycopodiopsida > Isoetales > Isoetaceae > Isoetes > Isoetes taiwanensis. Next base: position 83,107 of record JAJEKV010000270.1, on the reverse strand, counting down.
ACCTGGAAGCCAGCTTTGATTACATCATGCCACTGTATTATTTGTGATTTCTCCAATAAATTTCTCCTTTGCCGCAAATCCGCAGCCCTAACGTTCAGACCTAAAATTCATGGATCACATACACGGCCATTACCATAATATTTTTCATGACATTAATTTTAGTTTTATAAAAACAGCCCTTTAAGATATATTCAATGGTAATGCACCTATACCTCTTGTAATCAACCTTTATTTGAAGTAATAGCCATATTATAAGCCCAGAACATAAGGACCACTTCGAAAATTCCCATCAGTCTTTGTAAGGTGTTAAGTCTTCAGTATTTTTCTACAGTGTTTAAACTCTTATATACAGTCCTTGTATCCATCTATTCCATATGCCATCTAAAGGGTCTGATCACCCCAAGATCAAATGTCCAGATCAATTCTAATTATCAAACACCGTAATATAGCTTATGGGTTTACCATATTATAGCTTATGGGCACCTCGCCCATCAAAAGAAGAAGCATACTGATCACATCTTCAAGATAACCCCATAGTAATGTTATTTTTCACCTTCTTAACAAGGAATAAGGGTAACCATTTTCATGTATTCATCTGACCGTATTTTCCTGTTCAACTTGGTAAGCAACATCTCCATCAAAAAGTGTTTAACAAGTATAACAAGTCCTGTATAACAAGTCCATCATTACTTATAATAAAAATCTCCATCATTACTAATAATAAAAAAAAAAAAAAAAATGAATTTTTAAGGTAGCGAAAACCTTGATTCCATGGTTTAAACTTTTTTTTTTTTTTCGGCGTGAGTATTAAATACGAAAAATACGTATTTTTCCCAAAAATACGTATTTTTCCCAAAAATACGTATTTTTGCACTTTATACGTCTGAAAAAATAATTTCATACGTACAGAACCTATCCCTGCCTCTAACGGAATAGTTTCCTCTTTCCAATGTTTCCAACTCTGCACTAGTTATATTTACTCATTTTGCCACAGGCCAATCTGCTGGACGAGTTGATATGGCTATGATGCTTGCAGCTGGATAGTAGGTATGCTGCACATTTTGAGGGCAAAACCAAAACCTTTGTGTGACCTCTCTCCCATTTACTTTCCTTTGTCCAGTGAAGCATGGTGCAATAGTAGACTCTGTACGAACTTTATTAATTTCAGCATTGCATACTCCTGTACAAGGTATGTAGCATCATCAAATATTATATTCCGTTTTGCTAAAGCATCTACTCTTCACTCTAGACCGAGTATGGGCCCTCTTGTCTGGACGATGGCTACCAGAACCCACATCCTTGTTATATTCCGTGCTATCTCTGGTCCTTTTTAGCACGGTCTGATTATTTCCTCCTGAACCTGCATGAATGGGCCTTAAACCACTATGTAAAACTGTCGAGTTGACTGCGCTGGCGACACAAGCAGATGGAGTAATGTTACTAGTCACTGGAGTGCCCATTCTGCGCATTAAGGTATCCATCCCTGGACCTATTCCAACAAAATTGTGTTCTCTATGTGCTTTGCACTTTGCACTTTGGCGGCACCGCAAACGTCGGCGGATCGTACAAACATGCATCGTACAAGGATAATTTATTCACGTACCCTCTTGATGCTAGCCAACTAGCATGCACAGATTCTGATAGATTAATGTTAGGGATTTGAGCTGCAGTTGCTAGATTCACTCCATCCTCCATGAAGTTGCCCCATCTGCTCACTATTTGATGCCACCATGCTAGCCACGAGCCTAATGAACTTATGTCTGAAGGGCTAGTTTTTCCAGGCCACCAACTGCCGAATAAAGTGGCGAGATGGCATGTTCGAACATGGGAAATCTTTCCAACCATTTTAGCTCCGACCTTATAATCTGGATATATAAGTTTTCAGATATTATATCTGGATATCTGGGTTTCCAGATATTATATCTGGATGTAAGTTTTACAATTTTATTAAACTTAGTGCTACATTTTAACTCTGTTGAACATTTTATATTGGGTGACAGTTTATTGTTATCTTTAATTATTGTTTGTTATGGTCTTAGAGCCATTTGCTTATTCATGTTCATTGTTTATTGTTTGTTAGCGGACACTAGACTACAGAACCAGTGTGGCGGTGCACCCCTTCAAAAAAGGTTGGCATTTTCATTCACAATGTTTTTTTTTAAACCAAAAATAAGGTTCAATGCATTATAAACTTATTGTTTGTTATGGTCTTAGAGCCATTTGCTTATTCATGTTCATTGTTTATTGTTTGTTAGCAATTTGCTCGGCTGTATCTTATCTAGCAGAAGACAAAGATCTAAACTGGACACTAGACTACAGACCCAGTGTGGCGGCGCACCCCTTCCAAAAAGGTTGGCATTTTCATTCACAATATTTTTTTTAAAACCAAAAATAAGGTTCAATGCATTATAAAATTATTGTTTGTTATGGTCTTAGAGCCATTTGCTTATTCATGTTCATTGTTTATTGTTTGTTATCAATTTGCTCGGCTGTATCTTATCTAGCAGAAGACAAAAATCTAAACCGGACACTAGAACACAGACCCAATGTGGCGGCGCACCCCTTCCAAAAAGGTTGGCATTTTCATTCACAATGTTTTTTTTTAAACCAAAAATAAGGTTCAATGCATTATAAAATTATTGTTTGTTATGGTCTTAGAGCCATTTGCTTATTCATTGTTTATTGCTTATTGTTTGTTAGCAATTTGCTCGGCTGTATCGTATCTAGCAGAAGACAAAGATCTAAATCGGACACTAGACTACAGACCCGATTGTTAGACCCTTCCAAAAAAGTTGGCATTTTCATTCACAATATTTTTTTTTAAACCAAAAATAAGGTTCAATGCATTATAAAATTATTGTTTGTTATGGTCTTAGAGCCATTTGCTTATTCATGTTCATTGTTTATTGTTTGTTAGCAATTTGTTCGGCTGTATCTTATCTAGCAGAAGACAAAGATCTAAACCGGACACTAGACTACAGACCCAGTGTGGCGGCGCACCCCTTCCAAAAAGGTTGGCATTTTCATTCACAATATTTTTTTTTAAACCAAAAATAAGGTTCAATGCATTATAAAATTGTTGTTTGTTATGGTCTTAGAGCCATTTGCTTATTCATGTTCATTGTTTATTGTTTGTTAGCAATTTGCTCGGTTGTATCTTATCTAGCAGAGACAAAGATCTAAACCGGACACTAGACTACAGACATAGTGTGGCGGCGCACCCCTTCCAAAAAGGTTGGCATTTTCATTCACAATATTTTTTTTTAAACCAAAAATAAGGTTCAATGCATTATAAAATTATTGTTTGTTATAGTCTTAGAGCCATTTGCTTATTCATGTTTATTGCTTATTGTTTGTTAGCAATTTGCTCGGCTGTATCTTATCTAGCAGAAGACAAAAATCTAAATCGGACACTAGACTACAGACCACCCCTTCCAAAAAGGTTGGCATTTTCATTCACAATATTTTTTTTTAAACCAAAAATAAGGTTCAATGCATTATAAAATTATTGTTTGTTATGGTCTTAGAGCCATTTGCTTATTCATGTTCATTGTTTATTGTTTGTTAGCAATTTGTTCGGCCGTATCTTATCTAGCAGAAGACAAAGATATAAACTGGACACTAGACTACAGAACCCGATGTGGCGGGCGCCTTCCTTCCAAAAGGTTGGCATTTTCATTCACAATATTTGTTTTTAAACCAAAAATAAGGTTCAATGCATTATAAAATTGTTGTTTGTTATGGTCTTAGAGCCATTTGCTTATTCATGTTCATTGTTTATTAATTTGCTCGGCTGTATCTTATCTAGCAGAAGACAAAGATCTAAACCGGACACTAGACTACAGACCCAGTGTGGCGGCGCACCCCTTCCAAAAAGGTTGGCAAGCATCTGGTAATTAATTTCACTTATTTTTTTGCATTCATGTGAATATAGATCTTGAACAAACGTGTGACACTTTCTTAAACATGTGGCAGCAACTGCAGCAATTGATTTGGATTCATCCGAGGCTACTTCAGAGGAAGATGTCCAACATTTTGACATTGTCAAGGTGATTACAAACACCACTTGAATTGCATTGTGGAGACATTTTGCGTACTCTTCTGAGTTGCCCTGCTTTTGAGATAGTCCGGAATCATTTTTCGACCTTAGCATTCCATTCCACGCTTCCACAACTTCTCAGCGCACCATCTGTGCATGACTTGGCATTATACATACTTGAGGTTCTAGATAAACGTCTGCAATTACTGAGCCCTCAGTAGTCATTATCTAAGCTTGTCTAGTATCATCATTACTGCAAAGGTTTTTCCCTTGAAAACCTTTCGAGGCAGGGGTTTTTTAATCCTAGTAGTAATGATTGTACTAGCCCATTGTATGGGTCCCATGACCTATTGGTCTTCGTGGACGTTAAAAAAACTATTCTATTCTATTCGTACGTATGAACAATATTCAAAGAAGGTAGAAGCTCCAGCTTTTCAAAATGTTAGAGATTTTGCAAAGAGAAATGCTAGGAAGCAAAAGAGATGTGGTAATGTCAGGGATTGGGGGTTTGAGTTAATAATTATTGATTTCCCTACAAATAACATGTCATGCGGGGAAGATTTTGAGATTCCTCCATGGAACGTATGCAATACTTCTTTAATCCAAGCCTCTTTCTCGTTCGGCACATTGTGCCTTGATGATGATGGCTGGTTGATCTCCATTTCTTCGGTTGAACAAGCAAGAATAGTGGAGAAGGATTAAAATGCTTGGAGCCCTTTAGAACTTACTACTTGCATCAGGATGCCCCTTTTGGATACAGGAAGGACAGAATTGGGAAGTTCACAAGCAACGTTTTGCTAGTGACTGTATGGTCAAGAAAGGGTACTTCACGAAGCATTCAGAGTAATGTTCAGTTCTCAAGTAAGTGATCTTCAATTTTATCTATTACATTATAAGCTATCTTATTTCATGTATATTTATTTTATGTTTATCTTAGTTTTACTATATCTGGTTTCATGTTTTATTAATATTTGTCCATTTCAGACAAACGTCTTTCAATCTCCAAGCAATCTCTTGCTCATTTCTTCATGGAAGGCAGTAAACTTACAGCAAGTCCTACTACGCCTGGTAGGAAATCCACCGAGAAGTCCATTTCTTTCATGGAGTTTATTATTGAGAATTTTAGTCCAAGAGAAGGCTTGGTATTGGACCTACTTAGCGGCACAAGTTCAGCATTGGTAGCATCTGCTATTTTATCTCGTCACTACTATGGATTTGACAATGATAAACTGTTAGTGGAACATGTAAAGGCATCTCGTCTATCAGCATTAGCAAGTGTTTCACAAAAGTTTGATGAAAGGAACATTGATCATCCCGAGGATTCAGACGACGAAGTGGCAGAGGAAGATGAAGAACCTTCATAGTATGTTTGTTTTTTTTCTACTATAATTTTTTTTAGCATTTATGTCAATGCTACTTAACTTTTTTATGTATTAACATTCTTCCTGTGTATGCAGAATCAACAACATCACTATTGTCAACAAGGAAATCCCCAATTCAAGTGGAAAGGAGACGTCGACGTTGTCTGCTTGTAGATGATGAGTGTGAAGAAGGATGACGACTTCTTGTGGCTGTATTTTCATAACATTATTGTTTCTCATAGTGTTTTGGCTTCTGTTGTTTACTTCAAACAATTTGCTTTACAATGCTCTCTTTTTCTATGCCTATACTGTGGACATGATAATAACAAGATGAACGTTAAAAGCTTATATTTATTATAATAGTATGGGCAGTATGATGTATGGACATAACATAGTAAGGAGTATGGTGTATTTATTATAATGGTATGGACAATATACTACTTTGGTGTAGTTATATTTATTATAATATGTAGTCTAGAAGTGCATCTTTTATACCTCAGAACCATTGACAAAATTAAAAAAAAGAAGACACAATCTAATAAACCCTCTAAACCCTTCCCAGAAAAACCCTCCAAAAATTCGCACTCCAAGAAAGAACATCTCTGTAACAAGAAAAACGAAAACATAGAAGATAATTCAACATACCCAGCCTTCAAAAATTGGTGCATATTGGATGATCCTTTCGTCCGAGGATGCGATAGGATAGAGTTCTTTACATCTTTCCCAGCTGTCAACGTTCAATTGTTCCATCAAGCATGTTTGACATGTGATGATGTTTTTTTGGCTGAAAATAACCACAACATCAGAAGAAAGACAACTAACTAGAAGGCATCAATAAGAAGGAAACACTTTAGAACACTACAAGTGGTAAACAGAGGCAGCTGTTGCCTACACGCCAAAGCACAATCCTATTCCAGAATACGGGATCATTTTTAGACTAGGCACTAGTGTATTTCGGAATACGTTTTGCTTTTTTAGCAGCTAAGGTATATTTTGGAATACACTTTAGCTGCAGCTTAGAGAAATGTATACTTCGGAAAACAAACTAGCCACAAACAGAGGAAGAGACATATTCCAGAATATGTTTGTGCATTGGTAATCAAACGTGCCACGAAGCATTTTCTTAGTTTTATAAATATGACGTCCTGTTATAATTGCAGAGAAGGAAAGCAAATGGTGTTGTGTCTATCTTATTTGTGCAGCTCCTTGGACATTTCTTCTAGAGTAAATTCCTTGTCCACAACCTTCTGCAGTAGCTTTTCGAGTAAGTCCATGCCTATAAAGCCCTGCATTTCTCTCCAGACGGTTATTGTCATCTCTTTCTTCGGAAAGTCGGAGCCTTTTTTTATTTCGGAGATATTTCCTTTGCTTTTCAATTCTCCACGTTCGAACATGGTAAAAATTTCGTTTTGTAGGTCCCAAATCTGCACAAAGATAAATGTGGTCAGTGGGAGGATTGTAGGGTTATTCCGGAATACAAAAAATACTTACTCTGCCATCTCTGAAGGCTAGTTGAAACCAGTTGTTGTGTGCTATCAGAGACTGCCGTTTATTAGCCTCGTCGTACTTGAGGCAACACTTTCGGCAAGACACGCTTCCTTCAGCTCTAATGAGTTTGCTGGTTTTTTAGATCTTCTCTATATTTTTCTTAAAATATTACAAACTCCTTGTGCATGAACCTGATCTTATCGACGAAGCTCATTTTAAGTTTATACTCGTTGTCAGCATTGTGTGTGTTGGCAGCGATCTTCGCTTCTTATGCAATCAGGCCCACGATGGCAACCAGGGACATAGAGATATCTCGGGTTATGTTTCTCCTAGTACAACTGCCTCCTTGCTTTAAAACTGTGGTTCCCCCCTAGAACATAATGCATGTAAGTGTCTGCATTTTCTCTGTCGTAGTCCTTGGGTCCATGCAGGGGATACGTCCCGCGAGAATGACAATCGAACAACGTGAGCATTGGGGTTGCTCGATTACGTCCTTTAGGTTCCTTAAGTGGTCGGCGTAAATCTTTCGAACACGAAGAGGTCCACCGGCTTCATTTTTTTGGTGGCAACCTCATGGCAGTTTACTCCTTGCACGTATTTTTGCAAATTTATTTCTTCCATCCGCCCTGAGATCTTGTCCACCTTCTTTTCCTTGATGGCCACCCCTGGTGCCTTCCCTTTCCCTTCTTTTTTTTGTTGTTCTTCTGTAATTTCCTGCACCAAATCTCTTGCACTTTGCATTTTTTAGGTTCCTTAGCTGCAACAGTGCCTTTTGGCCAGCTCATCCTCTGATGCTCTTCCGATGTACTAGGATTTTCGTCCCGTTCTTCCTGACTAGAGGCATCTTCTTGCCTCTCCTCCTCCACTATTTCATCTTCGGATTCACTACAAGCAAAATCCTCGTCTGAGTGGATTGAACTCATTTTATAATTTCTGACAACCTCAGCTTGTTTATGTAATGTGTCATGTACTTGTACAAAACTAGAGATGCCGCTCTAGACCAAGTCTGAAATAGGCCTGGTCCACAACTATAAACCCTTGGGAGGTCTTAAAAGATAGCCTTCCCTGTTGTCCAGACTGTCCCGCAATTTCTAAAACTTCTTTGACGACTCCCATGCATTTAAATTCCGAGTCATCGTAGCGCTTGCCTCCCGGACTTCTACAGATGTGGAGGAAAGACAGTGTGCTGTACTTTCCTCCAGTTTCCCTTGTTATGAACCACTATAATGCGAAAGTTTTTGTACCTGGCGGGGTTCATCCGAGTCCTGAACCCTAGCCTGTGGGTGTGGTTTTGATTTCAGCTTTATCGTCTTGCATGAAGCTTTCTTGCTACCTTCTTGCCTGTAAAATGTTTTTGTTAAAACCAAAACTAGAAGAAGAAACGAAGACAAAAACTTATTCTGGAATAAAAAAACAGAATTTTGGTTTTTAAAACTTTTCCACAACAATTTCAATGCATTTAGGGGTTTTTTGTTGTCTAAAATGTGTTGGAAAACAGGCTCCTCAAAGCAAAAAGCAGGCAAATTTTTCTCAAAATTATAACTTGCCTACAAACAACACCGAAAGTGTATTCCGGAATACACTTTCAACTCTCCACTGAAGCCAAAGGGTATTCGAATACACTTTGGCTTACCTCTGAAGCAAAGTGTATTACGGAATACACATTAGCTTCCGTGAGAAAGCCAAAAGTGTATTCCGGAATACACTTTTGCTCCTTGGGTCAACCAAAACCTATTCCGGAATAAGCAACAGTACATTGCGCTTTTTACACTCACATGTCCATGTCTTCTCTATGCAAATCGGAATACAGTCTATGAATTTAATATTGAAGGCAATTGGCGCGACTAGAGCTCGAGAGACCTGAATAAGGAAGTGAGGGCCAAAATTTCCTTTTAAAGGTAACCCTTTTAATCTTGCTCATATTCTATATGAAATGGAATACATTTAGCCTTCTTGTCTTGCTCGATTGTATTCCAGAATAGCTTTTAGTTTGCCTTTCACTTAATCGTTCACGGGAACTTCTACTTGTCTTTGTGTGGGCTTGTATTCGGGAATAAGAAAAGTTCTACATGAGAGAAAGTTTCTCAAATCTCTACATTAATTTGCGGTTATTCACGATGATGAACGCTTCATGAACAAACTTCCAAGACCTTTTGTTGTCTCAAGCTCATCTAGTTCGAGGGAAGCGGCTTGGCAACAACGTCTTTTCTCCCGAAGGCCGGTATTCTCCGACTCCTACCTCTACAAGATCCTTGTTGCTTCTTGAAGACACTCCGAGGAGTCCGGCCGTAATGGACTTCCACCACCTTTCCAACCATCACCAAGTCCGGTGGAAGCCGATTACCTTTGGCACCTCCTTCCAAAGCATCACCACCTGTTTGAGACATCTTTGCTCCCCGGGACCTGAGAGGCTCCACCACAGCGAGTGGTTAAGAACAAGCTACCCCCGCCATTTATAGTTTAAGCCCTCTTAGGTGCAAAAATACAAGGAACGCTGAAAACACGTAAGGCTGTGAGATTCACTACAATTTCTCTCACGGGGGACTTCACTACAAATGAGGGCGATGCTACGGCATGTACTCTGTTCACACAGCGGTTTGTGACACATGGATTTACAAAAATCAAGTCCACTATAAAGGAGATGTTTGCAAGAACTCCTTTTCAAGATGGTACAAGAACATTTGCTGCCACAACCTCTTATGGGCCATCACCATCCTTTAACACTGTGCTACCGCCTTTTAGGAACAACTTCACGTGGTCCTGTTTTCCTCTACAAACACACAACTTCGGAATGAGGGAAGTCACCCCTAGAGTAGAAGTTTCATCGAAGATGAAGATACCAACGAGGAACAACGAGATAACATGTAGCCAATCTTCAAAGAAATTCAAGGTGGATTTTATTTTGAGAGCATGCTCCTCTGTAAAAGGAGAAACCTTATGGATGAGCAGAAAAATGAGGAGACTCGGAGAGAACTAAATGCTGCTCATTGGGTTGCATCAACAAATTTAACATAGCTAAATTACGAGCAGTTAGAGACAACTATAGTTCAATGACATTGGTAGACCAAAATGCCTACTTAGCTTATCATGTAAGACCAGACCACAACACCTTCTTGCACTACATTAACCGTGAACAACTCAGCCAAAAATGCTTTATGGTTGTCCACCGTTTAGGGTCCACAAGAATGTCTTGAATACACAAAAGACTGGATAAAAACCCAGCAATTGATGATCACTATGGTCCAAGAAGAGTTGTAACCATGCATGCCCTGGCTGCTGTGACATGGATGGAGAAATATTTTAGAGAGACATGTGAGAAGTTGCCTAATAGTACATGTATCATTTGACAGACAATATTACAAAAAAAGATGTCTTCAACGAATACAAAGAGACTTGTATTCAGTTTCATCATATCTCTTACTCACACTTCACTAGACTGTAGAAAAGTGAATTTGGCCTTGTGAAAATTCCAAGGAGACATAGAATGTCTGTTTGCTCAAGATGTGCAGAATTAAAAAGTCAACAAGAAACTGCAAAGACAGAGGTCAAAAGAAGTAAGCTCAAGTCCTCTAATCTGTCACTTGTTTTAAAGAAAATATTTTAACCTGATTTCTTTTACAGATATTGTGTAATAGAATCTTGTCAGACACAAGCAGCAGAGAGAAGAAAGCTTGCCAAGCACAGAAAAAAGCTCTCGAACGTCCACTGCAATATATGTCTATTGTAATTGATGGAATGGATCAAAAAAAGACAACTCTACCCCATTTCCTAAATATTCCAAAAGATGTGCCAGAGGAATGTCTTGTTAAAGTCCACCTTGTAGGAGCCATGGTCTTCAAAGGAAGTCTAAAGTGCCAAGTATTTTTGACATATCCAAACTTGCATGGTGACCCGAACCTGACAATTACAATTCTTAACAAGGTCTTGTGCGAGCAAGAGCAACTACCACCAGTGCTCTACCTACAACTTGACAACACTACAAGAGAGTACAAGAATCAAACACTCTTTGCTTATTGTGCTATGCTAGTAGAGCTAAGGATCTTCAGAAAAGTAAAGCTCGGTTTTTACTTGTAGGGCACACCCATGATCAGATTGACCAGATGTTCAGCAGATTTTCTGTGCGGCTTAGAAGGAAGAAAGTTTTTTCTTCCTACTTTAGATCGAATCATTGAAGATTCTTACACTCCTATTCCAGTGGTCGAGCTTCTTAAAGAGACTGTTGACTTTAGAGAGTTTGTTTTTCCTCAATGTTCAGATAGAGAACTAGCTGTGAACAAGTTGGATGATCTTACCTTTCAACATCACATCAAGTTCTACTTGAAGGATGGACAAAGCTTCTTACAGGGGAAGAAGTACACCACAACTAAGGATTGGAGTCCACCAGAGAAATTGCACTTCCTGAAATTTGTTCCAGACCATTGCTTCATATAACGTGCTGAGCAACTTCCTCTCAAAAATCCTAAGGAGTCCAAACAGAAGAAAAGTACCCCATTGACATCCTTAAAAGCCATTGAAAATGGCATTTCCTCAGGCTTTAAGTACTTCTCAGAAGAAGATCAGATGTGGTTGAGAAATTTCTTTCTTGAACAGAAAGATGTCTTGGAAAACCTAGCTCTAAGACAGTTGCAAGAACCGTTTCAATGGCCTGATACCTTCCATCAACCCCATGTCCAAGCAATGCTACATTAGCACCTTCAGAAGCGGAAGACAAAGACCGAGTCATGTACCTCGGACCAAGACGTAGGAATGAGCCTCAAGGCAATATCACAAAAATTGCCAAAGGTATGCTGATTGCTCTTTCAACTGAGAAAGATGATAAAGGTCGACCTTTTTGGATAGCAAAAGTTCTTGATACAGTCAATGAGGAAGGCTTAATAACTAACTCAAGATTCACTGGCTTGCGACATGTTCAGAAAATGCTTTTGAAGGTAGGTATAAGTTAGAAATGAGAAGTCAAGGAAAAGGGAGGAAGTCCAAGAAAGTGGGTTGTAGGGATGAGCTGAACTTAAGTGCTGTGACATATTGTGCTATGATTTCAAATTGAAATTTGACAGTTGTCTACGCCAGCAAATTATCAATTTGCTTAAAAAAGCTTGTAATAACGAGGAAGAGCATGAAGAAGGGAGTGGTGGTGACAATGCTTCACCATCTGTTGACAGTGATGAGGAAGACAACTCAAGCACTTCCTCGAGTGACAGTGAAAAAAGTGAAGGTGATGAGGATGACATAAATGAATATGATGACGTCCTGGATCCCTCCATCACTCCTCGCACTTTTGTACATAACTGAGTCTTAGAAAAAGACTGTAAATTTTGCATGTGAATATGAAGATTTTATCTTCAAATTTTGAGAATACTACAATTTCAGTTATAGACTTTACTTCAATTTTTTGTTAAATATTTTATCCTCTGAAATTAGAGTTTCTCTCTAAAAACATACTTCAAGAACATTCTATTTGCTAAGAAAAGTGTCACTTTAAAAAAGTCAATTCTTTCATTGCACAAAAAAACTAGTCATTTGGGGGGGTCAAAATAGAATTTCATGCAACTTTTTTTTAACCTCGTTTTACCCTTTTTTTTTTGTTTAAAAAGGAATCTTTAAGGAATATTCCTTTTGCTCTCGTTTCGATGATTTGCTCCCATTTAATACACAATCTTGTTGCTAATAATTTAACAGTTTTACTTCCTTTCTGGAACAACATCTAACAGAGTTGCAGATCATCAATAGCATTTTGGAAGTTGACTATACATAGTAGATCATCTTTTGCACATGCAAATGCTTTCTAGCCATTCTCAGCATTATGTTCAGGATGTCTATGTGCTTTTCTTTTTTCCTCTTTAGATGACATATTGTAACATGACAATGAAACGCATACCTGCCAGAAAAATCATATAGTAGTCAGCTATCAGAGCACCATTTAATCAACTCAAAACACTCCAAGAATTGCATAATCCTTGTTCCCTAGAACACTTGCAACAACAAAATAAATACGAAATCATTACGTTGTCTATTGTTTGTGTAAAAACAAATGCATAAAGTACTTTGTGAAATCATCACCCATTCCATCTCCGAGCAACAAACTTGTACGACCTGCTTCATAGAACCCAAACAAATTTGATGTCATAATCTGGCCATGATCTTTTTTTTGCATTGAAAGCCATTTTTTTTTATCGATCCTTGTTGCATTCTCTCGACTCTTTCCATATATTTCGTGAACGCCTAAGCATTAGTCGATTCACAAAATTTATTTTTTCCAATACCTGTCGAAGATTAAGGACAATATGCTGAATTTTACTTTTGAATACAATCATAGGCCCTTCTGGTTTAAGGCCTCTTAAGCCATGAGAACATAGGCAGGCTGGGCAACTATGCTGATCAAAGAGGTAATACAGGAAGGGAATATCGAATAAGGGTCTAGCCTACTCTTCATGAAAAAACGATTTTCAAAAGGGGTTCCAATGAGGACAATGCTTCAGTCCAAGGATACTTTTATCCTGGCTTCAAGAATCCTGAAGGTGTGATCCCGAAGGATGGGATCTCCAAGAGGTGGGATCACGAAGGGCGAGGATTTCATCTTATCTGCTTGTGATCGCACAAAATTCTCGACCTTTATAGAAAAAAAAAATAAAAATTTTGTGTGGGATTTTCTCCCCACGATTAGTAGAGAGAAAGAAAGTAGAAGCGGCGCTATTGCAATGGTATCGTTTCGATCCGGCAAAAAATTGGCCAAAACTATGCAATAAGTCAACAAGTATGCAGTTAACTGTGGGATCCCAGAGGAGGGGATCTCGCGTGGGGATCCTGAAAGAGGGGATCGCATTTGGTGATCTAAGAGGGCAGGATCAACCCAAATCAAGATAAAGCTATATCCTCAGCCAATGCTTCATCAAATGAAATGCATAAATATGGCCCTTATAAATCAAATAGAAACGTGGCTATGACCTAAGAAACACTAGCGGCCACAAACCCTTATGCCTAATGGCAACATAGTTGAGAAAGGTGGCCAGACCCGAGGAAGTTAGGACTTGATGTTAAATTCGTTTGTCGAATGCAAGATTCTAGTCTGTTTGCAAATACATCCAATTGTATATGCCACTCTGAAAGAAAAGGGTACATTTATACATCCCCCCTCCGTTTTTTATGGTCCATGTTTATGCCATGTGGCACAATTTTAAGGGTCTAGTTTTATGCCATGTGGCATAATTTGGCCCGCCAATCGGGGTGGAAGGACATACATCACGGTTTAACGGTCCACGCTTATGCCACATGGCATAATTTTAAGAGTCTAGATTTATGCCACAGGCAATTTGGTCCGTCGATTGGGGTGAAGGGACAAACATCACGGTTTTATTATATAGGACAAGGAATTGCAATGGTCCAATATCTGAATCTACTAGGCATAAGTCACCTTTCCAAAGTATCTCGGCATAAAATATCGACCATGCATTTGCACTAAGTAACTAGGCAAATGCCTTTGGATTTCACTAGGCAAGATGCTTTTGCAATTTCACTAGGCAAGAATCTTCTTTGATGCAAAGTAAGTAGGCATAAATGCTGCATAGATGCCCTTGCAATTTTGTTGGCATACATTGCATATGAATCACCATTGATAAAATATTAAACATCAGTAATTTCTCACATTCCCCTTTGATGTTAATATTTGATGTATGACATATTTAACAAAATTTGGACTTATTCAAATCTAATAGATACGCTTCAAGAATGTCATGATAAGATTACATGTATTTTTAATTTTGTTGATTTTAGTAAATTGTTCAATTTATTTTTAGATCAAAAGTATGATGGAAACTAAAGTATGAAATTGCTTTCTAAACTAATATTCGCTTTAATCTTTTAGAATTAAATTCTTATCTAAGAAACTCCGTATGCTTAGAATGTATTTTTTTTTAAAATATATAAAAATAATAATTTTAAATTGAAATTGAATACGTTTATGTTTTAATAATAACTATTGAATAGTTTATTTTTGATGAAGTAAAATATTTGAAAATTAATGGATAATAAACTGAACCTAGACTTTCTTTAAAGTATTTTTAAAAGTGTAAAAATTTGTAAGTTGTGAAAATTCTCATAATAGTTTTAAGTCAATCGCTTATCACACCATCAAATTTCATTTAGAAATTATCATTGCCAAATTTTAAATTTGTTAAATCACTGAAAATTGAACCTTTATATTTTTGGAATGTCTAATTCTAAATAGATTCAAGTGAAAATTAGTTTGAAAAGCAATTTTATTCTTCGATAACCATTACACTTTTAATTTAAAGATGAACTTATCCTATTGTTTAAGTTTGGATTTTTCGGTTTAGAGGAAAAGTTTTTGGTTTTTTTTTTAAAGGTGGATTCCCTAAGGTTGTAATGGTTTTGGCAGCCGGTAAATAATTCCGGCTATCCAAAAATCGAAGGAAGTTTTTTTTGGTCTAATTTTTCGTATGATTTTAGGTTCCCTATTTCTTAGTCCATTTCCTCTTTGGGCTCGATTGCAGCTGGCGAGGAAGGCTGGTGCATGCCATGCCACGATTGCGAGCTATGGCCTGCCTCAGAGGATGCATTCATGAAATCATCTAGAGGTGTGCATAATCTAGAAGCGTGGTCCTATTATTGATTGAAAGCTCAATGGCATTGTTCCTAATTCCTTTACCCTCTATTATGCCGTGGAAGACATCGATTCTAGAATGGAAGCGAGCAAAATATGAGAGTTAACTTCCATTTTTTTGTATTTGTTGCGGCAGCTTCTTTTCATGATTCGCTATCTGCAAATTTTCTACCATCTGGTAAGAGTTTTCTTCTCACAAACTTCTTGGTGAAATGGATATGGTATCCTGTGCATAAGCTTTTAAATATATGATGTATTTACTCTCTATACAATTCTGATACTTTTACGTTGAAATATATGCGCACATATTGTATTATAAAATGATGGAGCACAAGATCTTATATAGCACTTTTAACTTTACAGGTCACAGAGTCTGCATCTCTGGCATCCTTATCTTATCCACGGTTCAAATCCAGATTTGGTACGTTTCTTGCTGTGGGCCTGCCTATATGATTTTTACATTATAAGCAATAGCGTTTTGCTTTGGTTTTGGCATCGCCATCCCACTCTGCTATCTATGAAAGATTTGCATGCAAGCTCTCTTCGATCAAAGAAACTCCATGCTTGCAACAAAAAGTCGATACTTCTTAGTGTGGGCTATTTCTCCACTGGATTTTAGAAGGTATGTGCCAAGGAGCTATGTTAAGATATGCTATGAAGATTTTCTTTCTTATGTTCTCTAGAAACACTGAAGCCACTATTGATGTCTGATTTTCCTTCTACTTTTCTTCCTTTATTAACAGATGACAGATCCAACACCCAAGTTCTGAATCCCCCAAAATAGCTGAACTGTCAAAAGTTTAAACCGTTACATGCTTCAAAAGAAGCATTCTTCAGTGTGATGCCTTGATGAGACTTAAAGTTTGTTGCATGTTCTATGTAAGTCATTTCTCCAAATCCACTTCCTATCTTTTATGTTTAGAGGAAAAGTTTTTGGTTTTTTTTTAAAGGTGGATTCCCTAAGGTTGTAATGGTTTTGGCAGCCGGTAAATAATTCCGGCTATCCAAAAATCGAAGGAAGTTTTTTTTGGTCTAATTTTTCGTATGATTTTAGGTTCCCTATTTCTTAGTCCATTTCCTCTTTGGGCTCGATTGCAGCTGGCGAGGAAGGCTGGTGCATGCCATGCCACGATTGCGAGCTATGGCCTGCCTCAGAGGATGCATTCATGAAATCATCTAGAGGTGTGCATAATCTAGAAGCGTGGTCCTATTATTGATTGAAAGCTCAATGGCATTGTTCCTAATTCCTTTACCCTCTATTATGCCGTGGAAGACATCGATTCTAGAATGGAAGCGAGCAAAATATGAGTTAACTTCCATTTTTTTGTATTTGTTGCGGCAGCTTCTTTTCATGATTCGCTATCTGCAAATTTTCTACCATCTGGTAAGAGTTTTCTTCTCACAAACTTCTTGGTGAAATGGATATGGTATCTGCAGTAAGCTTTTTAAATATATGATGTATTTACTCTCTATACAATTCTGATACTTTTACGTTGAAATATATGCGCACATATTGTATTATAAAATGATGGAGCACAAGATCTTATATAGCACTTTTAACTTTACAGGTCACAGAGTCTGCAGATTTGGTACGTTTCTTGCTGTGGGCCTGCCTATATGATTTTTACATTATAAGCAATAGCGTTTTGCTTTGGTTTTGGCATACGTCATCCCAGCTCTGCTATCTATGAAAGATTTGCATGCAAGCTCTCTTCGATCAAAGAAACTCCATGCTTGCAACAAAAAGTCGATACTTCTCAGTGTGGGCTATTTCTCCACTGGATTTTAGAAGGTATGTGCCAAGGAGCTATGTTAAGATATGCTATGAAGATTTTCTTTCTTATGTTCTCTAGAAACACTGAAGCCACTATTGATGTCTGATTTTCCTTCTACTTTTCTTCCTTTATTAACAGATGACAGATCCAACACCCAAGTTCTGAATCCCCCAAAATAGCTGAACTGTCAAAAGTTTAAACCGTTACATGCTTCAAAAGAAGCATTCTCAGTGTGATGCCTTGATGAGACTTAAAGTTTGTTGCATGTTCTATGTAAGTCATTTCTCCAAATCCACTTCCTGTCTTTTATGTAGTTAGTGCACGTCTGATGCTTTTTAGAGAGAGCAAACTTCAAGGACATCTTCTAAACATTATTTGAGAACAGAGGTCCAAGTACCTTGAGGTTTAGCTTCTGCATTTCTATTTTAGCCATAGACGTGAGAAGCTTTAACAGAATTAAGACTTTAGACCCCGTAGATGCAGGATTTGTTTTTCATGCTATTAAATTCAATATTAGCATCCAAGTTTCTGCATGTAAGAGAAACATAGAAGTAGGAGCTCTCCACTCAGTCTTGACATATTGTAACCTCATTGTGCCTTTATCTACGTACATGCATCTTATACTCCATAACTACTCTTACATTTGGAAATAAGAAAGTGCATGCAGTTTCTGTTCTTCGTCTCATGTATTATTCAATGTTCTGCAACTTTAGTCTTTGCTATGCAGAAACGCTAGACGCTATTGTCAAATGGTTTGAAACCTTAACAATGCTAGATGTTAGATGCACACACCTTAACGATCTTAGCACTAGAAATATATGTCCACTTTAAGTAGATTTGCTGCACTTGCCGCTGCAAAGATGGATATGTTTCAAAAGTGA
The DNA here is from genome assembly GCA_021234155.1 of Isoetes taiwanensis. Taxonomy (NCBI): domain Eukaryota; kingdom Viridiplantae; phylum Streptophyta; class Lycopodiopsida; order Isoetales; family Isoetaceae; genus Isoetes; species Isoetes taiwanensis. The sequence continues at coordinate 64,946 of JAJEKV010000270.1, read as the reverse complement.
AAATTACAAAAACTTGAAGGACAGGTTTAGTGGTTACTCAACGCTTTAGCATCTTTTCTACTCAAGGCTATGTCTTTTTTTTTTCTCGCATGGTCTATTGCGTTCAATTGTGGGCAAGGACGTTCAATTGTGGGCAAGGACCTGGATAAACCCTTACAGCTTCAGGTTCTTAGGAGAAAAATCTATTGAAAAGCATAGTGATATTGATTGCATTACACATAAGGATGGCATATCAAGAACCAGAGACAAGAATTGACTGCAAGATGGAAATACATGTCAAGATTCGATTTCAACATGATGTACTTAGAAGTGGTTGGTATTTATTGTTGCACCTAGTTTGCTACAAAAACGTAGTCACCAATAGTTTAAGGATCTCCCATGGTACTCTATTTTTGCAAAAGTTTTGTGTCTATCAACAAGGGCACACATGTTTGCTGAAGGTCGATTTGAAAGACATGCCTAAACGAAGTTTTTCTTAACTGATTTTTTAAGCATTGGATAATCTCTCTATTGATAGCAAGTTTGTCCATTGAAGATCATTTATAATGTCCTTGCACTTATTTTGCAGCAGCAACAAAATATTATTTGGTCCAATAATCATTCTGCTCACTTAGTGAATGCATTCAAGCTCCATGACCCATAAGGTGCGTAGTTTGTATTCTGTATTTATTCGTTGCATTTCTTGCTATATTATTTAACCATTATTTCCCTTGCAAAATCAGGCTTCCAATCTGATTTGTTCAGAACTTTTGCATGCCTCATTCCCACCCCCTTATATGCATTTATACTTAGATAATACGGATAGTAATTTACCTAGGCTCAAGTCAGTCACCACCTTTGCCACAAGGAACATCTCCTGGACATTTGATTCATCTATTTTCTGAAGTAACTTTTTGCAACTTCATGATAAGAACATATAAGCCCCTGTACAAGCTGACATGTAAATGCTTCTATAATTACAGTAAGGAATGAGACGGATCTCCACATTTCAGGGTACATCTATCCAACATGCTAATTACATTGAGGAATGAGAGGGATCTCCACATTTCAGGGTACATCTATCCAACATGCTATGCAATGCAATATATTTACTACTAGAAAAGCGTGCTTGCTTATTGAAGTGTACCTTAGTACCTTAGTACTATCTGAGGTTTGTGAACCAGACATATATATGATTTACCTCCCCAACACCTAGAGGTTATCACATAGTTCTTCAACCTACATTAGTATCTCATTCTTTGTTTTTTTATGCAATTTGCATATGTGTTTTGCCAACGTGGATGTAGGACCACTGGTAAGATATTTATTGTTTGGTAGAACTGGCTTTGCACATAGAAAGAGTTCTTTACTTCCCATCTTCTCACTGGAGTCCATGTGAGTTTTTCTACCCAAGAATTCAAAGCATATCCCAAAGACCACCATTACAACTTATGACGAAGTCCCTTTCTAATTTAAGAATGATACTACAATCTTTTGAGACTTACACCCGACTCAGTTTAGTGAGCCCACATCCACATGCACATGCACATATAATCTAACTCGGCTGTATTTTCTGAATCCCTACTTTATGCATCTCAAATAGATAGCATTTTGCTATTCTTACCTCCCCCGATCTTGAATCATTTGTATGTTAACTTAGAGACTCTTTTCCTTTTTACACTGGCTACAGACTTGGTTATATATATAGATCGTTGCTACTTTATGCATTGCTAGAGGAAGTCAATTCGGCAGGTCAATTCTGCATAAATAGATAATATTTGGTAAATGATGTGTAAGGAGTTTACAGCAGTGCATAGATTATGTTATAAAATAGTAATAGCTTCCCTTTTATGCAGGCCATTTCTATATATGTTCAGTTAGAAAGCAAATAATACTCGAGGCACCAAATCCAAAAGTTAGCTACATGTGGAGCAAATGATCTAGCCCACTAATTGGTCTGTTGCATTATCAGAATTCAATCAAGTACAGTAGAGGATTATTTGTGATACACTATCTTTTGTTTGACATGAAGATGGCACATCTACTTCCATTTATTCTCTTGCTCAACAGATCAGCATGTGGCATTGCTCAAGGTACATAGCCACCAATCTTGAATGATGGTGGCACTCAAAAACTCTTCCAACAAAAAACCAACTTCTTTGTAGCTTTAAAAAAAAACCATGTTATACATGGTCCAAAGTAGCATTTATATTTTAAAAGGTTGCTTGATGCTGCCCATGATGTTCATGTATCTGCCATGTCAAATTAGAAGTGGTTAAATGGTTTTACTTAACGGACCATGCACAGCTATTATTTTGTTCAATATGAAAATCAGTTTTGCCTTCTCACTTAGCACTGAATGGAAGACAGCGATGATGCCCTGAATTCTGAATCCAATCTTGGTCTCATATTAGCAACCCAGATTCTGATTAGTACTTCAATAAAAGACAAATTTGGGCACCCTGTGCATATAAGGTACAAATTGTTCTTTATCTGCATTACTATTCACGTGTAAAAGCAAATTGTCTATAAGATATGTCTTCGTTAACTGTTAGGCTATACTCATTAGCACTAGCAAATTGTTATTTTTCTATCATATGATTCTATAACACTAGACTGTAAGATGTGTCTTTGTAAGTTGTGTCTTTGTTAACTGTTAGGCTATACTCATTGGCACTGTTGTACAGCCCCCATGTTAGATGAAGTTCGACAATGGCAGACAAGTAATATGTTTTTTGATTGTCATAGATAGTGTCACTTGAGTTTGCTAATCTTCAGTTGCCCCGCAATTTCTTGCTATTGCATTGCCTATAAATTTCTTGCCATTATGAAGTTTGTTACAGTAACTATAAATCTAAGTAAAACAAAGACATTGCGACCACATGCACACGTCATTATTTCAATTTTAACATTGACATGTAGTAATAGAAAGTGGTGTAGATAGCCATTCGAAAACATTTCCTACTTGAATTCAATGTAGGACATGAAATATCTATAGGCTAGATGTATGGACACCTTGAATAATTATGGATGTGCGACTAAGATAATATCCAATTGCAATAAATCTAATCCAACCTAGACTAAAGCAAAGCAACTCAAAACATGACTTTTGACAAAGTCTGTATTTTTACTCCTTGATTACAATATAGAAATCTTCATATCTCGACACAATTTGCATTTTCTCCTCCAAATATGAGTTTGATGACATGTTTTTCAATTTTTCCTAAAGCTCGAGAACGTTATGGATTACCATCATCAAAAGCAGGTTCACAGGGTAAATAAAGCAGGTTCATCACTTAAGAGCTAATAGTGTAACCTATGTTCTTCACATATAACATGTTCTATGACATTGAGTGCACAACCAAAACTCAAAGCAATAATTTATTGTCTGATCACTTTAAAGAAGGGTGTACATTTATACATATAAGAAACTAATAGACATGTCATGAATCACCATTTCCAACTCATAAAGAATAGGTTCGTTTTTTGTTATTACAATGATGGATTTCACATCATAGTACCTTCAATAGATGGTCCGACTATGCTAGATCTGTCTTCTTGACATTTGCATTCTATCCCTTCATGGCCATGGTAAAGGCCTCTCGCTCATGACTATATCGAAGACACATTGCCCAATATTACCCTTGCTTCCTCCAACCCACATTGTCTATTCTAGCCAGCCATGAAACAACCACCTCTTCAAATTGTTACAAAGCCCGGCAACGCCGGGCACCATAACTAGTATAATTAAAATTTACAAATATTATAACAATCAAGAAGAATTAAACAATATATATTTTTATAATGGCATCCTTGTGCTATTCATCAAATCTGAATAAATCTAATTTTTGTTGAATATGTCATGATTCTAAAAGGTCAAGGTCTTGGAATGGTATTATCGTCTCTTTTAATTCTGTCTGGTTTTGCCCAGTGGTCAAACTTTTTCTCATAGCTTCAATAGAACTCAGGGTCTTTGGAAATTCATCTTTAGTGGATTTTGAAAATGTGAACCTATGTTGACTAACATCTGTTTTGATGAGGATTTTGATGAAGAAAAGCTGCCAATCCGCCATCTAACCAACAATCAATAATCAATTAGAACCCAAATCTATAAAACAAAACCAAGAACAAAATAAGGAACTTCCAAACCAAACCTGAAGATAAACTGGACGTAACACTGGAGAAAATACAGAAAATAGGAAGAGATGAAAACATATAAGAGCTCGACATCTTTTTATAGACCATTCTATCATTTTGGTCTGCAAAATCCCAACAAAAACTTTCAGTGAATCAAAACGGACCTTCATATAAACTATATAAAACAGAAGACAATTATAAGACAGTCCAACAGAAGAGAAAATAGCCGATGTCCAATTAATCTTCCTGGTCGGTTTCTTCTTCATCCTCATTTTACTCATCTTCATCCTCATTTTCGTCCTCACTTTCTTCTTCACCACATTTGATGGCATAGATATATTTTCCGCTTTCAGTTTTCTTGTAAAATTTGACTACTTCACCTGCAACAAGGGTTTTATCCTTTACATAGTTGCGCCGACCCACAGATAAGTGTGGCATCAAGACATCAGATGCATACATCTGATACTGCATTTTCTATATTTTACCTTCGTATGACATAATTAGCAAAATTTGGACTTATTCAAATCTAATAGATATGCTTCAAGGATGTCATGATAAGATTACATGTATTTTAACTTTGTTGATTTTAGTAAATTGTTCAATTTATTTTTAGATCAAAAGTATGATGGAAACTAAGGTATACAATTGCTATCTAAACTAATATTCACTTTAATCTTTTAGACTTAAATTCTTATCTGTATGCTTAAAATGTTATTTTTTTAAATATTTAAAAATAATAATTTTAAATTGAAATTGAATACGTTTATGTTTTAATAATAGTTATTGAATAGTTTATTTTTGATGAATTAAAATATATTGAAAATTAATGGATAATAAACAGAACCTAAACTTTCTTTAAAGTATTTTTAAAAGTGTAAAAATTTGTAAATTGTGAAAATTCTCATAATAGTTTTAAGTTGATCGCTTATCACACCATCAAATTTCATCTAGAAATTATCATTGCCAAATTTTAAATTTGTTAAATCACTGAAAATTGAACCTTTATATTCTTGGAATATCTAATTCTAAATAGATTCAAGCGAAAATTAGTTTGAAAAGCAATTTTATTCTTCGATAATCATTATACTTTTAATTTAAAGATGAACTTATCCTATTGTTTAAATTTGGTTTTTCTGGGGTTCCGAAAACTTTTTGGAATTTTTTTTAGGCTGATTTTCTAAGGTTTCAAGGCTTTTAGTCCCCGGGAAAAAATTCCAGCGTTCCAAAAATCGGGCTTCTGACTTTTCCTAGGAAATTCGGTTAATCGTCTCCAGTTGCCAGATTCCCCGGCATGTAGGCCACAGTTCTAGATATTGCATTTAGTTTTTGGCAGAGATGATAGCGATGATTATAGCAGTTTAAAGTAGAGATTTTTGTTCACTGTGATGTTTTCGGCGTTCCCGTCAGTGCCATCGATTGTTCTTACTAGATTCGTCATGTGGAAGGATCAGTTCTTCTATCATACTGAAGGATTTCCATGACTTCAAATGCCAGCCTCCATCTTCTATGTTTTTTATTCTTTTGCAGGACTTAAAATGGCGAATCTCAGACAGTAGTATAGTTCTTTTTCTTTTTAATTTTCATGCTTTTCTTCATTATTCTTAGATATATATGATTTCGATTTCTTTGCAGAGCTTCGCCTCTACTTTCCATGACTTCAAACGCCAGCATCCATCTTCCATCTCTTTTAATTCCTTTGCAGGACTGAAAATGGCGAATCTCAGGCAGTAGTATAGTTCTTTTTCTTTTCCTATCTTCAAGAAACGAAGTTGCTCTGGCCACTTCAACGTTTCTGCAGTTTAGATTAGGCAGAAGGCAATTCTCCAACATCTTTTTTCTTCTATTATACTTTTGGCATTTGAAGTGTGCTCCGAAGCTAATTTCATTGCTTGCTTGCTTGCTTGCAGTGTTAGAGTCCAGGTAGCAACGGGCTGGAGCATCAAGGAACTACAACCCCTTCTAGACAGGTAAAATGGTTTCTGTAGACAAGAATACTATGTTTATTGGTAATTGTAAAGCTGATCTGTGTTTTGGTTATGCTCAATCATCTGGTTTATGTCTTGCTTATTTTTAAGATGGCAAGGACTGCAAATCATAAATGATATGAAGTACATGTTAAAAATACCATGTTACATGTAATTTCTTAGTTGCTTTAGTTTTGCTTTCTTCAATCTTGGATGACAATCTATTTAATCAGATAATGATCTGTCTAAGCTCTTTCTTAGGTTGAAAATTGCTCTCCTTTTAGTCTAATCTGGTCCTGCACATATCTTGGCAACACTACCAATAGCACATATGAATCCAACATGTACTTTGGCCTCATCTCACCAGTTCCTCTTTGTCTTTGCATCAAGCAAGAAGTTGGAAGTGCAAGTACAACTACAATATACCATGCACTACAATCTGTCTATATTGTATCCGTTTTGTTGCTTTCTTGCAGTGTTAGAGTCAAGATAGCAATGGGTTGGAGCTTCAAGGAACTGCTGTAACCGCTTCTAGATAAGTAATACTGGAGGAGTGCGCTCGCTGCAGTCCTCCAGTATCTACACATGAAGCTGCATGTCGGAGATTGAAGCTGGGTGCTATTCTCTCGAGGATCAAAGCACTATCATTGGCAGAATGGGCTGCGCCTAAAAGCTCTGCTCTATTTGTAGCATTGGCAATGGAAGATCTAAAGCCTTCTATTTTTGCTGCGTATTGAAAAAGTAATGCACTTTTTATTAAAGCCATAGGCAGAGTTGTCCCCAATACGTGCAAAGGTATGGAACCCAGTATGTTATTCCAGTATCTTATTTATTTGAAGAGCACTAGGAGTGGTGAGTTTTCATCTTTGATTTTATACTTGAGATGCTTTTGGTATGTAATTTGAGTAGCTACATTAAACTCAGCTACATAGCCATTTTGTGCTTCAATGTAAACTGCTACGTTTTTGCAGCATGCATGCTCCAGTTTGGTTGCGAGAAGTTAATGCTAACCAGTTTGGTTGTTAAGAAGGTAAGCATTAATGTTCATTTTTTCTTTGATTGATGAGGTGAGCTATAGGTTTACACTAGATTATACTCTAGAGTCTGGACCACTTTTATCCGCCCATCATGTCTCCCCAATTATAACAACATCAACATTGTGTTGTATTTAACTTCAAATGTAGCTTTTGGGATCTATCAGGTGCTTCTCATATGGGTCATTAGGCATTGATTTGAACAAGTTGCAGCCAGCCTAAACACAGGGGAATTTGGAGATCATTTTGGTATCCTTTCATTTAATGATGGTTTGGTACAAACCTTTCAACATACACGAGCTATGTGAGCAAGGCAATAGCTTAAAACTGCATTGAGAAGATGATGCTTTCTACTGCAGTAATGGCAAGAAGCAAATGATCTTGCAGCATCTAACCTCTGCTTGATTGGCATTTCAGAAGTGCTTGCCTGACCACCACTATTTTGAGCAACAGTATTTTCAGAAACAGACGTGCACATGCCAGCAAAGTTCTGTGATGTATGCAATGTTGCAGCGATGCTACCCATTGCAGCCATATTAGTGTTGTTGGGCATATTGGAAGGAAATGACATTGGTATGTTGGACATGGCAGCCAAATTATGTTGAACAATAGGTTTTTTATGTTCTTGGCATCCATCCCTTAAAAACCCAGATCCAACTGCAGGAGATGAAAATGCCCAAGTCCCCATAATCTTTTGGTAATTTGTTTGTTCTTTCGCCATTGTCATCGCCATGACTGATATCAAGTCCATGTCTTCTTTTGAAACCTGCTTTCTGCAAAAGATGATGCATGGGAAGCTGGACAAAGGATTGATTGGATAACTTTGAACTGTAGGATGCATTTCTCTTGCATTAACACAGATTAATAGTCCAAATCAGTAGTTTACTAACAGGATAAACTACGGTTGTTTAGTTTGTTAGGAATGCACAAGGTGAAAAAAATGTAACTGACTTTTGCCTTTTCCAGGTGAAGACAAAGTTAAGCGATGCTTGGCCGGGTTATTGGATTTAAAAGATCCGACCATTTTTATATTTAACTTATGGCATGAAGAAAAATATCAAAGCAGCAGTTCATGCTTTGCCAGTTAGGTTGTTGTGTAATTATAGGAAGTCAAATGGATGACTTGCATTTTGTTTACTCAAGCTCAGACATCTTTTATATCCCTCGGAGATATGCTACAGATTTCAAGACCTTAGTTTCATGTATCGGTGTCAAACTGAGACTACATCATGAGATCGCAGTTCCTCTACTCTTTTTAGCTCTAGATAGACCAAGCATTTACGACCAAGAATCCTTCAAGAATGTCATTTGTTTATCAGAAAGCACAAGATATGATCTGCCAAGTATTACAAAAAGAGTGGATATATAGTGCATCCATAGAAAGCAACAACAGAATCTGAACTTTTGAAGATCACTGAGGCTATGTCCATAGCAGATCCCCTCCTCGGACGTTTTTGTGTTATAGGCTTACTATAAGAATCATTGTGTGCATATAAATTGCTTTAGAAATAATTTATCGTTATTGAAAATTGATAATGAGCAAATAAATATGATATGAGGCCATCAACCATAGGAAGCCATCAACCATATGCAATAAGCAATACTATTTCTTTAGTTCAATGTCCACAACCAACTCCAAATTTTGTGATTTATACAATGCACAATCTATAAGCAGGGCATAGCAACATGGTCAAAGCTCTGAGTCGTTTATTTTATTGTAAATTGCAAGGTGCATTATGCCCTCATGCCCCTATCTTACAATCAAATGTCATTGCCATATTACAAGAATTATATTGGTATTGGGCCAGCGAACTTTTGTCTTTCTTTATACCAGGTGTGTACAGCAACGTCCCAAAGAAATATCGTGTAACCTAGAATTTTCTTCAGTGAATTAGTTTCTTTTGCAATATATCTTAATATCCATTTGCACGATGAATGCAAGTATAGTTTACTTTCGTGTAATCTTTCATTAAAGGAAACTGTATTTTTCTACTATGTCGAACATTCTTAACTAAGGTCTCTCGATCTTTTGCCCTATTGGTCCCGCATTCCTCTTCATAAATTACAACTACACAAGCACGCCCCATGCAGGCAAGATGTGGTGCCAAATGAATGCATCTTTCATCCAAATTGCTACGTTGCATTCAATAAACCTAATGACATATTCTACATAGGATTGACGAACAAACTACACAAACACTTCATGCGATATTTATACATTGTTCCTTGAATAACACGTTACATTTGGGATTTGACATCTTCAAAATAGACATTTCAATATTTTGCTAACTTTTCCTCTTTTAAGACACATTGAAACAATCTCTACATGGCAGCACAATGTAAAACATACCCAATATCCCTATAAACCCTAGACAACAAAACCCAAAGCTACTTCACCCTCACCATCTTTTCAAATTGTTACTAAGCCCGGCAACGCCGGGCACCATAACTAGTATAATTAAAATTTATAAATATTATAACAATCAAGAAGAATTAAACAATATATATATATATTTTTATAATGGCATCCTTGTGCTATCTATCAAATCTGAATAAGTCTAAGTTTTGTTGAATATGTCATATGTACCTGTATCTTGTATCTCTATCGAAGATTTACCATTGCATCTGTATCAAATTTTTTTCCAAAAACTTCGACGCCTAACTATAAACTTAGCTTTGCAAACATGTGAACCTGCAATATTTTGTTAAGGATATCAATTATTTGTTCTTCGGTCTGCTTATACTCAATTGATATCAACTTCTTGGCTACCATATCACGTAAATGCACATGTAACTTGATGCGCTTTGTTCTTTCATTAAAAACAGGATTTTTAGTAATAGCTAGACAACTCAAACTGCCAATACACAACATTGTTGGACTTGTTTGCGCTACATCTAATTCGTCTAACAATCTTCTGGTCCATACTATTTCTCTTGCAGCTAAGGATGTAGTGTTGCTCAGCTTCAACAATTGACACAACAATGCATCTTTGTTTTTTACTTCGCCAAGAGACACAGCCTCCACCTAGTTTCAAAATATATCATATTGTAGCTTCTCTTGAATCCAAGTCACCTCCCAAATCAGCATCGGAATATACTATTAAATTCACTATAAGAGTTTCTAAGTTTAAAGAGCAAGTCTAGGATAGGATTAAGCAGAGTCGGGAAGAAGCAGCCAAACACTGGAAGCCTGCAAGGGAAAATCTTCCTAAGCAGAGAGAGAGGGGTTTTGTTGCTCCTGGTGGTCCTGGAGGAAATGTATGTCCTATGCCTGCAAGGCAGACAAATGCACCTGCTCAGATGAGCTAGGAGGAACGAGAACGATGCCGTCGGGAAGGATTATGTTTCTTCTACAAAGAGGCTCGGCATAATGCAGCACGTTGCCCCGTAAATGGAGAAACATGAATAATACTGGGTAGCAGGTTGCTGGAACTCCTGAGTATGACCAAAATGCTGCTTATGGAAACCGAGTTAATCAGCCTCAGGCTAGTGGTGCAACTCCAGAAAATTGGAATAGACGAGCAGCAAGTACGCAGAGTGTTGCTGGTCCACAAAACGCTCGTACTGAGGAAAGGCCTGCACGGGTCCAAGCTGTTACACTGGAAGAATCAAAAGCGGAACCAGATATGTGCGCTTATGCTATTGGTAGAGGTCCTCCAGAATACCTTGCTACTGACGTTATCCATCTTCCAGATAGCATTCAAACACAACCTTTCTATTTTCTGATTGACAGTGGTAGTATGCATAATTTCATTTCACCTAGATTGGTTGATCAGTTGGGTTTGCATGTGACTGCAGATGGTGTGATTAAGATGTCAAATGGTTGTATTTCTCGGTTGGAATTTAAACTCTGTGGGTTAGTATTCCGTGCTAATTTTGAAGTACTTGATCTGGGGAAGTATGATTTAATTCTGGGAATGTCATGATTGAGAGCCGTAGACGCCTATATAGATTTTAAGGTGAGAGCTATCCTCTGCACGTTGTCAGATGGGTCATTTAAGAGACTGGGTAGTCACCCTATATTTTCTGGTCCTCCTATGCTATCCTGTAAGCAAGCGAAGCACTATTTGTGCAAAGGGGGAATTACGTATGTCGGAATGCTAACCAAAACTGCGGAGATGCAAGAAACTGTCCTTCCTCAACAAATTCAGACTGTGTTGGAGGAATTAAAAGTTGTGTTCCCTGATAAGCTTACATAATTACCTCATTTTCATGAGGTGAACCATGAAATCAAATTGCTCCCTGGATCTATGCCACCTTTGCGACCTCCTTACCGTTTTAATGTTGTAAAGATGGTAGAATTAAAGAAGCAACTGGAGGAATTAGTGGAGCAAGGATTTATTAGGCCTACATCTCCATTTGGAGCTGCTGTCCTATTTGTAAAGAAAAAGGATGGCAGTTTGCGTCTATGTGTTGATTATAGATTGTTGAATCAGATTACTATCAAGAATGGTTATGCTTTGCCAAGAGTAGATGATTTGTTTGATCAATTAAGTGGTAGCAAATTCTTTTCTAAGATTGATTTGCACTCTGGCTACCACCAGATCAAGGCAGAAGCCATTCCTAAAACTGCTTTCCGTACAAGATATGGATATTATAAATTTGTGGTAATGCCATTCGGGCTTACCAACGCGCCAGCCACCTTTATGAGGCTTATGAATGATGTTTTCCGGGCTCAGCTCGATCACTTTGTGCTCGTGTTCTTCGATGATATTTTGATCTACTCTAAAACATTAGAAGAGCATGTAGAGCACTTGTGCGCAGTTTTGAATCTTTTGAGACAGCATAAGCTCTACGATAAACTTTCCAAATGCAGTTTTGCCCAGGAACAGTTGATTTATTTGGGCCATGTTGTCTCCAGCAAGGGAATTGAACCGAATCCTAAAAAGGTGAAAGCCATACTCAACCTCAATCTGTAAGAGAAATTAGAGCATTTCTGGATTTAGCTGGGTATTATCTCAAGTTTGTTAAGCAATTTTCCAAGAAAGCAGCTCCTCTGATCACCCTGCTTCAAAAGGATCTAGCTTTTCAATGGTCTGAAGTATGCCAGCGCAGCTTTCAATTTTTGAAGGATGCTTTGATGCATGCACCTATTCTAAAGATTCCTTGCATGGAACAAGAATTTTATGTAGTAACTGATGCCTCAGGCACTGGCATTGGGGGTGCTTTACTGCAAGATGGCCATGTGTGTGCATATGAATCTAAAAAGCTCAGTCCAACTGAACAGAATTATCCAACACATGATTTGGAGATGCTTGCAATTGTTCATGCTTTGAAATTATGGAGACATTACCTCTTGGGTAAGAAATTTCTCCTTAAGGCCGATCATCAAAGTCTTAAGTACTTTGTAACACAGCCGCAACTGAACAATCGCCAAAAGAGATGGATGCAATTATTGCAAGAATATGATTTTACTATAATGTATCAGCCTGGCAAGGATAACATAATCACGGACGCGTTGTCCCTACGATCATATTGTGCTACAATTAGTATTGCTATCAATCAGTGGGACAGCAACTTAAGTCAGTTAATCCACGAAGATCCTCATTATCGACCTATAATAGCAGCACTTGAGCAAGGTGAAAGCAAGGATCCTTATAGATTGGAAGAATCTAAATTGTTTTATCAGAATCGATTATGTATACCTGATATGCAGAGCTTAAACAGCAAATTCTAAAGGAAGCTCATGACAATCCAGTATCAGGTCATCCTGGAATTCAGAAAACCCTTTCTAAGGTTCGTAAACAGTTCTTTTGACCTGGCATGAAAAAGGAAATACTAAATTATGTAGCGAGATGCTTACCATATCAGAAAGTGAAAGCTTCCCGCCAGAAGATTGCTGGTGAGTTGTAACCTTTGGATATCCCAGATGCTAAATGGAAAAGTGTCTGTATGGATTTTATTGTGGGTTTGCCCAGAACTCGAGCAGGATATGATCCCATTTATGTTATAATGGATCGTCTCACTTTCAAACGCTCATTTCATGCCAACGGAACTTCTGACCACTACATCGGATATTGCAAAGATATTCATCAAGGATGTATTACGTTTTGCATGGAATGCCGAAAAATCATTGTGTTAAATGAGATACACGTTTTGTTGGTAAGTTTTGGCAAGCTTTGTTCCAAGGAGTTGGAACCCGATTCTGCGGATGAGCACAGCGTATCATCCTCGAACCGGATGGCAGTGGAAAAGAGTTAATCAGGTTGTGGAAGACATGCTTCGTATGTATGTGCCAGAACATCCACATTCTTAGGAATCTTATCTATATCTAATCGAGTTTGCCTACAACAACACGTATCAGGAGTCCATAAGAATGAGGCCATTTGAGGTAGTACATGGACAGGACTGTAGATATCCATTGACCTGGTGTAGTCCGAAATGTAAGGTAGATTTGGTGCACACTATGGGAGAAGATATTGGAACACAGCTCCGAATTATTAGACATAACATTGCTACAGCACAGAATTGACAGAAACAATATGCAAATAAGAAGAGGAGACCCTTGGAGTTCCAAAAAGATGATATGGTATTTCTAAAGATAAATCCTAAGCAAGGTACTTTGAGATTTAAGAAAGCTGGGAAGCTAGCACCTAGGTATGCAGGGCCTTTCAAAATTATCCAGCGTATAGGGAATGCCGCATATCGTTTGGAATTGCCTGCTGAAGTTAAGGTGCATAACGTATTCCATGTCAGCAACTTACGTAAGTATCTACCCCATCCATCTCATATACTGCCACATGATAATCTGCTTGCAGTCGAAGAAACTCTCGCAGTAAGGCCTCAGAAGATTTTGCAATTTGACACTAAAATACTACGAGGCAGAACCATAGAAAAATATCTAGTGCAATGGGCATGATATCCATGAAAGAAGACGACTTTTAGGGAGGATGCTACCAAGTTCAAGGAGCTCTATCCGTCCTTCCCAGTAACTCATGAGGGAATGAGTTGAATTCTACAAGGTGAGAATGTAACGACCCTTGTGGCTTGGTGTTGTTTCTTGGAGTAATGATATTTAAGACTATAAAAATACATTAGCTAAGGTTATTTAAACCCTTAATATATTTAACTTAAAAAGGTGAGCACCATAAAAATAGGGGAGCGAGGCTCGTGGCCTGTGCTAAGGGATGCCATGCTAAATTCAGCACACCCTTCTGATTAGGAGGATGCCTAATCGAGCCTTAGGATGCCTGGCAGTATGATAGATTGCCAACTGTGATTTTCTGCATTTAGCCAAGCTATAAAATATTTGGCTATTAGGTAAATTCAGGCCACAGAGAGAGTGCCACGTGGCCCTGCCCATGTGGCTAAAAGGTATATAAGGAAAGAGAAGGATAAGAACGAAATCATAACTAGAAGCTTGAAGCAAAGCAAAGGACGGAGGAAAGAGCTGGAAGCAAACGAGAATCAAGCAGATTTTAAGCGAAAAGGATCTTAGAATTAAGAGGTGAGAATTTTATGCTTCAGACAGTTTTCGGGTTACAGTTCTAAAACGGAAAGAAAATTAAGAAAAACGTAAACAAGAAATGAACGAGCTCTTGTCAGAGCCTGAGCCAGCTTGTAATCTGTCCTGAAGCCAAGTCTCAGTCTATATTCTGCCATGTAACTGATTGGATCCTTCCGATTCCAGGCTGTAGGAAAATTTACCTCTGATAAGGATTTCGGCCAAGCTTTGCTCGTCCTAGTCTTTCTGTGGAAATATGCTGCCATGCCGACCTCTGTGGGGGAATTCCGGGTCTGTTGCTCCATCTGAACTTTGCTTGAAATTACCTGAGTTACAGAAATGCGGTTCTTGCTGTAGAGATTCCACCATATGTCTATAAAAATCTAAGCCTGCTTCATGGAAATCCATTCTGTTGTTGTCGGCCTCAGCTTGGGGATCTAGGTTTTTTTGTTGCCCAGATTGGAATGTGAAACTAGCTTTAGATGGTCCAAATGTCTTTTGATTGCAAAGGCCTGGAATCCAGCACCTCCGATCTGTGAAGAGCGTCGCCTGTGCGCTGCTGTAATAACCACAAGCTTTTGCTTTGTTGCTTCGGATAGAAGAGAAAAATGTAGTATAAGAGTTTGATAATCCAAACCTTATGGAAACGCTTGCCTTTTAGCTTCGAGTCCACGCCAGTGAGTAGAAACCCAGAGGAGGCCGATGCAGACTACCGTAACTTCTGTTACAGTGCTAATTATTTAAGCGGTGCTTCGATCGGCCCCGAATTGAGTTCAGGAGCCAGCCGGGTTCGCCCAAGCGAACCCAGGAAATTCGCTTAAGCGAACCCAGGGATTCGCCGAGGCGAACCTAGGAAGTTGACGTGGTGTGGGTGGTGAACCCAATCGGTTCGCCTCTGCCAACCCGGAACCAGGGTTAAAGTTCTGGAGGCCCGGATCGGGTCCCGGCCCGAGGTCGGGGGTGGCGGCGCGGCCCGAACCCCGCCGGGTTGGTTCAGGCTTAACCCCAGTCAACCTACGGCATAAAAGGCCCCACAAAGCGGTCTCGGACCCGTCTGGGGATGCCAGTCACCAGCGGGATTCCTTTGAACCCTCAAAATCAAATCGGCCAAGGGTCAGCGCCAAGCGTGGTGTCGGCTGGGCTGGTCAAAGGCCGGGGGGCGATCCCGTCGGGGGGGGCGGGTTAAACTTAAAGCGAACCAAATGCATGTCGGGTTTGGCAGGGGGCCACCACGCCCCACAAATTTTGAAATGCCCAAGTTTTGAAATAATTCCCACCCTCCCAAATTTTGAAGTAGGAGGGTGGGGGTTCCAAGGCCATTTTTGAAGAGAGATGCAATCTTTGATCCGCGAATCGAAGAAAATGGTATCCGAGGCTGAACCCAAATGCATGCACAATGAACGATTCCTTTGAAGGCGAATCCTTATCTTGACCCTAAGGGCTATTTAAAGCGCGCCAAGGCGTTGTATCCTTCTCATATCGTTTGGGAGGGTGCGGTGCTTCGATCGAGTCACGGTGTGCTATAGCGGTGGTGCTAAAGCAGGTGCACTCCATATCTCTCTCATCTCCTTTTGCATTCTCAATATTGAGCATAGGCCTTTTTTTTGCATTTATCATAGGCTATTTTTACAATAGACATTTAGAATAGGATATTTTTAGCACATGCTATTTTTTTTACCATGGGCTATTTTTTTGACCGTAGGCTAATTTTTTTGCCATAGGCATTTTTCACCATGGGAAATTTTTTTTACCATAGGTAAATACCATACGCTATTTTTAACCATAGGCTATTTTTTTACCATAGGCTAATTTTTTTTACCATGGGCAATTTTTTTACCAGAGGCTATTTTTGCCATAGGCAGGAGCAAGTTCGTGTTGTGATAGACACTCGTTTGTCTTCCTAGTAGAGTGTCCGAGAATGGCAGAGGTAGACACCGACGACTCAATGAGTCAGATTTCAAATGAAAATCATAGTGATTATGACCTTCATGACACCGAGGATGACACAATGTCAGAGGAGGAAACCGGGGATGATACGGACGATGGGTGGAACCCGCCTGGCCTATCCACTTCACAAGTTACTCCCACCTTGGTTATACCGTCGCGTAACCGGGCCTCACAAGTTAGTCCCTTACGTGGAGTTCTGGAGGCAGCTAGTTGCTAGGGGTCACCTGAGTGGAAGCACCCATCGCTCCCCCACTGCCACTTTTCAAAAGATTTGAGGAGGATTGGGAAGTCGGCCTTCACGGCATGGCGTCCCGCAAGAATACGTACTGGCGTGCATGGAAGTGTGCACGTGCAAAGGTGGCCGCACCATGAAGGACAGTGACTTCAACTACTGCACCATGGACAGCCTAGAGCAAAGGGTGATTGAGCTACAAACTACTCATCGTGTTCGTTTGGTCCATGGGCATCACCGCGTGCGGGCTGCAATGGGTGAGGTTGTGGATAACTATGCCTGCCACCGATGGAGACAACCACAAAGGAGGGGCACCCAGGGGGATAGGCAAATCAGATGGTCGCACCGCAGAGGATGCTTGTTTCGCTTGCGGACAGTGAAAGTAGATGGAAATGGGTTAAAGCATGCTAGGGTGTACCACTTTTGGAACCTACCTAAAATATCCACTGGGTACTCACATATGGCGATATTGCTTCATGCTCATGATGATAGGTGATATGAAAAGTGCTCTAAGACATTATTCTTCTATTACTCTCAATCATGAAGCAAAAATATTGACTATTAGCTTTGATTTAGGTACTTTTAATATCAATTAGGTACTTGCTGAAAAAGTACTCTAAAACTACTTTTTAGATACTTTTTTTGGCACACCCTAGCATGCTCTCACCCAAATGGTCTTTTGATCGGCCCGGTTACACGAATACTCGTCTTATGCCATCGAGAACACATGGCCATGACCCTTTCACAAATCTTGACGAGGATTGGTCCATGCACCGTGCATCCTGAATCGCTATTTTGCCGCCGACAGAGCTTAGAAGCATTGGAATGACCGTCTTTGCGTGGGACATCACAAGAACCGCGGGGGACCGCAAATGCGATGACCGTAAGCCCGGTTGAGCGAAGTCATATACCGATTCCGCGATGTCGCGAGGAGGATGTGTGGCAACCGGCATACCGGCGAGAGAATACCGGTAAGATCCCTAAAAAATTAAGATCCATGGAGCGGTTGGCGTTGTCGTGACTACATCTTGTGATGTTGTCCATATTTTTGTTCAATGATGTTGTCCATACTTTTTGTTTCAATAAGATCCTGTCGAAAATATTTTGTCATTCAATCTCACCACATTACACCTCGTGGCGCAGTTTGGGTACGGATTGGGAAAGCCTCGAGAGGGATTGACGATTGGAAAGCCTCGGGAAGGTGATTTTTCACCAGCCACGGAATCCGCATCTTTACCGAGCCGTTGGACCGGTCTTGGTAAAGTGCATGCAGGTCCTACTCTTCGTATTTTCGGTGCTTCCGTCCTATCGCCGACCCTCACCGATGTTTTTCTGTCTGGCCGAGTTTGGGCGTTATAGCACACGTTCATATCCAGAAGAGACATCACGGGTGCTCACTTTCGCTTATCCAGTCTTGCCACGATAACCCCTGCCAATTAAGCCATTCGAAGATGCTACCGGCGTCGGGTTATCTATGGCAAGTCGATCCAACGAAGGGTTTGAGATACACTTTCGGCACATGAGAATCGCGATATTGTGATTGTCCATGCCCCCATCTTTGCGTGCAAACATCTCATAGCGGGGAGACTACTTCCCAGCGGCCACCCACCCAGCGTTGTTCAATGAGCTATTTTCGAACCCACAATTCATTCCGCCCTTGCCTCCAAAACCGCCCGCTCCCGAACGGCGTCCATGTGCTAATCCCGTTGCTACAACGGTGGGATCGTTGCTCATGGTAGAACACCAATCGCGAGGCCATCATGCAAAATCGCGATGCTCTTGACCCGGGGAGGTGCGCGGACATGATTTCCAAGGTTAGCAGACAGATCGATTCTATAGAGACGCCGGCCAGCCCCGCTTTTGTTCCGTCTACCATGGCGGGTATGACAGGCGCAGGAACATGCCCGGTGGAGTCCACGATGGTGTGCAAAGGGCCGCGTAGCGAGGACCAACCCGCCCGCGACCTGGCGCATACGAGGGGCCACGGAAGGCGATGGGGACAACCCAAGATTTAAGTACCATTTAACCATTTAAGCAACCTTTTACGTTACAAGAAGCTCAATTACCACTAACGGTGACCACCGAGTTTTGCCGGTACCGAGTACACCCTACAATAAAGCAGCCCGACTACTTACAGGGCCACTCATTCCTAAATCGTCACATCTTGCGCCATGTACGGGGCCACCTTCGGTTGGCACAATTGCATCCGCCTCGTCACCCACCGCGTGTCGCCCGAAGCCGCCGTGATGGTGAAGCCAATATGCATGCGCTTGAGGTGTTGTTATCGATCTGTAGCGGGCAAAGACCCGTCGCCGCGTACTGAATGTACCCGCTGGTGCCCCAATCGCTCAAAGAGCCAAGCCGTTCGTTGTACAAAGACACCACGGGTGAGATGGCGACAATGGAGCACATACGGCGCATGAGGCAAGCACAAGAAACACTCCACGAAATGGCGAAGAGGGGAGGAGACGAACTCCGAGACTCCGGGCGTAGGCGGGTTGTCGGCCAGTACCACCACCCCACATGATCATCGTCTCCAAGGCCCGGTGGCGCGGCGTCAGGTCTGCCTCGTATGAGGGTAACGAGCATCCAATGGCCAACGCATCGGCAAGGATGTAATGATTTTAACAATGCTATGTGCACCAATTGAAACTAAAGCAAAGAACTGCGTGCTTACTTTGTGACGATGGGCCATAGGATCGGGCCAGTGTACCCCAATCAGGATGCTTCAGCGGGAAGAAAGTGGGAGGCGCCTCCCTCGGGAGATCGTTGTGTGTCTCCCCGAAGGGGCGTGGTCGTGGTAGACCAATGAGGTCCACCATTAACAACTTCGCGGCCGCTCTCGCCCGGGTAGCATGTGACGCAAGGCACTACATACATGGAACTCCGGTGGTTAGATGTCGACAGACAATACATACAAACTAAAAGCGGACATGTACCTCGCCAGCACTTCGAATGTGTCCCTCCTCCCACCGTCCATCGGTGTGCAAGCCTCGATGAGGTCAACGATGAGTTATGCGCCGCGCATCTTTGTCGGCGCCATCCTGCGACACCAATGGCCACGCTATCGAAGCGTCCTGCTTTCGCTGGCCAGATGCTTTGCGGATGATCACTGGCCGTAGAAGTGGGTGAACACCCTAACCTCCTCGAGGAGAGAGGGACTGGCTGCAACCTGGCGGGATCGCAGAGTGCTTTCGGGAACTGTCGCCGAGCCTTCTGTGGGACCCACCAACTGGAATGTACACACACCCGTAGCTCCAGATGGTGTGCTGTCAAACTCTTCAAGGTGGTACATGAAGAAACCGCTGCTTTCGATCTCTCATCCATGCCTCGGTTCCCTCGACATTAAGGTCCGTGAGGAAATGGCGAGGAATCAAAGTGTGCCATACCCGTTACTGCCATTCGCGGTCCTCACTATGTAAAATTCGACCCCAAAGGCCCTAGGCTGGTCAGCACTATCACCGTGCAAAGCCCTATGGAAGGAGGGTGGCCATATGATCAGCCGGCAACGGGGCGTGTCCCATGAGAGGGGCTGCGTCGACCTAGCCCCTACCTCTGACCGAACTTCGTCCGCGTCGGCATGCAATTCACTCGGGGGAGGCGAATGAGGGATCGTTAGGGTGTGGACGGCCAAGACTCTACCGGCCCGTGGCGAAGATGGACCCTCTTAACAACGCACGAGACTCAGTATCCCCGAGGAGCTCAGCTAGCAGCTCTATACGTGGGCAAATGACCACCCATCCCTGGGTGGCAATGGCCCAATCATTAAGAAGGGCATGTCGCGTCCAGTCCTCCTCCGGACGCCACACGTAGCATCAGCTCTTGCTCTAATGCAACCTTCAAAAGGGCTGCATCCTCTCGGCAACCTCACTTTGTCTGTAATGGCGGCCTGCCGTGGAACATGGCGTGGGGCCCTCGGGAAAGGCATCCAAGGCGCCTTTGGGGTTAGGACATCTTTGTAGAGCATTGTTGCTGCCTCCTTGCCTCCTCGCTTCTCGTAATGCGGCAGCAGCCTCAACACATACGCGGCTTTGGCGGGATCTTCGGCGTTTAAGCTGCCTCTCATTCGGACACCACTCCTATTCGCAATTGGCGGTGTCGTGGACCGTGGCCCGAATGTCATCGATGGGCCACCATAGATCTGGGTGGTGGCTCGGTGGTGGCCCCATGCTCGTCCGCAGCGTCGAACCCGGAAAATCCCGGGCCTGGCGGCGTATCCCGTCGACATAGTGAGTGCACCCGGTCTTTGTGCAAAATCCATCTTGGCGGCTATTTTGGGGCCGCCGCTCTCAACCCGACGTGACCACTGCGGACGAGGCACCAAATGCCATGGTATTATTCCTCGCCACAAAACAAATACGGTTAACAAGCACACAAAACAAACCTAGCGGGTTAAGACAATGTCGGTTAAGGTTACATTCTACAATGCTACCCGGATCGTCCCCAGGGAAGACGGCTCATCTGTGCCAAACGGCAGGGGGCGCTCCTCCATGCCAACCGGGTGGAACTGCATCCCGAATAAGACATGGTTGCCGGCGGTCGAATAGATATCGAGGTACTGGTGAACATGAACACAAGCACCGTGAAAAAACCGGATAGATGCATTTACTTCCATTTACTTGCATTTATCTTTTTTTTTTTTTCTCCCTTAATGTATGGTTTGCAACTAACCCTAACCCTAACCCTAACCCTAACCCTAACCCTAACCCAAACCTTACCCTAACCCTAACCCTACATCCACTTTATAAGTGGATCCCTCAATAGCATCAAGTCTCTCCTCCTCCTCCTCCTCCTCCTCCTCCTCCTCCTCCTCCTCCTCCTCCTCCTCCTCCTCCATCTTCTTGCCCATCTTGTTATAATGGTCCGGCAGTTAAAGACCACCTTTCGCGATATGTCCCTTCTAGCAGTAATCCTCCTCCTCCTCTTCCTCCAAGGGACATCTCCAGTGACCCCCCTCCTCCTCCTCCTCCTCGTCCTCCAAGGGACGGCCAATCCCCATGCTTCTCCCGCTCCTTTCACCATCGCCGCAAGGATGGCGAAAGGGAGCTTCTGATTGCTTTTAACGTCGGGCGTTCCACAGGATAACGATCGGTAGAATGGCTCACCGAGCCAAATAAAGATGAAACGATGTTGGGCGGGTGGGATAATGATGCAAGTGGTTGCATCAAATTGTCACGCCCCTCGGGATGGACAAAAACAATGTATAACTTTTTTATGAATGGAAAACAAGTAGTAGAATCAATAAAGTAGTGGTAGAATCAGTAAATCAAGTAGTAGAATCAATATCCCTCAAGTAGTACATTCGTAGTGGGTAAAATGCCAATGACATTAGACCCATCAAGTGCTAGATCCTCGTGATGCCCTATTACTTGTCATTACAGGTTGTGACCTCTGAGATAACTAGCATAAATCTATAAATTAACTAGCATATAACCAAATATGGATTCTCTAAGTACATTTACTAGGGTGAAATAACAATCCCAATAAGACATAGAAGAGAAATTGAGTTGATAGAAGGACAAGAGAAGAAGGCTCTATCATCAATATATACGCATCAGCTATAGAACAAAAAAAGTAGTGCAATTACATAGCATACATGGAAAAAAATTGGGCAATGCAATAGGACAATATGGATAAGCTTCAACATAATCTCCAATTGTAGACATATAGGGGACAAACGATTGTATATGTAAATATGCAATCACAAATTGGGAATCCCAAACTTCTGCCTAGAACATGGAAAAACTATGTATCGATTCCAAGAAGACAAGAAGAATGAGGACGTCTTACAGCCCTGAGATAGAAAAAAACTATCTCACCAAGTTTCTGGAGCGAGGAACGATGAACGAAGCGAAACTTCGAGGGATGACGGAGCACCCTTGCAATTTGAGCCAAAAATATTGGCTCGACTCACAGTTCGCTTTGGGCGAACCAGGATTTTAACGCTGATTCGAATAATCGTAACCCCGTGACCCTCTATTATTTGAAAAACAGGGTGGCACCAAACAAACAATACGGACCAAAGGGAAACGTCCAAAGCGAAGAATCCAAGGGTTCGTCCCGCCTCGAATCAAATCCACACCACCGACCGCGCCCGCACCGCGCCGAACGACATGAATGGGTTCGCCCTTTACCCGGTGGCCGCCCCTCAACCGTATCGCTGCCACCACGACCCAGGGTATCTGGCGCAGAAATGACATCAATGGGTTCAAAGCAAAGCAAACCCGGCGGGAACCGCCTAGGGCCGCCACTCCTGCCCGTGGCGCCCCGCACCTTAACCCCGTTTGGGTTCACGGGCGGAACCCGGGAAATTCACACGTCCGTCGCCCGCGTCCCCCGGGTTCGCTGGGGAGAATCCGCGGGTTCGGCTGTCGGCGAATCTTGGGGGTTTGCCTGGGCGAACCCGCTTGGCAGTTTGACCCGATTTCGGGAGCCAATAAAGTGGGCGTTATTTAAGGGGAGGGGATACCAGGGTCTGGTATCCCCGTATTGTATCCATGATTCGACTATACCATGGCATGCCTTCACCTTTATAATATGGATAATGCTTTATTGGGACCATAGAGTCCATCTTTAGAGACTTAGTTTTGCATGCCTGGTTAGGGACAGAACTTGAAGCCACGTTTGAATACACATTGGCCTTAACAAGCCTTGGTTATTTTCCGTAATATATTCATGATAAAACTATACTTTAACATATAATGGTGTTCTGAGTAATGACCTTTGAATATGGGATTATCTTGCTTAGATTATATTCTTGTAGATTGTTAACTATCGTTTGCAATACTTGTCTCGTGTTATAAAATAGTGTTGCCAGTGCTTATTGTTATGTTGCGACATGTGTGTATCTTGCATGAATAATGTATAGTATTTAAGAATATGGGTTGAATCCATCTTGTGGAGGTTTATATTATGCAAAGGTTCTTAATTGTATGACGTGGCATCCTGCATTATCATTGAAAGGCCCATCTTCGGAGGGGTGGGGCGGCCGTGTGACTCCGCATCCGGGCCAGAGGGCTAGACGGATGAGGCCAAGGGGAAAGCCCCCTTGTATTAAGGCATGTATGTACAGTGGATTGGAATATGTCTCCTTAGGATCGCGACCCAAGAGGAAAGTTGGACTGGATCAGAGATCCTAGGCATG
Source organism: Isoetes taiwanensis (assembly GCA_021234155.1). Lineage (NCBI taxonomy): Eukaryota > Viridiplantae > Streptophyta > Lycopodiopsida > Isoetales > Isoetaceae > Isoetes > Isoetes taiwanensis. The sequence continues at coordinate 41,065 of JAJEKV010000270.1, read as the reverse complement.
TAGTTATGCATTTAGCTTGAGATTGTTTGAGATTAATTGTCTAACCTTTTGCAGGAAAATGGGGCGAGGTAAGTTTCTATTGTCGTGTATAGAATATAGCTGGTTATTTCATGATTAATATGCTTGTTAGTTCCCTACCCTAGTTTTTCCCACTTAGTCTTGTTGTATGTTTGCTAAACATGGCACGTCCGGATGAGCCAAGTATCACGTTACACTTACATTCCTTTGTAACATGGTGGTTTTGAGAAACCTGGGATGAGCCAGAGTTGGTGTCGAAGCACTGGATCTATAAGCTACTGACTGAGCTCTTCAGACAAATTTATTATGAGCAGAGGCGACCGAGGGTTGACCTCTTGGATGGAGAGTCGGGAGAGGAACCCTAAGGAGATTCTGGATCTACTGGGTCTTCTTCAATCACCTCAAATGGAGGATCTGAGTGAACCTGCTATGTGTTGTTGTACAAATGTCTGTTGTTATCTTTGGACATGCTATTAGCATATAACTGTATAAGTTGTGGGACTATTTGTTATGTGGTATCATATGGAGTGATGGGATCCTTGTAATGTGTGCACCTAAGTTATTGTCATTTTGGGATCTAATGAATATGATATGGAGATTTGGCAGTTCTTATATGATTTGTATTGTTACGATAGTTAGGGTTTATTGTATTAAGTGTAGTTATATTGTAACGCGGGCGATGGCCCGTGCCAAGAGGGCTGGGTCCGTCTCAATAGGCCAATCAAATACAAAGCAAATACGTCAATAAAGGTTATAGCCTTTGAACATGCAAGCTAAGCTTCTCTAGATCCTCTAAAATGCTCAAAGACTAAAAACTAAACAAGCATTCTTTGCCATCAAAATTCCTTGACACATAGGTACCCACACCATCCATTCTTCTCTCAATCTGTGCTTTCCAAAAGAATCAATGAATTTAAGTCCAAAGTCTATTATGCCACAATATCACTTATTTTCCCTTATCGCTTGTTATGGTATCGCTTGTTTTGGACCATTGATTTATATAATATTCTCATGTATATTCCATCGTGTGCATTCTACAGCATCTACCTGATGATAACAGAGGCAACCATGCAAAACAAAGGCTTCAAATAATAATCAAACTTGCTTGAAAACTATTGTTACAGTAATTTACAGCAATCAAATCAACCTTGGCAATTACCCAACTGTATCCAAACTTTTGCTCAGCGATTCGCTGCATAAGCAATTATCTGGCTAGATAAGCCAGAGCACAAGAACAGGTGATTCACTGCAACAAACTAATTCCGGTTAGTAAAACCTGAGCAACTAGGCAAGAAACAAATAGAAAACCTATCAAGCAAGCAGTCTTCTCACAGACCAGGCGATTCCAATACTTCTAACAATCTTCAGCTCCTGATAGATTTTGCTGACCACAACAGCAGATCCGCTCCTTTGATCAGGCTTCTCAGATCCTCCTGAAATCTCTGATACTGCAACCAGTTCTTCAATCAGTTCCTCTGCTCCAGCCAAAGTCTTCAACCAATCAGCCGGCCAGTTCTTCTGTTACAGCCGAAGTCTGCAACCAAGCCGGAATCTACAACCAACGAGATCTGAAAGCTTAAACAATCAAAATCTTCAACCAGTTCTTCACATGACAAGTTCGGCTAACAGGGATTGGACACGGATTTCTGACACCGATGCTTTCCACTAGATTTTCCCTCTGTTGTCGATCTCTACACATGGTGCCAGGTGTCAAACTGCTTCATTTTTTATTTTCATGTGACAATGGCATGAGTACCCCAACACTTCCCCTTCATGCCTTTGTTACTTTATACCCAACAATTGTTTGAACAGCTCGAGCTTTTTTTCTGTCATTGCTTTGGTGAATATGTCTGCTGCCTGACTTGTTGTTTCCACATATTCCATTGTGATTACACTGTTGGCAATAAGATCCCTTATAAAATGAATGTGTAACTCGATGTGCTTAGTTCTCTCATGGTACCACGGGGTTTTGCTATGGCAATACAAACCGAGACTATCGATGCATATCTTGTTGGATTAGCTTGGGGCACACTTATTTCCGTCAAAAGCCTTCTCACCCATACTATTTCCTTAGCGGCTAGTGAAGATCTTTGAGTATTCCCTTCGGCGGAGGACATGGCAACAGATGATTGTTTTTTGCTCCATGATATTACACCTCCTACCAGAACTAGAGCATAATCAGAAGTAGACTTTCTTGCATCTAGATCACCAGCCCAATCTGCATCTGAGTATGCATACAATGTTAAATTGTCAGAGCTAAATGTGATCCCGTGATCTTTGGTTCCCCTTAAGTATCTTAAGATTCTTTTGGCAGCTATCCAATGCCCTTTACCAGGATCATTATTATATCTGCTTAAAAGATTTACTGCAAATGAGATATCTGGACGAGTACTATTGGCTACATATAGCAAACATTCTATTAATTCTCTATTAATTCTCTGTAAGGTATGCCTCTCATCTCTTCCTTTTCACATTCTGTTGATGGACTTAGATCTCGTGAAATCTTGTATCCTGCTGCAAGTGGCGAATTTACTGGTTTTCCATTTTCAAGCCTGAATCTTTTCAGCATATTTTCAATGTTTCTAGTTTGACTCAGCTTAAGCTTTTTATTTTCTTTGTCTCTGGTCAACTCAATGCCCAAGAATTGCTTTAACTCCCCAAGATCCATCATTTTAAATCTTCTTTGCATTTATCAAGACACTGTATGTCATTTGCTGCCATGATGCAATCATCTACATATAAAGTTATAATGCAAAATTTCCCGTCTTCTCTGTATATGTACAAGTTTCCATCATTTTTAAGTTTTTCAAATTCCTTTTCTCTAAGGTATCTATCCATACATTTATACCATTCCCTTGGTGCTTGATGCAGATCATAAACTGCACGTTTTAGTTTCCAAACCATGTCATCTCCCTTTTCAAAGCCTGGAGCTTGTTTCATGTATATCTCTTCTTGTAAGCTTGCATTCAAAAAAGCAGTTTTTACATCCATATGATGTATATCAAGTCTCATAGCATTTGCCAGAGCCATAACAAGCCTTATACTAGTTAGTTTGACTATAGGAGACTATGTTTCTTCGTTATCGATTCCTTTCTTTTGAGAATCGATTTCTTTCTTTTGAGAAAAGCCTTGAGCAACAAGTCTTGCTTTAAATCTTTTTGAACCATCACTGTTTGTTTTGATTCTGTAAATCCATTTTTTTCCAACCACATTCTTGCCTATTAGACATTTCACTAGGTCTTATGTGTCTGTATCTCTAAATGATTCCATTTCTTCTTGCATTGTTTTTAGCCATTCACGAGCTTTTTCTGAATTAACAGCTTCTTCAAAACACTTAGGAGTATCAGGCTCAAATACGACTAATAAGGAGGGATACCTTACTGGAGGCTTTCCTATCCTTCTAGTTTTCCCAGTGCCGTATCTTCCATACATTTCAGGGTTATAGTCTATACCTGTATCCTTAAGCTTTTCCACCTCATTTTTCCTTTTTCGCTGCCTAGTTTCCGCTGGCATTCCTCATTCTCCGTTTGGCTCTGCATATTCGCCATCACTCATATACAACTCATCTTCATCATCAGAATCAAGGTCAGCCACCATATCAAGTTTATTCGACCCATTAGGACTAATGTAATTTTCTTCATCTTTTAACTTCATAGTTTCTATTTCATGCCTATCTTTATAAAATTTACTTTCATCAAAAACCACGTCTCTACTAACCACTATTTTTTTTTGTGTTCGGCATGAAGACTCTATAGCCGTTTGATTCCTCGTCATATCCCACAAGGAACCCGATTTCTGCTCTATCATCCAACTTTTGTCTGTTTGCTTCTGGAACATGAATATATGTTAAGCAACCATAAGCTTTAAAATAATCATATGAGCGAGCCAAATTTCTATTGTACCATACTTCCTCATGTATATTTCCGTTTATACTGCTAGATGGTAACCTGTTTTGTATAAAGAATACGGCTTTGATTGCTTCCTCCCAGAGATAATATGTAGCATAATAACAGGGGGTTTTCTTTGTGTTTTTGTACGCTTTTCACTAAGGTTTTTCTATGATTTCGTGATGTATTCAAATGGATGTACTAATGCGTACATCTAGAGTGCACCATTTCTGAGCCATTGATTTTAGCCTTTTTTTTCCAATGGTCAACAACCAATGGCTCACAACAAAAGCCCTTTTTTTTGTGCGTGTGGTGCATGTTGACCAATGGCTCACAACAAAAGCCCTTTTTTTTTGTGCGTGTGGTGCATAATGGTCAACAACCAATGGCTCACAACAAAAGCCCTCTTTTTGTGGGCTTGAAGGGCGCATGTAGTGCAGTTTCGCCGCCGACAACACATTTCTTATCATAACTTTTGATCCAGAGCTCTGTTTGAGATGATTTTTATTGCGTTGGAAAACTCTCTCTGAGATCTTTTGGATGGTATATGATATGGATATGTTTGGTTAAGCTATCTATGATAAAACAGCAATTTCTCGGCCGGGTTTAGTAGGCTTTCACATCTACCAGCTGATTAATACAGGATTGCGCTATTGGATATTGTTTTGTGGCTCATTCCGAATGAAGCTTGCAAAAAATTACCATGCATTTTTAGATTTTGAGGCAGTTATTAAGCAAATTCCAAGGCTTCTAGATCCTTGTGCTAACAAGCAGAAAAGTTTCCCACTTTGGTTTCTCACCACAAGAATCCATGGAGGCCAAAGGCTGCTGTTAAATTCCAGTTGAAAAATGTTTGTGTATGGGTGTTGCAAACTTTATGACTTTCAGAATAATGGGATCAATCCGCTCTATCTTTATGGTAACTTTTACTTATGTTCTATTTGTTTTATTGTGATGAAATTCAAAAGCTACAGGTGACGAAAGCCTCAAATGAATTCTAGTTTTTTTCTGGTTTGAATTCTAAAATTTTTGTCACACCGGGGAAGACGCCCCTAAGGCCTAAGGCCCCGAAGGGGCCAAAAAAATTTTTTTGCAACACAAATCATTAACATCCAACATATAAAAATTAAATCCCCCAACACATAACAACCATTGACATTAACAACCAACACATAACTACCATTGACATTAATTAACACAATCATTGGGTCCAACACATTTAAATTAAAATCCCCCTTAAACCCCCTTTGGTTTGGGTGCATATTCACACGGGGGGTGACGTAGGACAGCGAGAGCCCTCATAATTGTATTTTGCATGTACAAAATCAACACCATATAGTATTCCGCTTGAAATCGTATAGTATTTTGCGAATCTTATTATACAGTATAGCAAATTTTGTACTTGCATACCCCACAAACGAGGAACTTTACGTACGGTGTAGATTAAGGAATAAGGGGTGAATATGCCTATCCAACAGCTCTCGTTGCCATTTTGTTGAGGAGTATCTCTACATGTAAGTTGTCTTATAATTCCATGTTCAACACAAAAAGCCCTAAATTTTCTTGAGAGATATTCACCTCCTCTATCGGATCTAATACATTTAAGTCTATATCTTGTTTGCCTTTCCATCTCAGTTACATATTGCTTAAATGCTTCAAAGGCCTTATCTTTGGATGACAACAAATAACATTTTCCCATTCTAGTGGAGTCATCAATGAAAGATATATAGTACCTCTTCCCTGTTCTTCCTTGCACATTCAGCGGTCCATAGAGATCTGTATGAACGAGATCAAGAGGTCTTTCCGCCCTTCTTTTTGATCTACTGAAAGGTAATCTTGTTAATTTGCCTAACAAACATCCTGGGCAGACGAATTTTCCTGGAGTGTTATTTTCTCCCCTAATAAGCCCCTTCTTTATCATGTACCTAATATTTTTCATATGTGCATGAGCAAGCCTGCAATGCCAAACTAAAGTTAATGGGGTTGATAGTATATTCACACTTCTTAATATCTTATTTGAGAACTGAAATAAATTCCCAATCCGTTTTGCAAAAAACTTCAATTCATTATCAAGCAACACCTTACACCCCTTTCTGTTAAATCTCAATTCATATTCTAGATCAACCAATTGACTTACTGAAATAAGATTCTTACACAGGCCTGGTACATACAAAACATCTGAAATATTGACTCTATTTTCTTGCAGATCGAAGAGTTGAAGCATTCGTTTCCCAGTTACATTCTGCAAGTCTCCATTCCCTAGCTGTACATGGCTCAAATGTTTACTAGCATAAACATCATCTAGAAAATCAGTAGAGTTAACTACTGATCGTTCAGCTCCATTATCAACTATAAATTCATCAACCTCGTCGTTAGAACAATAATCATTATATGTCGACAGAATAACAGGTTTTACCTCTTGATCGTCATGATCGTTAGCAGAGTCGTGTTCAACAACTTCTTGAGTTACATTTACTCTGGTTGCTCCTCTTCTTCCCCTTCCCCTTGATGTGCTACCTCTTCCCCTGAAAGCAAAACTTTCTCTCTCAGCACTCCATCTTCCTCGTCCCCTATTAAGATTTTTGGGACTGGAACAATTTGAGGAAATGCGCCCCATGCCACCACAATTATAACAAGAAGACATCTCTTTATTCAATTTTGGACAATTTGCTTTTAGATGTCCTACTTCATGACAATAAAAACAAGGACGCATACTTCTTTGAATTTTACCTTTTGATTTTTCAACAAATAAGATCTCAGGACTTTCTTCGTCTTCCTCGTTACTCATTTTCCTTTGCTCAAGCTCTGTTCTTATTAATCTTTCTGCTTCATCACGATTTTTTTATTGTGGTTCTTATCAGCGTGGACAACATATCATACCTTGAGAACGCACGAGCTATTGACAGGACCTGAAATTCATCACTTAATCTTGCTCCGGCTGCCTCTAAATCAGCAAAAATGTTATCTAATTTTGAGAAAAACTCTGTGATACTTTCATTTTCATTGTATTTTAGCTGTCTTAATCCTCTGTCTAGAACATCAAACTGTGAAGATGACTTTCGTTCATATTTATTGAGAAGGTATGCCCATATTTGCTGAGGATTCAATCCTCTCATTCTAAGCAAGATACTAGGCCCAACCTTATACAAGCAATAATCCCTCGTGCTTCTCTAAGTTTTTGATCAGAATATGCACTAAAACTTTCAGTCTTACCAGATCCTTCTGCCAGCTTGCTTTCCCCTTCACTGATTTTCATCTTTCTCAATTTCGCAAGAATCTCCTTTAAGTCTTTTCCCTCTGGTGGCTGTACTATCTCCATCAGTCCTTCTGCATTCAAGACCTCCTGAATTTTCTCTTTCCAGACTTGAAACCCTGCACCACCATCATTATTGCACTAAGTAACGAAGCACCAAATCTAGTTGCCATTATTTAACTTTGCTCTGATACCAATGATGATAACAGAGGCAACCATGCAAAACAAAGGCTTCAAATGATAATCAAACTTGCTTGAAAACTATTGTTACAGTAATTTATAGCAATCAAATCAACCCTGGCAATTGCCCAACTGTATCCAAACTTCTGCTCAGCGATTCGCTACATGAAGCAATTATTCGGCTAGATAAGCCAGAGCACAAGAACAGGTGATTCACCGCAACAAACTAATTCCAGTTAGTAAAACCAGAGCAACTAGGCAAGAAACAAATAGAAAACCTATCAAGCAAGCAGTCTTCTCACAGACCAGGTGATTCCAATACTTCTAACAATCTTCAGCTCCTGATATATTTTGCTGACCACAACAGCTAATCGGCTCCTTTGATGCAGGCTTCTCAGATCCTCCTGAAATCTCTGAACTGCAACCAGTTCTTCAATCAGTTCCTCTGCTCCAGCCGAAGTCTTCAACCAATCAGCTGGCCAGTTCTTCTGTTACAGCCGAGTCTTCAATCATGCAGGAATTCCCCTGGATTTTCCCCCTGCTGTCGATCTCTGCACCACGCTTCCTTTTTTATTTCAATCTTCACCGACATATTGCATGGCGCCAGGTGTCAATCTGCTTCATTTTTTATTTTCATGTGACAATGGCATGAGTACCCCAACAGATCAAATCCATGATGGGGTCAAATTCCCTTTCCACCTCAGCATAAGATTGTTTAACCTTTGCAATAAGTCATATCCAAGTCAACATACAATCATCTCACAAAACAGTTCCTAAGGGGATTTGAACCCCCTGCCAAGACTAGGCAGAAGCACAACACTTCTAAATATGTGAATCACCTCTAAACCTTCAAATCAAACCTTTAACAAAAGCGCTCCTTTCCATTCCGGCAACCTTGTTGTGCATGCAAGTCTGTTGAATATCAGGCAGCAACCCATTTTCCTGAACTTTGGCATTCTACACTTACAACAGAAATTACTCGTTTGCAGATGTTATTTCCAGTTCTCGTGCTATTCCCTTTTGAAGGAAGATATATGAATATAAATCTGTCTCCATCATGGCTGGAAGGATAATTACAAGAAAATCTTATCCGGCATGATTACAAGATCCATGAACCTTAATCCGCATATGATTACGAGATCCATGAACTTTAACCCCTACACATTGTGCTACACCTACTAACTAGCAGCGGACATAACCAATTTGTAACTATGTAGCAGACTCGATTATACACACAAGGAGAGGCCGAAATTACCAACATTTCTAGCAACATGGCTTTCCAAACTGCATCTGTACTATATGTCTGCACCTCCCTGGAAGCAAAGCACAACCTAGCCATAAAGCATTAGCGGCCTATTCTGCACGTAGTAGCGATCAAAACATTTATAAACTAAGCATATGAATGACCCATATATGATGCGGTAAATAACAAAAGCCACATGAAGACAAACACTTGGTGGAGCCATTAAACAGGAATGCTAATATATGAAGCAGGCAGTGTAGCGAAAACAAGCATATGGGAATGAAAAAGCACATAAACAGGCAACGACAGAGTGGAATCTCCAAAAGATAGATGCAACAAGTGTATCTCCATGCTGTGTTCCAGCAATACAGACTTCTTGGGCACACCAAAGACAATAATCCATTCCGACAAAGCTGTCAAGGGCCATGCAGGCCATCCACATTGCAGGCCTGCTTAAAAACACAAATAGAACATACTTCAAAATAATGCAAATTCAACGAGTCTTTGCCTAGGATTTGAACCCCTTGCTAAGAAAGAAGCCAAAAACTTTATTTCCAAAACAAAAGCAATTGCAATAACTCTGTTGAATTCCAAAAAATCATGTCATCTACTTCCTTAAATCCAACCATTATGTGCTCCAACATATCGACCATCTCAACATGCCTCGCCCTGTCTGCCAGATGTTGCCAAGCCCTAAATAGAAAGTATAGAAGAACCTACGATGCTGTGAAACCCTATTTCTACCATCAGCAATCTACGCCAACACATACGAATACCTATACTAAACCATATAAAAGCATATGGTAAACTTGTACCGTTTCACAATTTTAGAACCTTATTGCTAAAATGATTGCGTGGACACAACATACTCAACCATGGCCCCTTTTTTAGAGCCCCAATGAGGGCAACATCGTCCCTTCAAACAAGAGTCCATATCTGTATTTTCTTACTCATAAGCTTGTACATGATGGCTTACAGTTTTGGTAAATAATTACTTTAGATATTTAGAAATGTGTTCTCGATGTAAAAATGGATAAGGTAGCTGCATACTCGTGAGCATACATGCATTCAATTGTATAGAATTTACAATGACAACTACTTGCCAAGAACAAGCATAGATGCTTGGATGTAAGGCGGCTAACTATAAGAACATAAAAGCTGACATCATAAATAACCAAACATGACAACAACTTATCACAATGCAATCCATAATATCTACATCTAGTTATTCAACCTCACAGATATTACCATCGGAATCACTAAGACCCTTTTTCACAAGAATCGCGAAAATATAACTATCATATACAATATATATGACACTATTTGTGACTCCCAAAAAAGATAAAACACACAAATTTAAACTTGCTTTCCACTGCATGGTGCATTTTCGTAGTCATAAAATATGACACCACTCAAATAAGACTAGGTGTCTTATTTTATATCAGAAAGGAAGGAAGGTATTTTTATCGTCCACAGAGACCAATCGGTCTATGGGACCCAATACAAAAGCACAACAAGCGGATTACTACCCGGATTAAAAAACCCCGCCTCGAAGAGTTTTCGAGGGAAAAACCGTGGCAGCAATCAGCCTGCTGACAAACTGTTCCAATATACAAAATGCAAAAACACACAAAATATATACACTCATGCACCGACTGTAGTGCGATCGGTAGACGCGGCCAAGCGGGCAAAGGCGAAGCTCGCGGATCCAGTACCTCTTGAATGCACGACCCGCAGCACGCATCTTGGCCCGGTGTGTTCATCGGCAAATGTAGGCTCTAACCGATCAATGTAGAGGCCAAAAGTGTTGGTGAGAGGGGCAGCCCCCCCATACCTCGATACTACCGGTGAATGCCCGCCCGATGTTTGCGCATCCCCGCCAAAACAACTCTCATACATGTATATGGCATGGTACCTTTCACGGCACGTGGCAATTTCTTGACGAATCTAGCCCATAGCTTTTCCCCGGGACCATTATCAAAGCCTTCGCCCGAAGTCCACAAGCAAAGAATACAAGTCCCGCCAATGGTTCCGACGTCTTCAATCGCGTGCCCGCAGTTGTAAAATATATGGTAAATCGTTGAGTGGTGGGGTCTAAAGCCCGCTTGTGTAAGGGCTCAGACATCTAGCGCCTCACCAGCCGGCTCAAACCACTACTTTCGAGAATGCGATACGGTTTGGCAAATCTTGAATCGACCATGATCGTCCGGTAATTGGCGGACGGTCGTGGGTCAGTCGTCGCCTTTGTGAATGGGGACAACCCCGCTTGTGGTCCATTGTCGGGAAACCTTCCCGCAATGCTTTTGTTGAACGGGTAGTGAGGATCGACACTAGTGGCTGCCCTACCCATTTGAGTAACTTCGGCGCATACCATGAGGTCAACCCGCCTTCCCATTAGCCGGCCGTTAAGGTGCCCTCCACAACATCCTCCTCCGCGAAACCAATGGGGGGACATCCCTGGGGTAAGGTGGGGTGTATGCATCCCCTGGTGGGTCATAGAGCCGCCGCAGTTACCGCTTCCCACTTTGCCGGGTGTGATGTCCCCCGTAGGGTCGGGCTGGTTTTCAAGCACTCTGCGCCAAAAGGTTCGAGGATGAGTGTCTCCTTCGGATGGGCGCCAGTATCGTGTGGGTGGCCCGCGCCGGGTACCGGATCCGTAATGTGACAGTCGGGCGCTATGCTTTTACACCCGCATCAAACCATGGGTTGCGTGGAAATGTTGATGTCCCCCCAGCCACACGTGGGGAGGGGGGTCTCAAAGCACCTGCTCGCTGCATCCCGTATTAGCGAAGTCAACCGGTCCGGCCCCGGCTGCTCAGTGTGGGGGTCCCGACATTTGCCGGCCAGTGGCAGCCCATGAGCATCTCGGTCCCTACTTTGCTCATAATCTAGTGGCCGAGGATGCATGGTGGGTCGGCATAGTGGGGGTTCCCGCGCCACAAACCATGTCCAAATAAAGTGGGAGGTGATCCGAAGTCGACCTCCTCATCGTTTGGGAGGTGCCCAACGGAAGCTTCGATGAGATGCATATCTTGCGCAACTACGGGCACATAGTCCACCACACTAGACCCTCCCCGATTGTCCCATGCGCATGTGCACTTGCGGCGAAGCCTTGCTACCGCGAGCCATTGCAAATTATCAAGTCAAAAATACCACATAGCGAGGTTGCCTCTCATGGGATGTAAGCTGCGAGGACATCGTGAGCGAGGGGGTCAAGTCTCATGGGTCGCTCTACTCCCTCGGTAAGTGCATTGAAATCCCCAAGAAGGGCGACCCTACCCAAAGCTGCTTGTGATGTTGTATGTCATCATATAGATCGACATAAGGGTCCATCCTATCCGCATCGGAGCTGCGATAGAAGGTGCTCTCTCATGAGGGAAATAATAATGGCGTACCGTAAAAGAGGGTTGCCAGCGGTATTATGCACACAAACCCACAAGTACCGGGTTGTGTGCCCTGCCTTATTCGGAGTGTAACCGAATGTGCCAAGGTTGTCCGGTAGTAGCAAGCAACCCCACCATGACCCTCCGTCCCCGCATGGTATTGAAGACCGAAATGTTGGTAACCCCCGGTGATCGGGGTAGCTCAGGTCTCGGATGCTCCCATGTCTCCATGAGAAAGATGAGATCCATATCGACCGCCACGGAAGTTGAGACTTCGCGCCCCCGCCAGGGAAGCCTGACAATTCCATGAGACCATCCGGGCACAATTCCCTATTTGTCGCCAGCCTGTGGTATACGCTAAACTGGGTCGGAGGGGGGCCCGAGAATCGTGAGAAGTAGATGGAGCGAAGGCATGATGTGGTCGAGGGCGGGTCGCGAGGGAGCAGAGTAGGAGCGGAGAAGGGGGCCGTGGTAGGAGAAGCGAGGCCGGCCAATGCTCACCGATTTGGAGCTGGGTGCGGCAAAGAAGTCTAGGACGGTAAACGGTGAAAATGTGCATCCCGCTCGCGATACCTCGACCCCGACAAGCTCTGTCTGCGTGCCTCACCGCGTCCGCGGGTGTGAGGTCCCGGTCCCGCGTCACGAGGGATGTCCCTCAGCATCTTGCCACAGTGCAATATGGCATCACGCGACTTGGCGCATCCGCCTTGCGCCCAATATGACAATGCGGTCCACGACGGGGCCCGAGCCCCATGGCGGGCTCACCGGGGAAATGTGAACTGCCCGGGAATGTCATCCGGATGAGAATATATGTTCTGGATGTTGTGGGCGGGGACTCTCCCCTCCCCGCCTCGCATGCCTCCGACTACCAGATTGTGGCCTCTCCATCCTGGATTCTTGGAGTTCCCCCTACCATGGGGTCAAGGTGGGCGAGGGCCTTTGTCTTTGGGAAGGTGGTGGTGGTGGTGGATGGATGGCGTGGATGGCTTGAGTGCGGGGGCGCCAGCAGCATGGTCCCGGCTGCCCGGCATGGAGGTTCTTGAGGGTAGCTGGGCCTCGAGCGGCGTCCTGGGCCTTACAATGGCTCGGGAGCACGGCTCTTGCGGGGGCTTTCTTTCTGGCTGTTGCCATCTCATGCCCGCTGCTACTGCGGTGACTATGAACCCCGATGGGGAGACCCCTCGCCCCTGTCTATGGATGGCTGCACGCAGCCCCCAGAGCTCCGTGCTCGAGTAGAGTAGCGGGCGCTCGAGCCCCAAAGCCTGGGCGTCGAGCAGGGCTTGCTGCCCGGGATCGTACTCTAAAGAACCCGGCGTATGCGGATGTCTGCGAAGAAGCGGCTTGCCTCCCCGTGCCATGGTGGTGGCTTCCTCAACCTTCCCCGGTGAAGCCGACACCGCGTGACCATCGCCTCTCATGCATTGCCCGCTCCCTCCCCCACATGTCATGGTGTCGAGTGGTGAACACAGAGTCCCCCGCGGGCATGTCGGCCGAAATACTCTGCCTAGCCTGTTGCCGTTCAAAGTGTGCCGTGCCAAGGCCATCTTCCACGTGATGTGTGCGGGTCTCCGACACTGCGGCGCGGTTCTTCTCGACCACCAGTTGTCTTTTGAGCACATGGGGTGCCGAGGACTCTATCTCCACTTTATCATGCCCGGCCCGGTGCGTGCTCGTTAGCCTCACACGGACACTGTTAGCCTCCACGCCCGCTTTGGCGTGGCTCCAATTCTCTCCAGGAAGGAGTTCCCTGCGTGGTCCGAGCAATCAATCCCTTCGGCCGGGTTGCTACCGTGAGGGGCCTTAGCCTTAGCCCGAGCCTCCTTCTTCATGGAGGATGACTCTCCCCTGTCCATGATGGCTGATCAGGACCGTTTGCGTGGCGGCCCCTCGCCTTGGGTTTCCCAGGCTGGCCCATCTTCTGTGGCCATGACTTCCAAAGTTTGAGGGGTCTCTGGCTGCAAAAAGGGTGCTTAGAATCCAATTTGGGGACTCAAAATCGCGGTCAGAGCACCTTTTGGGGTTTGGGGGTTTTGGGGGCTCCAAAGTTTGAGGGGTCTCTGGCTGCGAAAAGGGTGCTTAGAATCCAATTTGGGGACTCAAAATCGCGGTCAGAGCACCTTTTAGGGGGGGGGGCAAGTCCCCCAGTATAATAAGACCCCATTTACATTAAAAGTAACATCTGAACCTATTCCGAACCTAAATAAGACATGTCCTATTCTCATAGTGGAAAAGTGCTTTTCTTTTAGGACAATAGGTGGTCAAACCTCATTTATAAAAATACGAGATTTCTAGAAATAAGTTACAAATACACGATTTCTAAAAATAAGACTGATTGGAAAAAGAGTACAACAAAACTCTACATTTTTGAACAAAGAAACTCTTCTACAACGAAGTATGCGGATTTGAATATCATGCATTTCAACCTTGCACAAAATTTGTTGAAGAAATAGTTACGTGCCTTTACATCATTCAAAGGCACATCATTCGGCTTTAAGCACCCAGAACCTAGAACATGCATTTTCACATCAAAAAATCATGCAACAAATGCTCATCTAAGACCCTCTCATGGAATCCAAATGCTATATCATTAGTCTTTTTTATATTGTCCTACACGTATATGAAAATTTGAATTTCCCTGTGCTCACTGGGCATCCACACAGCCACCATTAACGGAATGAGATATGCCTACATCCAAGGGTAGAGAGCACTATAATGACAGTCTCGAAGTAGAGAGAAGAAAACGAAGAAACAAGAGAATTGAATTGAGTTCGAGGCCATGAACCTCATAATTTGCACATAGATAGACTTTATGAGGGCATAGATAGATGCATGTGTGCAGACAAGTGCATGTTCCATGATAAAATAAAGCAGATAAGGAGTAGCCTCAAGGCTATTAAATTTATTGAAGGGAAATGTTAGCCACAGTGTTATGGTATAAAAAGCTGCAGGTATAAATTTCCGTTTCTATGCACCATGGGGCTTCAAGCTTTCATAGTCCTGCTGGGATTTATGCTACTTGTCAATCTCAACAAGGCAAATTGCTCCATGCAAATTACGTTGGTATCCGTTGCAGACAACGATGGCAGCCTGCCAAAGGTTATTGCATTCAACGAAAACTATGCTGCAGGTTTGGTGATAGGTAACAAAACTGAGGAAAAACCATCCAATTGCTATATGTTAGTGATGGACATTTCCCCAGGCAATTGCAATGTAACAAACTATTAAGGACCCTGGAAATAGCAGGTCAATTCTATCTATTCAATTATATTCTATGCTATGCTACTTTATTCTACTCTAACCTGTTCTGTTCTCACCATGTGATGGATTGGCAATGAAATGGCAGTTGATTTCTCTGTCGACAATGTGTGCAAATTCGGCGTCGATGACTCCGGCTTTGTATACCTCAATCCTCCCTTGATACCCTTCAAAATTTGCTCATCTTGAATCATACTAGACTGCCCACACCAATGAGCTCCAGTTATTCCTTTCTGCTCAAGGAGTCCTCTCGTTGACGCTGTTTCTTCCCAAAAATCTCCTCCATCTCCATCCACCAATTGAACAACACAGAATAGAACAATTCCTTGCAAGCATCTGGATAATGTACTTTGAGACAAATTCATAAGAGTTTTTTATAAAGTCGTACTTTTCTCTTAATCCTCACAAAGTCTCACCATCAAGGAGTCAGTTCTGGCATTTTACCCATAAATGTTAGGATCTTATCTAACATTTCTTCTCGAACTTGAGTCCATGGTGGATTGCATCTCCAGAGAACTCTCATGCTCATCTCATGTCAAATAGAGGAGGTTTGATGCGTAAAATAAAACTATACAATTATCTTTATTGCTATACAATGTACAATTATCCTTAATGCCCTCTTGGCATGATAATCTCGAAGAAAATTTCAAAGAACTTTGATAATGATAGTGAAAATTTGAGGGAAAAGTCACTGGCAAACCTTTGGTCACGTTGTGTCTTGGACTCTTGGTAGCCATCTTCATATTAACCGATTTATATTGTCTAAAAGCTCAGTTGCTTCTGTTTTCCGGTTAGGATAGAATCTCATAAGTATTGAATTTAGTTCATTTACCACGGTACCATTCATTAACAGATCTCATACTTAATACTCATTTTAAAACCATTTCATTTATGTTAAAACCATACAGTTCTTGGACATCCATAAACTCTAAAAAAGATTATCCTGTTGTAAAGAACTTACATATGCGTAAGTTAAGATGCAAACACTTGATGCCAAACAGTATATATATCTATGGCATGAACTGACTATTAAAGGTGATTTTTCAGTCACAACCACATGGAAGTGGCATCAAAACAGATAGTAGACAGGTGCTGCTTGTGGCTTTACTTCATGCAGTGAACGATAAAAAGGAACTGAAATTGTTTAGGGAACTTTAAAGAGGTTCCATGGACCCATGTTAGAGAGATTTCCATCAACCACAATGTTTTGGCCACTTATAAACTGCATGTCATCGCTAGCCAATGCCAGAAATGTGTTTGCAAGCTCCTCAGGTGCTAGCAATCGAGTCAGATCCTGCCTTTGCACTGGATCAATTCTGGTTTTCCTAGTGGCAGCTACCATATCAGGGTAAAACTTTTCTAATTCATCCAGAACTCCAGTTTCAACACAGCCTGGAGAAACACAATTAATCCTAATTCCATGTTGTGCTAGCTCTGCAGCAGCACTTTTGACAACACCCAATACTCCACATTTGCTAATGGCATAGGGATGATATGCCAATCCTGATGCTACAGTGGCTATGCTTGCTGTGAGGAGTATACAGCCAGATTTAGCAGGTATCATAGCCCTGGCTGCATGTTTTACCCCTAAAGACATGCCTCTTAAGTTGATTCTTAAAACATAATCAAGATCTGCAGCATCCATGTCAACTATGGATGCGGTGCGTGTCGCATGCAAGACTCAGCATTGTTCAACATAATATCAAGGCGACCATGCTTACTTACTGCCAGATCTACCAAGGCCTTGATATCCTCCTCCACACTCACATCACAATAAGAAAATGAGCTATCTTGCCCTAATGTTTTTGCCAAGGCTGCCCCATTCTTATCATCAATATCACCAATAATCACCTTTGCTCCATGATGAGTGAATAATTCTGCTGTTTTAGCACCAATCCCGTTTGCTGCACCTGTAATCACTGCTATCTTGCCCTCCAACCTAAACTTTAAACCAGTTTCTTCTGTTTAATTATTTAAACATTCTAATTTGAAACCTCTTATGATCACAAGGGTAAAGAGTAAGACTAAAAGACCTTCTAGAAATAAGATTTGCATCCGTTGACAAGTGCTTGTTAGCGATGCAAAAAGGCCATTTATAGTTTGAGCTCGCCAAAACCCTTCTGAGAAACAAGGAAACAGAGACAGTATGCGGCATCAAATTGTGCAATGGGACACACAAAGAAAAACAGAACAAATATAATGGAGAAGATGTTTTCTGAAGAGGAAGAAGACATACCTGAGCAATGCCATCTCGGTGCAATGCCGACGCTCATGTTGCTGTTTCGTGCATAAGATCTAAAATCTCGCAAGTTACAAATAATAATGATAATAAAAGTTACAATATAAAAGTTACAATATATTAATATGGTGCATGTGATGCCTATAATCAAGGAAACAATACAAAAAATCAGAGTGCGCCACCTATGAATTGCTGCAGTGATTGATGCTGCACATTGAATTGTTAGTAAGGCTAATATTGGAATTTGTAGCAGTACTGTCGGAGGTTCGGTGGACATAGAACATGCAGGAAGAGTTCCAATCATGCACCTAGGAACCAAAGTGACCAATCCAACATTGACAAAGTGTGAAACAATGTTGAGAATGAAGATGTTGAGTTTAGGGTGCCGGTGGAATCACATCCAGGACTACCAAAAAAATGTTTTTTCGTTATGGAATAATGGTACCAAATAAAACGGCATCAAATTTATTCTCGTAAAAGGGGATGTTCACATTCCTGGCATGGAAACCATGCTGATGCCTTTAGGCGGACACAGCCTGTTACGTGGAAACCAAATAGAAATAGAAAATATTCTGTGCAGAGCTTTTACCTTCTTTTTTGATCCCGCTGCAGCTATCGGCTTCTGCTCATTGGCTTCAGCTCTGGCGATGGCTTGGGGGCGCAGTTGTGCTCATTTCTTGCTATAAGATCTGCTAAGATTTTGAGCTTAAGCAAAGGTTTTCCAGAATTCTTGAGCTGTAGGCGGGACTTTAGCTGTCGGATCTTGACATGTAATAAGGACTTCGCTGCCGAATCTTGAGTTGCTACCTACAATGTTGAGTAAGCGTACATTTCAGAGATTGAATTTGTGCCACGTGTCTAACACTCATTGGACAAGAAGGCAGAATATTGTCTATTTGATTCTTAAAACGATAAACTAGCAGTAAAAAGGAGGATATAAGGGAGTTGAGTTGTGGGGTTTTGTGATCCGAAGTTTTTGAAAATAAGTTGATTTATTTATTTGTTGCGTTTGTTTTCATCTCCTGAAGTGCTAAGGAGATGAGGATCATGCTAATTTTCCCTCTGCATGAAAGCAAGTACTTGAGAAAGAATTAGATCGACGTTGTTGAAACTCAAACAAAAGCAATTACGCAAGCCTAGAGACTTGTCACCCTAACTATAAATGAAAGAATTTTATGATTGGATCCACGTGTTTTTTGTTGTTTGCCATTGTCTTTGAAATAATTCAAATTGGACTATCAAAATTATATTAGCATCAAAGCAATAAGACACTTGGATTTATCATAAATCTACTCCACTACAAATGCTACATTGAGTTTATATTGTATACAAGTGTTTGTATACTCAATCCATGTGTGAGTCTGGAAAATACATGGTATTGGAATCAACTAAAGACTTATTTTATGCATTGGAGACAAAACGCATTGTAGCAAAATTGCAAAATCCTTAGTCAATAATCCTCCCACGGAATTGCAAAATCGTCACGCTTAGTTATCTCATCAACCTTGTCTTTTTCCTTGTGACAACATTTGTGCCAAAGCATCCACTCTTGTGTACTCGAAACGGGAAGAAATGGTCTTTTTATAAACCCCGGCTTATTAATACATGATATTTCCGTTGAAATATGTAATTCTGACTCAGGTTTTCTTCCTTCTCACATTAATCTAGTTTTCATCCTAATGGCTTGCTGAATACATTTCTTACAGGTTAAGAAAAGGAGAATGATGAAGGCTTTGATGACATGCAGTGTTCAAGATTATTTTTTAGAGTTTTAGGAATCAAGGAATTTCTGTGACAGGGAGCTGAGTTCATGTAACACATTTCACATTAATACAAAATATTCTGTCTATTATATGTTGTATTTCCCTAATACTAGAGTTGTCAGGCAATGGACCAAAAATGATGCATCTGCAATGTTCCCTTTAAAATTCATATAAAATCAATGGCTCAAAATTCAACAAAATCCTTCCTAAAATTTCATATATGACAGTCATATAGAGCAATGCTAAAGATCAATCTTTTGCATATACTTCTATCTTCATGTTATGCGCACGTAGAATTACAAATGAGATGCATCAACAAATATTGACACTACATGTCTAGAAATTTCTCTAGACACATAAAAGTCTGAGATATTGACACTGCTCAACTATCGGCAAAGATGCAAAAATGATGATCTAGTTGAAAATCAAAGCCACTTATGAAGACAAATTCGGATGTTTATATTTCAAATCCAAATGAACTAACTTGAAATGTCAAATTTGAAAACAGAAAGACAAAGTGAAACTTCGAGAAGGTTCCATGTAGTTTCAGAGCTAAAATTATATACTTCTAGCTCAGTTCCAATCATCTCGTGCATTCTAACACTTTCAATATACACGCTTGATCAATGCTATGCTACATACAATACCTAAGGCAGTATCAGATGTAAGAAATGAATGCATTGTCTATGCATAAAGTATGTGATGCAACATTTATTTTGCATTACAACTCTTACACTAAAAGACCTCATTTGAAGCAATTTTTCCTCAATATATTTCGTTGGGTTAGAATGTGAATATAGAATTACCATGAGAAAACCTGTGAGCCAACATGCAGATCTCAACCTGCATAGAGAAATCCATGTTCATGTCATTTCAATAGTCTAGAAGCATGGAAAAAGAAATGCATTCAAATGGCATATAAACCTTTAAACCTCGGTCCTCGGAGATTCTACAGATCGAACCAGTCCCCACCGTTGGATCCAGAGAGGTTATTTCACATAACTTCTCGAATATTCTGTTTTCAGGTATATTCCAGTAATTATCATAATTGTGACGTTCCACGTATTTATATGGTATACTTAACGTATTTATACGGTACACGTATAAATGTACCGACACGTCACCCAACAAAGGTACACCACTAGGGGGTACTATAACCGAGGGGGTTGTTCTAAAAGGGATTAAATTAGCTATTAAAGATAATAACCTATAACTTAGGGAATTAAGGTTCAAATGAATTAATTAGGCTAATTAATGCTTTGGGAAGGCGCCACATGGCCTAAATCGATTGGCCAGCATGGGGACTTCTAAATTTGGCTGTCAACCTAATCCCTATCCCTAATTAACTCTCAAAATTCGTCCAAAAGGGGCGGGGAGGCGGCGCCACCACCAAAGTGCCCCACCATACCAAGTGCCTGTACCTATGTAGCTGAAGCTGAACCCCCAAGACCCAGGAGATGGAAGCACCCCATGGTAACGGGTCCAGTCAGAACTCAGGTGGGTGGCTAGGATAGCCTGTGAATTCTAGGGTAGCGTCCCTGTTGGGCCCTGGTTGTGTTTGTAGCTTTGTTCTCTCTGTGTTTTACTCATAGGAACTAACCCTTGATTGGAAAGGTAAGTTCTCTTTATATTTGATTCTGGTTTTGCTCTGAAAGGATGGATTGTTAGTTCTTTGCCTAGTATTACTCTGAAATGGGGGAATTACGGGGGGTAGAGACCTCTGAGCCCATATATTGTAGTATGCTCCTAGATAGAGCCTTGTATTATCCCATTAGATGCGGCCTGTGTACAAGAGACCACCGGGTCATAGATGCTATGGATTGGCTTAGCACCAGATAAGGAACACAAAGTGGTGAAGTGGGGGTGGGGTCCCCCACGAACATCACCGGGGCTCTGGGACTCCTACATGGGCTAGGCCCGATAACCTGGTCCACGGGAGGGGCGGATATGGGTCCGGACACTCCACGGGTGTAGAGGTGTGATCCATATGGAGCACCTTGCACTTTGAGTAGATTTAGGGTGAGTAAAATTAAGTCTGCACGGATCTGGGGTCGCCGATGCGGCACGTATTCTCTAGCTCACCCATGGAACCACCGTGATTAATGAAGGGGGCGCTTCCACGACCTGCCTCGTCGGACTGGGGCTTCATGAACCCTGGAGTAGGCTCAGCAGGGTGATACCTCGAGCTTGCGTTTCCGGAGCGAAGCCATAGCGTGAATCGACCTATCTGCAAGGTGTGCACAGGAGGGGCGGATGGAGTGGACAACCCTAGCCGATGTTCTAAGCCAGCCAACGCCGAGTTATACCTCAATGTCTGGCTGATCTCTTGAGGCCGAGCCCGTCGGGTCTATCCTCACAGAGTCGAACCCGAGGGGTAGAACACGGGGTTTGGGGTGTTTCCTTAGTTAGATGCATATTCTTTGCCGTTGGTATCTGGATGGATGTGCCACCCTTCGTGGTGGTTATTTATATATGATTTATGTTGTGTGCTAACATGTATTCACGCTTCCGCGACGTAGGAGTCCCACTGAAGGCGTGGGCCGAATGACACCTCAGGTGTCCTTCACTCGGGACATCTCTCTAGATGGTTGGGGATAGACGGAGGGCCACTGCTGCGTGGCGATGTGATCGCCATGAGAGGGAAAGTCCTCAGATGTATCTGACCAAGGAATGGGTATATATGTTCGAGGGCGTCCGCGCGGTATCGAGCATGGTTACGGGAAGCCAAACTATTGCACTGGCCACATACTAACTCGTTAGATCGTTAGCTAGTGAGTGAAGATTTTGGAGTAGTATGAGTTTTGGGTGGTGTAATAGATGCCGTCATGATTGCTTTAACGTGGTTGAAGTAGAATAATGGTATGTGTACCCGGTGCCAAACCCTAACCCTAAGTGGCGGGCAGGGGGTACCCGGGTGTTGCTGCCCGCCACCTTAAAAAAAAAAAAAAAAAAAAAAAAAAAAAAAAACCCTGTCAAAAGACAGACTTCAATCTAATTTAGACCTTTTCAAGGACTAAACTTCGATCCAATAAGCAGCCCTTGTAATTAAATAGGTGAATTTAAACTACAAGGCCATGATCTGGCTACAGATTTCCAAATAAACTGACAGAAGAACTTTATTATAACCCAAAACCTTTTGACAAAGTCGTAGATCTAGAAAAGTCTACCAGATCTGCTATGCATGCAGTTTTACATATAAAATATAAACCACAGAAACACAAGACCAGCAGATCCAATTTCCTGTTTGTTCAAATGAATCTTCAAGACCAATCAACAAGACTGAATTTTCGCTTCTTGTCCATCTTCCATTTTTGAATAAAACATAGCGGGGAGTAAAAGTCACATTACACCACCAAAACAACAAAAACAAGCATTAGAATGGTTGCCGTGCTGAGGGTAGCAGGTGTCATGGGACTTTTTAGGTTTATGCCCCTTCACCCTGCTTGCTTCACAAACTTATCATGGGGTAAGGACATTTATAATCATCAAATACTGTTAGTCACAGTACAAGAATGTCTACTGTTAAGCAGCAACTCTTAAATTCATAACAAAACCCCTTTCTGATGGATTGCCAAAGCTATACAAGTCATATCCTAAGTTTAAAAGCAAATGTTAACCTGCCTTTGCTAAGTTTAAAGCATATGCAATAGATCTGTCATCCCACCAGATTATTCTATGATGCACCAGACCTCATATCTTCATACAGATAAATATCATAAGGTTTCATGTTCATTTCATTCTTAGGCTTAAAAAACTCTGCCCATTATTTCTAACTAACTTACAAATAGCCTCGAAGTTTCTTTCCTATTATACATTTAACAACTATTCAGCTTATCATGAAATATCAGTGGGAACAGCATTTCTAAGTCTCATTATTCATAGTTACCGAACTTAGACCCTAAGCTTTATGCATTTGCATCTCATTTGTAGCCAAATACATTAAGATCCTTATGGCCAGTATTCTATCCAAATCCATCTTATCTTTTGCCACAGGATACACCCAATCCAGCATCATTCATATAATACATCTGCGAAATTCTGATTTATGCAGGCACCTTATCATCATATATTTAGCTTACAGCCTTTCCTAAATCTTCTATATTCTTACAATTCTGAAACATAAACCACAAGATCATAATATTTTCTATTTCTGTGCAGTATTATCATTGGCAATTATTAGTAATAATCATCTAGAAAACACTTCATGCAGATGTCACAATTCATATTTATCATGTAAATAACTGAACTAATAAATTAGAACCTGAGAAGTGCGCTCCAGCCCACTGGATTTGCTCAGATTTTCGTCTGCTCCATGCTTTAAGCTTGTAGATCCACAAGCATATGCCATTGTTGGGCCTTTGATTACTTCCTTTTCTGCATTCTTGACTGTGGCAACAACCTCTGCAGTAGGAATTTCAACAATTTCCTGATTGGCAATGCCAAGTTGCACATTCACATTGCCTCCAGTAGCCTCTGAAGCAATCCTTGCTTCTGAGATCTTTGCAATCTTGTGGTACTGGAATAAATTTTTCCTGCTTCTAGTATCCACTTTTTCTTGTGTCAGCCTCTTTCTAGTAGCATAATTAAGATCTCCTTTCTTTCTACCCATCTCTTTACTCATAGGTATAACTGCAGATAAATCACCAGGAGCTCCGCACCAGGCAGTGCGGATCACGCATCTCCACAAAAAGCTCCTGCTCTTCTTATATAGCCATAACGGCTGTTCTTAGCATGGATCTACTTTACATGGCTTACGCTCCCGGCACCTATACACAGGCTGGTACTGCCTTTTTCCGTTGCAAGCTGTAGAAATGATGTGGCCAGAGCTTACCTCTGGCCGGATTACCTGAGTGAACACGCCGAGATCAGGTAGTGCGTTTTGCCCTAATATCCTACAAACATAATATGTTGCCCATTAAGGCAATTTTTTAGCTCAAATGCCATACTTCCCAATGGTTATTGCTTTTCATCACCTATGCAAGGCCAATGCATATACCACACATAAAAAACAATGCCATTAATGATAGTTTGAGTTTAAAATTTTCATAGTATAGGCACTTTACATCTTACCAATTTTGCCCAGGTTTCAGCAATACCCATGTACTAGCCATGGCTTTACCATATCCTGAACCTAGCCCAGCATTTTCATGCTAAAAAAACATAACCTATACAACTAATAAAAAAAACCTTCCTCCAACCGTTGGTCAGATGGGCCTGTTTTTGCTTGAAAGTATAAAACCATCAATTTTTAGCAACATAGATAGCAACAAGGTGAGTAGGACCTTGTTGCTAGGCCCTACCCACCAATATTGTCATTCCTTTTGTTCTGTAATGTACAAATTTTTCAGAATGTGAATCATGTCGTTTACATTGTAGAGTGTACCTGGAAAGTCTTCATTCAGTAGTACTCTCATGACATTCTGTATGATATCCTTTTGAGCAAAACCATTGTTGCAAAATGCACAGATTAAACCGTATATGTCTTTAGCTGCATTGAAAGCATTCGAATGGGCATAAACATATGGTACAACCTGTGAAATAATTACTTTCGAAGCATGTCCATATGGCCTGCAGCTGGAGGCTTTAATAAACTTATCAACTACAAATGGTAGTTTGCATCTTTTGTCGTATCTACTAATTTCGAAAATGCCCCTTTCACTGTCCATAACTTTGAAGGTAATATTCAGGAAATTGCATTCAATACCAATAGGATGATTCATACCTTGTTGGGAGCTGTATATGGTTTCATCTTTTATGCCCAAGTGTTCAAGGTTATAGATTGTCATCTGTGATTGGTCCGAGAAGAATTCAGCCAAGTGTCCACCATTTATGATATTTAAATCATCTATAAACCTTGCAGCATGCTGGAACCTATGAATGTCATTAATTCTTCCTGATTGTGCAAGCTTGATTATGAACCTAAGTTCAAACCATGCCAAATAGAGGTTACACCAAGCAGGACTGCAGGCAAATCCCATTGGTATGCCTCTTTTTTGTCTCCAAGTCTTGCTACCCATTTGTAGGAAACAATGGGTTAATAGCCATGAGTTCATGTTCTTGAATTCATTTCTGGTGAGCACTTTCCAGCTAATATATTCCTTAGCAGCATGTGATCTGACCCACTTAATCTGCACATTATCATTCTTAACTTTCAGAATAAGGTCAAATAGATGGCAGTCCTCCATCATATATTGCCAAACCATATCTGTAATTGCATCCATAATCTCCACAATCCCATCATCACCATATATGGGTATATTTTCATAACATTTAGTGATGTCAGCAGAAAAAACATCATGTATTTTATAAGGCAAGTTCAAAACCACATCATACTGCGAGCTTACCATCCAACATGCATTTAGAGGTTTTTTGCTCCATAATCTATATCTGGCAGTGGCTCTAGCACAGATATTTGGCCAATTTTCAATGAAATTATTCAGGACAGCTGTAATAAGAGATGCTAATTCAGAAAACAATGTATCATGGGCATTAGTCAGCCACCTATACTCACTTTTATGTGCTTTGTAAGTTGCCATTAAATATGGCAAATTCCTCTGTATACCTGCTTCATTACCCAAAAATATTTGAATATCCTTAATGCATATCATTTTAATATCATCAGCCGATTCCATGCATTCTTCAAAATCATTACTCTGTAGCCTAATCATGGCCATGTCCTGGATATGTTTTTGGCATATAAAGGCAGCATTATTAGCTGCTTTGTCAAGACCTGCAATGTATAAGTTTTTATTTAACCATTCAATGTTCTTTTTGACCTCAAGATCGTTCCACAAATATCTTTTTGGTGTCATTCTGTTCTTGAACTCCACAATATCCATGTGGGCATATTTCATAAGGACATCAGTAATGCTCTTTATATCATTATCCGTTAGATCTAAAAGATCAAATTTATGTACTGCAAAAAACTGCTTACAAGCCATTTCAAATTCTGTCATAAACTGTTCCACACTAAAAGAATGGTCAGGAATATGGTTAAAACCATTGGCAAATGCCTTTCTGAGTTTTGGGCAGTGTATGATTTCCAGATCAATAGTTCTAACATGTCCAATCTTTGGATCAATGAACCTCTTAAGGTTAGGATTTTTACATGGACATTTTACCCTACTACCATCTGCAAAAATAGCAAAGGGTTTGTACACTTGATCCTTAAGTTGGTCAATGTATCTCCATGAAAATACAGTCTTATCCAATAATTCAGTGCCCCTTTCTTGCAAACATTCCTCTAAACCGATGTAAAATATTCTTTTGATGTTGAACTTTTCCAATGCTTTATTGAAAAACGTAAAATGTATTATACATTTCTTTTCCTCAGTTCTATGACTCACCAGATGTAATTTCCTGTTTATATCCCTAACAGTAGTTCTAATCCATTTATCAATGACCTACAGCAGTGAAAAAATTAAGTATAGAAGTACTTTATATAATACTTCAACAGAAGATGTAACATTTTTTATTTATATAGTGTGGATATAAAATCCAAGCCAAATGGCCAATGTATATTAATATCCGCCCAAACTTAGGATTATACATCCAAGTTGGAAAATTTTAATAACAAAAGCATACAAGTTTATTGCGTATCTGCAACAACTTCAGTATTTGGAGGCAGCTCATCACTAAGTGAAGTAACCATTTCATCAGTGCTGGTACTTCCAATTTCAGTATTCTTAGTGATGTTACATTCATTGCTAGCTTTCTTTGGGTCCAGCATGATTCTAGGTGGCATCTTAGGATTCTTGATGCCATAATTTGTGCCAACACTTTTAGGAACATATACTGCTTTCTGCAATACTCCAGTGCGTTTGTTAGGATTTTGCATGCTCATAAAAGTCACTGGTTTGATCATCTTCTCAGCAATATCAGCAGCTTTGTTATTGCCAAACATGACTTTAAGGTTTTTCTCCGGAGTTTCTGCATATGCTATAGTCATTTCCAGCATGGTCTTTCTCACTTCCAAGTACCCAATATAAGCTATTACAGCAGGTTTTAATTCCTGATTCAGAATTTTTGTAAGAGTGACCATTTTCATAATAGGTGAGGAACTTGGATACAACTCATGCATATGGTTCATTAAGAACCATATCCCTTGGTCAAGCCATATAATAGTGCATTTACAAACGTCATCTCTTCTCCTATTGCTTTTTTCCTTCTTCTCGCACTTGCATTTGAAGTAAGGACAATGCGTCCTCCATATGCGTTTGAGATAAAAGTCATCCCTCTCAATATTAGGGAATGCCATATGGCCTTTCTGTGCAACTTGGATAATAGTATCTTTCAGACAGGTTAAGCCAAAAAAGTCCATCTTAAAAGGCAAATTGACATCAAGCGTATTAAATACCTTTTCAAGCCTTGTTGCAGCTGTTTTTGCATACTTTACTTCTTCCTTTGTCACCTCGGAAAGAGCCATCCATGTATCAACATTTATTGGGGCAAGAGCACCAAAATTCAGGCTGGTCCAAATAGCATGAGAATATACAGCCGAATATGTTTCAACTGTTTGTTCAATCAGTATAGGGTAGCATGAAGAATTGCTGAGGGTAAGGTTAGGAACTTCAATCTCCGAACTAGTAACCCCACTCTTGTCTTTTTCAATATTTAGCATAACTTCTTCTGCCAGATCAGCATCAGAGAACAAGCATCCTTGAAAATCTTCATTATTCTGTTCAGTGATGGCATCCTCATCTTTTTTGTCAAATGAGGGTATTATTTCATTAGCAGCTTCTAATGCAGATAGCCCTAACACAAATTTACTGGCCTGTATGTCCTCAAGGCATGTTCTTTCATACAAAATGCTGCTAAAATCAGAATAGACAGCAGCTACAATGTCTTTAGCCTTAGCAAATTCAAAGTTTACCATTTTGATTTGTTGGTATACTTTAAACCATCCGTTAAAACCAAGATACATAACAGGGGAAAGTCTTTTGTCATGTAAGTTGCATTCCTTGAATGTAATAAAAGAGTGGATATCCTTGCCTTTGATGCACGCTATAATGTTCTGAACTGCAAAATTCGGACTGTCAATATTGCACTTGTCATATTGTAAAGCTATAAGCTCCTTAATCCATACGTTGTCATTGTTTGTCTCAAATTCCAAATTCATCTCCTATAAAACATGTACAATGTTAGAACTTCATAGCAGGCAAGATAGCAGTTCACCTAAATATTATGTAACCAGAGTCATGGGACTTGGTATAACCAAGAAACTGGAATTAAATCAAAAAACCTTTAAACCTGTCAAAAGACAGACTTCAATCTAATTTAGACCTTTTCAAGGACTAAACTTCGATCCAATAAGCAGCCCTTGTAATTAAATAGGTGAATTTAAACTACAAGGCCATGATCTGGCTACAGATTTCCAAATAAACTGACAGAAGAACTTTATTATAACCCAAAACCTTTTGACAAAGTCGTAGATCTAGAAAAGTCTACCAGATCTGCTATGCATGCAGTTTTACATATAAAATATAAACCACAGAAACACAAGACCAGCAGATCCAATTTCCTGTTTGTTCAAATGAATCTTCAAGACCAATCAACAAGACTGAATTTTCGCTTCTTGTCCATCTTCCATTTTTTGAATAAAACATAGCAGGGAGTAAAAAGTCCTGTTACCTGCACCCAAAACAACAAAAACAAGCATTAGAATGGTTGCCGTGCTGAGGGTAGCAGGTGTCATGGGACTTTTTAGGTTTATGCCCCTTCACCCTGCTTGCTTCACAAACTTATCATGGGGTAAGGACATTTATAATCATCAAATACTGTTAGTCACAGTACAAGAATGTCTATTGTTAAGCAGCAACTCTTAAATTCATAACAAAACCCTGCTACAGTAGATTGCCAAAGCTATACAAGTCATATCCTAAGTTTAAAAGCAAATGTTAACCTGCCTTTGCTAAGTTTAAAGCATATGCAATAGATCTGTCATCCCACCAGATTATTCTATGATGCACCAGACCTCATATCTTCATACAGATAAATATCATAAGATTTCATGTTCATTTCATTCTTAGGCTTAAAAAACTCTGCCCATTATTTCTAACTAACTTACAGCAGTTCCGAGTTTCTTTCCTATTATACATTTAACAACTATTCAGCTTATCATGAAATATCAGTGGGAACAGCATTTCTAAGTCTCATTATTCATAGTTACCGAACTTAGACCCTAAGCTTTATGCATTTGCATCTCATTTGTAGCCAAATACATTAAGATCCTTATGGCCAGTATTCTATCCAAATCCATCTTATCTTTTGCCACAGGATACACCCAATCCAGCATCATTCATATAATACATCTGCGAAATTCTGATTTATGCAGGCACCTTATCATCATATATTTAGCTTACAGCCTTTCCTAAATCTTCTATATTCTTACAATTCTGAAACATAAACCACAAGATCATAATATTTTCTATTTCTGTGCAGTATTATCATTGGCAATTATTAGTAATAATCATCTAGAAAACACTTCATGCAGATGTCACAATTCATATTTATCATGTAAATAACTGAACTAATAAATTAGAACCTGAGAAGTGCGCTCCAGCCCACTGGATTTGCTCAGATTTTCGTCTGCTCCATGCTTTAAGCTTGTAGATCCACAAGCATATGCCATTGTTGGGCCTTTGATTACTTCCTTTTCTGCATTCTTGACTGTGGCAACAACCTCTGCGGTAGGGAATTTCAACAATTTCCTGATTGGCAATGCCAAGTTGCACATTCACATTGCCTCCGGTAGCCTCCTCAAGCAATCCTTGCTTCGAGATCTTTGCAATCTTGTGGTACTGGAATAAATTTTTCCTGCTTCTAGTATCCACTTTTTCTTGTGCCAGCCTCTTTCTAGTAGCATAATTAAGATCTCCTTTCTTTCTACCCATCTCTTTACTCATAGGTATAACTGCAGATAAATCACCAGGAGCTTATCACTGTGGTCAGGTGGATCACGATCTCCACAAAAGCTCCTCGCTCTTCTTATATAGCCATAACGGCTGTTCTTAGCATGGATCTACTTTACATGGCTTACGCTCCCGGCACCTATACACAGGCTGGTACTGCCTTTTTCCGTTGCAAGCTGTAGAAATGATGTGGCCAGAGCTTACCTCTGGCCGGATTACCTGAGTGAACACGCCGAGATCAGGTAGTGCGTTTTGCCCTAATATCCTACAAACATAATATGTTGCCCATTAAGGCAATTTTTTAGCTCAAATGCCATACTTCCCAATGGTTATTGCTTTTCATCACCTATGCAAGGCCAATGCATATACCACACATAAAAAACAATGCCATTAATGATAGTTTGAGTTTAAAATTTTCATAGTATAGGCACTTTACATCTTACCAATTTTGCCCAGGTTTCAGCAATACCCATGTACTAGCCATGGCTTTACCATATCCCGAACCTAGCCCAAAGATTTTCATGCTAAAAAACATAACCTATACAACTAATAAAAAAAAAAAAAAAAAAAAAACCTAACCCTAAGTGGCGGGCAGGGGGTACCCCGATGTTTGTAGCGGTCGTAGCGACGTCGAGGTAGGGGGTTCCCGCCACCTCAAAAAGCGCGTCCGCCACTTTTTACTTTTAAAATTTTTTAGGGTTAAAACTTAAAATTTAGTAAAGGTAACTCTCCGGATTCATTTTTTTTACACCTAAGCGCTTCTTAAGCTCCGCCCTTAGCAGCCATAGTCACCGAATCGAAGCTCTTCTGCGCCATAGCCAACCTCCGTCCTATACCCTTCTACCCCAAGCGCCTGCCCAGCGCCCATCAGCGCCTGCCTTATAAGGATGGAGACAGTCAAGCAAGTATATAAGCGCAAACCTCGTCATTCTCAAACCCCTATAGAGTTCTTAATGGCTAAACTGATGCCACAACAAAACCCAGCGCCAGAAGCGGAAACAAAAACTAAGGAGATACTGGAATATTTCGTGAAGCGCTTCTACGAAGGGGTCAGAATACCATACCCGCTCTTTTGTTATAATGAGCGTTTTGTATTTAAGCTCAACGCCATTCGGGAGACCTGCATTGTAGTTGAACAGGAAGATGTATGCCCGGTTCTTCCCGCCGTGAGGGGATGAACAAGCCGAGGAGGAGGCCCTACAAACGCCCAGCCCAAAATGCGGTCGCAAATGGCCCAAGAGGCGCCCTCTGCTGGCTAGCATTGGATGACCCAGCTTCAGGGTACCGCTACCTGGGAAACGGGATGTGCCTCTTTGATGGGGGAGCCTACACTCTCCCATCTTTTTCATATGAAGAGGAGACTAACCGTATTCTCTGGAAGCGGAACACCCTCATTCTTCACACCGTCACTTTCAAATGGGCAAGGAGCTGGATATGCAAGCCAACCCTCCACGCTACTTCTCGGAGCTTACAAGAAGAGTGGAGATCGATAGCCGTGGAGAAGCAAGCAGAGGAGCAAGCCGCTCCCGCAACCTGGCAACGCAGCTGGCGTGAGGGAGGCTGCTAAGCTTCTGGAAGATAATGATTCATCAACAAAGCCAGAACAGAGCAAAACCTGAAGAGAATGCAAGATGAGGCAGAGCAGAGAGCGAGGGAGGCAACCGAAGCAGTAAAGGAGCGGTTGAGGAAGGAAGAGGAAGAAAGGCACCGGCAAGAGCAAACACCTTCGGTTCGTTTCCTCGCCCAAGGATCGAAGAGGGACGCCGAAAAGTCGGGGTGCTCAAGACATTGGATCAGCTTTAGTGCTGGGTGGTATAGCTAAGGCTGCAGGAGACAACCGGTGAGACAACATCATCCGAAAGGCCCGGCATCCCAGGACAGCAGGGAAAACTCTTCCCGGAGCTGCACCCCAGGCTAGGAGGAGGCATCGTTACAAGCCTGGTACCGTGGCACTTAGGGAGATAAGGAAGTACCAGAAATCCACCGAGTTTTTGCTACGAAAACTTCCTTTCCAGCGCTTGGTCCGAGAGATTGCCCAAGAATTTAAGACGGATCTTTGTTTTTAAACTCATGCCATTCTAGCACTCCAGGAGGCGGCCGAGGCCTATTTGGTGGCCCTCTTTGGCGATGCAAACCTATGTGCAATCCATGCCAAAGCGGTAACCATCATGACAAAGACCTTCATGGCACGCCCGGATCCGGTGGGGAACGGTCATGATTATGTACAATAACAATTTGTATCTATGTAAATCCAATATATATATATCCGATCTACATATGTTCTTATGTTTGTCAGCTTATCCGACCGGGTCCGCTCGATCCGAATCGGCTCACGTGGCTTTGGGGCGTATCATACGGCCCGTGATGGCTTTGGGAGTTTACATATAATATGTGTACCACGCCCCCTACGGTCCGCCAGATTCGATCCTCACCGTCGGTCCGAGAACCGGCTCCCACGGGGTTTGGGGACACATCCCACGGTCCACGTGGCTTTGGGAATTATATGTAATAGATCCCACGGCTCATATTGCTTTTATATGGTGAGATCTTGATCGTTGATCGAGTCTAAGATCCTAAGGCTCATATTGAATGCTCGTTCCTTAAGGAAAGGCTTTTAAAATTTTTTATGTTATTGGGAGGATTCGAACTCTAGTTTTCAACCCCACAAACCCCCCACTCTAACCACTAGACCAAGCATTAATTCTATGAAGATTTTATGTTTCAAATATACTTAAGGGTAATGTTCTAATTAAGATAAAATAGAATTAAAGGGAATATAAGGAAATCTCATAAATTGTAAGAGAATCTAGGAAAATATACAAGTCTAATGGAATCTCTTAAAATCTAATTGAATCTAAGGGAATCTTCATAATATCTAAGGGAATCTAAGAAAATCCTGATGAAATCTTATAGTTTTTTTAAGATTTTGCAAAGAGCGACAATAGAATGTTCTAAAATGTTTCATAATAAAGGTGTACAATATAAATCTTGAAAAAAAAAAAATTCTAGATGCTTTCGGGGCAAGCGCTTTGAGTTTAAAAATAGAAAATGTTTTAAAAATGTTGCCTGATTTAAAATAGATTATTTTGGAAGCTTTTAAATGCTCATGGGTAAGCACCTCAATCAAAATAGAAAATTCTAAGAGAATCTAGGGAATCTTCATGAATGCTAGATATAGAATGTTGAAGAATATAGAGAAATCACAAGAGAATCTCAGTTAGAATGGGTTGGTTACCTAGAGCACTACTGAGCACCTTACCGCAAGAAGAGCGTGCTAAAACCGGAACAATCTTGTACCGTGGGGCGTATTAATTTTCTTGTATATTAATACAAATACTGTTTTGACTCTTTATTCTAACTATGAATTTTCTTTAAGAAAAAAAAAAAAAAAAAAATAATATAATATAACAATAATAATGAGCTGGCGCCTCGAACGCCGTGCCCAACAAGTTAAAAGTGAGATTCACTTTAGGGTTTTATCATTCTTACTCTTGTTTTCTTCTTCCTCCCATCTTCCGTCTGCAGTGATGGACTACGCTGGCCGACTAGCATGGTATATGGGAGGCGAGCAATGGGATCCTCAAGTTCCCTACCCTCTCTTGGATCCCATGTTGCGGTGTTGGTCGACCTCATCGACAATATGCGTGCACACCACGACTATCGCGACCTTCGTGAGAGTTCTATGAA
Source organism: Isoetes taiwanensis (assembly GCA_021234155.1). Classification (NCBI taxonomy): domain Eukaryota; kingdom Viridiplantae; phylum Streptophyta; class Lycopodiopsida; order Isoetales; family Isoetaceae; genus Isoetes; species Isoetes taiwanensis. The sequence continues at coordinate 7,247 of JAJEKV010000270.1, read as the reverse complement.
GAGGAAATCTTGCCGGGTGGAGTTCTTGAGGGAGCCGCCCCAACCCTATCTTCCGCGGGGATATTGTGAGCACATGTTGGGAGATGATCGCCCACGATTATGATATTCTTAAGGGCATTATCCCGAGCGTGCTAAGCACGCTCCCATTATTGATTGTGGATCTAATGGGTCGTACTTTGAAGCCCAGTTGCCCTTGCTCTTATTATGGGCCAGGTATGTTGATGGCAATCGACGGCTTTAGAGCAAGCTAAGTCCCCACTTCCTCCGGATCGAGAGGAAGATGAGCGGATAAGCTATCGCCGACTTTGTAAGATGGAAGGAGTTAGCTAAAGAGAGGTCTCTACCTCGTAGTAAGGGCCAAGCTCTTGTGGGATTAAGTTCCCTTTCTACCATTAAGGTTGGGGATCAAGATTACTTGCTGCTGAGCGACATTCAATGGGCGTATCAGCATATCGCCAATAAGGGTAAGCAGAAGACCGCCCATCTTCTCTATGAGCTGGCCGAGTATTGTCAGGGTCAGCATGATTTCATTGATTACTCTCGCCCCGTTTATGCGCCAGAGATACATCAACTGCTCAACTATCAACCTCTTGATGTTGAGCCTATCAGTACACTCTTATCTTTACGCCAGTTAATGATTCAGGGTACCCCATCTACAGTTCCTGAATCGGCTTTCCAGGCTACGGGGCCACATGTGCCCAACATCAACGACGTCGTCGTCAAGATCGAGGACGACCCAACCATGGAGGATTTATGTGATGAGAGTCAGTATGCTCAGGAGGAGAAGGATTTTGCCATGGAGGAGGAGCTGCCCCAGAACTTGGAGTCCGAGTTGGCCTCTTCAACCCATCCGATAGTTCAGGGGTTGAAATGCCATATTACTCGATTCTTCTTGTCGGCTTTTACAAGCAGACAGGTTCTCTTCTTTGCTAAGGCAATTGCCCCTGAAGCAGAGGCGGCTGTATGGGCACTAAGGGCACTTTCAACCACAGCCGGCCACAAGAAGTTAGCTCCTAACCTTGAGCAGATCATCCTGGTGAATCGTGATTTAGCCATTGCAGTGTTTGACCATGAGATTGGTTCTTGGATGAACATGGGTCTGCTGGTCGCAGCGCCATTGGCCACCAACGTCCCTCCGGAGATAGCCTCATCAGGCTGCCTCGTCCGGTTAATCCTGGTGTGTTACTCCCTACAAAGCGTTGGCGAGCCGGAGTTTGACACTCCAGCCAGGATGCCGAAGGGTCGACCTCTTAGTCTAGTTTAAGCAGACAACTGTATCTAGTTTTAAGTACTTTTGGTTGCCTTGCCTTTACGGGCCATCACATAATTTATGTACTCTTTTCCTATATATATATATATATATATATATATATATATATATATATATATATATATATATATATATATATATATATATATATATATATATATATAAGAAATTTAATGCGTCCTACGGTGCATGTTCGAGTTTTAGCATGTTCCTACGTGCAAGTTCTTGTAAAAGAATCTCTTGATAGATTTTCTAAGATTCTACCAAGCTTCTCTTAGAGGGTTCGTGAGCATTTCTCTAAATTTTATAAGATTCCCTCTAGATTCTATTAGATTTCCCTAGATTCTCCAAGATTCTATGAAGATCCCCTTAGATTCTCTTAGATTCATTTAGATTTTATGAGATTGCCCTAGGTTCCCTTATATTACATGAGATTCAAAGAGATTCTATAAAGATTCTCTTAGATACTCTAAGGTTTCATCAACATTTTCTTAGATTCCCTTAGATTTTATGAAGATTCCTTTAGATCCTCCAGATTTTAAGAGATTCCCTTATTTCTAGATTCTCTTACATTTTATAAGATTTTCTTACATTCTATTAGATTCTTCTGGATTCCTTTACATTCTATAACTTTTTAGAACATTCTAAGACTTTCTGGAACATTCTAAGACTTTCAATATATTCTAGAACTTTCTGGAAGTATTTCCCTAGATTTCCTTACATTCTCGTAGATTCCCCTACATTCTAGAACATTCTAAAACTTATTAGAACAATTTGGAACTTTCGGAAAATTTTCTTAGATCCCCCTAGATTCTCTTATGTTCTAGAACTTTCTAGAGCCTTCGAACATTCTAGAACCTTCTTGAACTAGCTAGAATGTTATAGTCTATTTTTATCTTAATGGCAACGTTACCCTTAAGTATATTTGAAACATAAATTATTCATGGAATTAATGCTTGGTCTAATGGTTAGAATGGGGGGTTGGGGGGTCAATGGCCAGGGTTCGAATCCCCCACACAACATAAAAATTTTAAAAGCCTTTTCCTAAGGGATGAGCATTCAACTTGGGCCGTAGGATCTTGGACTCGATCAAGGGTCGAGATCTCCATAACATGAGCCATAGAATCTATTACATATAATTCCCAAGTCATGTACAAGTAGGATGTGTGTCCCAAAGTAACGTGAGTCGTAGGATCTCGGACCGACGATCAGGATCAGATCAACCTGGACCGTAGGATCGCGTCTATACGGATTATATGTAAACTCCCAAGCCATCTGGGCCGTAGGATACGTCCCAAAGCCACGTGAGCCGTCGGATCTCGAACGGACGGTCGGATAAGCGCGACAAACATAAGAACATATATAGAGTAGATAGATAGATATATACAAGAAATTTAACACGTCCTACGGTGCATGTTCCAACAGTGCAAGTTCCAATTTTAGCATTCCTTTATATTCTTCAACATTCTATGTACTATATTTAGCATTCATGAAGATTCCCTTAGATTCTTTTAGAATTTTCTATTTTGATTGAGGTGCTTACCCATGAGCATTTAAAACCTTCCAAAATAATCTATCTTGGATCTGTGCAACATGTCTAAAACACTTTCTATTTTTAGACTTAGGCGCCAATTTCTCGAGCATCTAGAACTTTTTTTTCAAGATTTATATTGTATACCTTTATTACTGAAAACATTTTAGAATATTCTATTGTGGCTCTTTGCAAAATCTTAAAAAAAAACTCTAAGATTTCATCAAGATCTTTTTTAGATTCCCTTAGATATTATGAAGATTCCCTAGATTCAACTAGATTTTAAGAGATTCCTTTAGACTTGTAAATATCTTCTTAGATTCTCTTATAATTTATGAGATTTCCTTAGATTTCCTTTTAATTCTCTGGATTCCCTTACATTCTACAAATTTCTAAAACATTTTAGAACTTTTCTCGAACATTCTAAAACTTTCAAAACATCCTTGAACTTTAAAGTATTTCCCTATTTCCTTACATTCCCAAAGATTCCCTTACATTCTAGAACTTATTAGAACAATTTGGGACTTTCTGGAAGAATTCTCTTAGATTCTCCCTAGATTCTCTTATATTCCAAAACATTTTAGAATTCTAGAACTTTCTAGAACATTCGAGAAGATTTTAGAACTTTCTAGAGCCTCCAGAACTTTCTAGAACTTTCTTGAATTATCTAGAATGTTATATAAACTATTTTATCTTAATCAGAACATCACCTTTAAGTATAATTGAAACATAAATTATTTATACAATTAATGCCTGGTCTAGTGGTTAGAATGGGGGGTTGGGGGGTTAATGACCAGGGTTCGAATCCCCCCAATAACATAAAAAATTTTAAAAGCCTTTCCTTAAGATTTGTTGAGAATACCAAGGCCCGAGCATGCAATGTGGCCGGAGGATTGGACCAAGGATTATGATCAATCGGACCCGTAGGATCATGTAGGATATATCTAAAGCAACGCGGAGCCGTAGGATCTCGGACCAAAGTCGGGATCAGATCAACCCGGACCGTGGGATTGCTTACATATAATCGGTCACAAACTCCCAAGCCACTTGGGCGTAAAATACGTCCCAAAGCCATCGTGGCGCCTTCGGATCTCCGGATCAATCCAAATGCATTCGTGGAGGACAAACATAAGAACATATATATGTTATGATATATATATACACGCTTGTTTTGGGACACATCCCTACGGTGTAACATGGCTTTGGGAATTTTATGTAATCGATCCTACTGGGTCATCCAGATCCTATCACCATGTTGCTTTAGATTTTTGCCACGCATTACGCCATCTCTACCCTTGATCTGGTCCAAGATCCTATGGCCCACGTTGAATGCTCATCCTTTGGGAACGGCTTTTAAAAAAGTTTTATATTGTGTAGGGGATTTGAACCCCGGTCATTAAGCTGACCCCCATTCTAACCACTAGACCAAGCATTAATTCTATGAATAATTTTATGTTTCAAATATACTTAAGGGTAACTTTAATCGATTAAAGATAAAATGGAGTATAACATTCTAACTAGTTCAAAAGTGAGTTCTAGAAATGTTCTAAAGGTATCTACAGGAGAATCTTCTAGAAAAGTTCCAAAAATATTCTAGAAAATGCTAGAACATAAGAGAATCTGGGGGGGAATCTATGAAAATTCTTCGAGAAAGTTTCAAAATTATTCTAATAGGTTCTAGAACGCGTTAGAATGTAGGAATCCATGGGAAGGTAAGAGAATCTGGGAAATACTTCCCGTGAAAGTTCTAGGATATTTTGAAAGTCACCTAATATTCCGAGAAGTCTTTAGAATGTTCTAAAAAAGTTCTAGAATGTAAAGAATCCGTGGAGAATCTAACCAATCTAAGAAAATCCATAAAATGAGAGAATCTAGGAAAAATATTTACAAGCCTAAGGGAATCTCTTAAAATCTAGGGGATCTAAGGAATCTTCCAAAAATCTAAGACAATCTAAGAAAATGTTGATGAAATCTTAGAGTATCTAGGGGGAATCTTTATAGAATCTCTTTGAATCTTATATAATGTAAAAGGGAACCTAAGGCAATCTCATAAAATCTAAAAGGGATCTAAAGGGAATCCTAAAGGGGATAGATCATAGAATCTTGAAGAATCACGAAAATATCAATGGAATCTAGAGGGAATCTTATAAAATTTAGAGGAATCTCCACAGAAACCTTCAAAGAGAACCTTGGTAGAATCTTATAATCTATGAATTTAGAGTATTCTCAAGAGATTTTTTTTTTTTTAGAATGTAAAGACACGACAAGAACTTGCGAAGATAGGAACATGCTAAAACTTGAACATGCAGGTAGGGCGCATTAAATTTCTTGTATATATATATATATATATATATATATATATATATATATATATATATATATATATATATATATATATATATATATATATATATATATATATATATATATACAAAGAAATTTAACACGCCCTACTATTGCGTGTTCTAGTTTTTAGCACGTTTCATTTGCAAGGCCCCGTGTTCTAGGTAAATCAACGATTCTCTTGAGATTCTCTTTGTCATTCCTCTATATTCTTCAACATTCTATGTACTATATTTAGCATCCATGAAGATTCCCTAGATTCTCTTTTAGAATTTTCTGTTATTTTTGATTGAGGTGCTTACCCATGAGCATTTAGAACCTTTCAAAAAATAATCTATTTTGGATCTCGTGCAACATTTCTAAAACACTTTCTATTTTTAGACTCAAAGTATTGTCTCCGAGCATCCGGGAATTTTTTTTCAAGATTTATATTGTACACCTTTATTATGAAACATTTTAGAACATTCTATTGTGGCTCTTTGCAAAACCTTTTGAAAACTCTAAGATTTCATCAAGATTTTCTTAGATTCCTTAGATATTATGAAGATTCCCTTAGATTCAACTAGATTTTAAGAGATTCCGTTAGACTTGTAAAATATTTTCCTACATTCTCTTACAATTTATGAGATTTCCTTATATTCCCTTTTAATTCTCCTGGATTCTCTTACATTCTAGAAATTTCTAGAACATTCTAGAACTTTTGGAGCATTCCTAAAACTTTCAAAACATCCTAGAACTTTAAGGAATTTTCCTATCCCTTACATTTTGGAAGAATTCCCCTACATTCTAGAACTTTATTGGAACAATTTGGGACTTTCTGGAAGGATTCTCTTAAATTCCTAGATTCTCTTATATTCCAAAACATTCTAGAAATTCGAACTTTCTAGAACATTCTAGAAGATTTTACAACTTTCTAGAGCCTCGAGAACATTCTAGAACTTTCTTGAACCATCTAGAATGTTATATTCTATTTTTATCTTAATTAGAACATTACCCTTAAGTATATTTGAAACATAAATCATTCATGGAATTAATGGGTTTGGTCTAGTGGTTAGAGTGGGGGTTTGGGGGTTGAGGTCCGGGGGTTCAAATCCTCCCAATAACATAAAAAATTTTAGAAGCCTTTCCCTTAAGGGACGGAGCATTCAACATGAACCCTAGGATCTTTAGGACTTCGATCAACCTCAAGATCTCACCATATAAAAAGCAATATGAGCCGTAGGATCTATTACATATAATTCCAAAGCCATGTGGGACCGTAAGATATGTGCCAAGCAACGTGGCCGTGGGATCTCTGGATCGGCGATCGTAGATCAAGAGCAACTTTAGCCCGTAGGATCGATTACATAAAGTCTATATAGAAACTCCCAAGCCATCTCGGGCGTGGGATGTGTCCCAAGCAACGTGAGCCGTAGGATCTCAACCGACCATCGATCAAATCAACTGGACCGTAGGATGCGCTTCATATAGAATATATATAGAATCCCAAGCCATCTCTGAATGTAAGATACGCCCCAAAAGCCACGTGGGCGTGGATCTCCGAACGTTGGTCGGATAAAGCTACAAACATAAGAACATATATATGATTGATATATATATATATATATATATATATATATATATATATATATATATATATATATATATATATATATATATATATATATATATATATATATATATATATATACAAGAAATTTAACACGCCCTAAGTTGCATGTTCCAACAAAGGTAAATTCCAATTTTAGCATTTCCTATATTCTTCAACTTTTAGCATTCATGAAGATTCCCTTAGATTCTCTTTAGAATTTTCTATTTTTGATTGAAGTGCTTACCATGAGCATTTAAAGCTTCCAAAATAAAATAATCTATCTTGGATCTGCATTGCAATATGTCTAAAACACTTTCTATTTTAGACCTTGGATCTAGAACATTTTTTTTTCAAGATTTATTGTATACCTTTTATTATGAAACATTTTTAGAACATTCTATTGTGGCTTTTGCAAAAATCTTAAAAACTCTAAGATTTCATCAAGATCTTTTTAGATTCCCTTAGATATTATGAAGATTCCCCTAGATTCCAACTAGATTTTTAAGAGATTC